>OW679195.1:182075847-182224120 GCA_940337035.1 Agriotes lineatus | reverse complement strand
AGCCGCGAAAATTTTACTTTTCGCGGCTAGGCGCGAAAATAAATCACGAGCGTCCTAATCGAGGAGGCCGTTTACTATTGTTTACTGGTAGTTCATCAGTTGTTGTTTGTTTCTTATTGTCAAATTTTATACGTGCAGCTGACTAATTTTTCCGTTATTATTCTAAAGTACGTGTTAACTACTGTTGTTACGAGCTACGTAATTATGAACGTCAATATATTTTTGTTGTGTAGAATAAAAAATACTGTGAACCACGACGGGAAAATTATTTTCCCGCCTAGGTACACATAAATTACTATTGTTTGTTTGTCCTACTCTGCAAACAGGAAGCAGTAGCATGTTCTCTCTTATTGGTGCACCACTGCCATATATAACTATCTTTTTCTATCTGCTGCGATCAGGTTCGAGTAAAATTCTCCGGGAAGTTTACCCGGCAAATTTGATAATGACAAAGTAGCTATTCTGAAAGCTCATTTAGTACTTTTATATCGAGTAATAGTAGTTTGTATACCAAGGCACTGAAGTATAACTTTTTATCACGAATGTGGATTTAGTTGCCGAGGCCCGTAGGCGTAGGGCCAAGGCAAATAAACCACATGAGGGAGTTTTGGAATTAAATTCTGTTTTTTTTTGGGTAGAATTTAAATTTGTACTTGAGATTTTCAGAATAATACAGATATTTATTTATTTATTTAGTTATTTATTTACGATTACAAGAAATAGGCGGCAAAGCCGATAAAACTTCTACACTCACCGGCACGAAAAACGGAGCACTTGCATTTTTTGATTAGATTTAAAATTGTATCCCTTTGTGATGTTTTATTATTACATTTATTATTATACATTTATTATACATGTTATAATGTTAAATGTATAATAAATGTATAATAATAAATGTAATAATAAAACATCACAAAGGGATACAATTTTAAATCTAATCAAAAAATCTGGTGTGATACACTCACACAACTTCCTTTTACATTGATCTTATAATTAATCAAAAATTTCAGTTTTAATTTTTAACCATTTGTCAAACATTTTCAAAAATTACAAATTCTACAAAAACGGTACAAAATAGAGCGTTAGTTAAAGAGACAAATTTTCTCTAGAATTTTAAGGTGAATTCAAAAATATAATAATATACCGGGTGTTTTATTTAAAATAAGAGTTAATAAAAAAAATAGAAAAAAAAACAAAAGTAACCCACTTTAGAAGTATTCAACTGGAAAATCACCTATCTCACATCAATACACATTAAAAATGTAATAAAAATGTAAAGTTTAAAAAAAATCGTTAGAGCCGTTTTTGAAAAAATCGAAAAAAACTGAAAAATCACAAGAGTAAACACCTACTTCCGGTTATGCGATTTTCTTCAAAAGCTTGCTGTCTCATCTACATAGTACACAAAACTTATATATGAAGTTTCAACGCCATGCCTCTTTTCGTTTTTGAGATATTCTGTTCACAAACACACAGACACACACACAGACAGACAGACCAATGAAAAAAAATATGTTTTTTGGGTTCAGGGGACTCTAAAACGTGAAGATCTGTTGAAAACTCAATTTCGAATTTTTGGGGTGAATCCAATACTTCCTTTATTGTAAAAGGAAGTAAAAATGCAAGTGCTCCGTTTTTCGTGCCGGTGAGTGTATCAGGAAAACAAGCAGATACAAACACGATTGTGGTTTATAGGGCTAAAAAGTAAAATAAAATAATGGACTCACTTTCGTTTCTTTTCAAAATTGTTAAAAATGGGTTAAATTCCATTTATATAATATTATTATATTACATTTATGTAATACCATTATGTATGTATTTAACTTTAATAAATTATAAAACACTTTCATATGGAAAAAATGTGGCAATGTTATATAATATGGTTAAAGTTGATACTAATCAACATAATTATATAGCAGTAATATAACAATGTTATATATATATACTCTCATAAGTTACATACCTATTACGTGGAAAATATGTAACTATGTTATATAGCAATGTTATATTTTTGTTATAAAACAAGTTATATAACAGCAATGTAACAAAAATTATATAACATTAATTCCATATTTGTTATGTTTCAGTTATGTATCACAAACATAACAAGTGTTACATAACATTGTTACTTTTGTGTTCCATAACATCAATATAACGTGTTTGCTGGGTTTTTTGACATTGACTTTTGTTGATACTTGATCTCATCTTTAAGAATCCATAGCCAACTATTGTCTAAAAATATTGAGAAAGACGACAGTATTCCCTGTGAATGCGGGAAATATTATATCGGTGAAACATCCAGGCCTTTAGCAGTTAGAGTTAAAGAACATAAAAATATGTTGAAAACGTATCAATTCAATAAGTCTAAGCTGGCAGAACATGCTTGGGATGAAAACCATAAAATACAATGGGACAACACAAAGATCTTGTCTAAAGAATCGATGTCAACTAGGCGAAAAATTAAGGAAACGGCATATATTTTACTTAACGAAGAAAATGCGTGTCGTCTTTCTCAATATTTTTAGACAATAGTTGGCTATCGATTCTTAAAGATGAGATCAAGTAGGTACAGATATCAACAAACGTCAATGTCAAAAAATTCATTGGAGGTTGGTCGTTTTTCCTTTCAGTGAAAAAGATAGGTTTCTTGTTAGTTTTAATTGTTATTCGTTGATAACGAGGGCAGATTGTCCCTCGAAACGTTCGTTGTTAATATTTTCGTTATTTAATATTTTAATTTGCAGAGTGGCGAAATACCCATATAAGAATATGAATTATATAGCTGATGTTCGGGATTCTTAAGCTGCGTGAAATATAGAATGACAATCTCAAAAGACTGACATTAACAGTACTGTAACAAGTTTGCTTTAATATGAAATAAATATAGTACGTCTGGAAAGTATGTGAATTTAAAAAATCCTGATAAACAAACAAATGATTTTTATTGTGCCTATCCTCACACTTTCTATGACAAACAACTTATCTTACTTGCTAATGTGCAAGCCATTTAATTGCAAACATTTATTATTTTGATGAGGAATACCGGCAATTAAGTCGAATGCGTATTCTCAGTTATAACTTCCCACGCTTCTAAAACTGCTACCACTAATTGAGGTCTGGTTCGGGGTACCGAACGTTCTGCATTTATTTTCATGAGCCTCCTTATATTTTCAATGGGGCTTCTGTCAGGAGAAGCTGCTGGTCACGGAATGGTTGAAATCCTGTTCCCTTCTAACCAAGTTCATGTATACGTGGTCTAGTAGTGACCTAAGTTGTCTATTACAGGTAACTGTAAGTCAGCTAATTATCATATACCGGTTGCCTAAAATTATATGGAACATAGAACATAAGTGCGCTAGACAATAATAAATATGTATTTTACCAAGAAAAAACACTCAGCTACACAGGCCAATTTCTTGCACTTTTTTATTCATCTTTCATGATAGAAAAAGGTTATCTGAAGATGGCACATGTATCACTATTGTAATTGTTGCCTAGCTACCACAGTAATTATTGCATTTTCCATTTCGGTTACTCTTATAGGAAACAGTATTTGCACCTTTTCCAACTCATAGAACTGCCCTGTTTCGTACAATTTCAGGCAACCTGTTTATTGGTTTAAAACACATGTCGAACCATACTCCCCCTAATTAAAAAAGACAGAAAAATTCCACAGACTTTCCTAGACTGCTATATATTTCCATCTTTACAAACGGTAACATAAACTGTCCCAGATACTTTTGCGTACAATGGTACATTTGGGAAATCACTATAGTTTACATGTTGCCATAATTCTTCATTTCTGTTATCGTTTAAATGATTACGGTGGCAACATCAACATATGGATTAGAGATGTAGTTTAAAGAGTTGCCCACTTAAAATGGCGTTGCGTGTGGCAAATTACAATTTCCAACTGTGCTTACGGTTCCAAATTACTTTATGCTTATAAACTAAGAATACAAAAGCCAAAAATTCTAGTCCAAGACTGATAAATAGTAGTCGTAAAAATCAACACATTTCGCTTAAACTGATAGAAATTAGTTTATAATTCAGAGGATTATGGTATGAGTGAATTTTAGCGCATGAGCGAAGCGAATGCGCTAATTTCACGAATACCATAATCCTCTATTATAAACGAGTTTCATATACTATTTTGTCGTCGACTAACATAATAATTTCGAAGAAAATTAATTTCTGCTATTTTTTAAAAGCAGTTCATGTATACAAAACTATGACGTAGTTGTTGCTATGATAATGTGGTTGCTAAACTATTGTTTATGCTTATGGTAACAATTTTTGTTTAGCAAACACATTTTCGGCCAAAATGAATGATTGTCACGAGCCTTTATTAATAAGTGATCAAATTCTTAAAAAAGCTGCAGAAGCTGAGCTGAGCCTGATTCCTAAGAAGTCGGAAGAGATTTATAAGAAAGAGTATGACAAGTTTTGGCAATGGCTAAGAGCCAAAAATACGGAGATAGTTACAGAAAAGGTTGTGCTTGCGTATTTTTTAGATCAGGTAAATTATTTGCATTTCGAGTTAGATATATTAGCTACCAATTCATCGTACCTTATTTTTAGTCGAAGATTTACAAGTCTTCATCGTTATGGTGTCTGTTCTCGAAGTTGAAATGCATGTTACGAATAAAGGACAATATTGACATTAGTAATTTTCCTAAACTTACTGCCTTCCTGAAGAACTACTCGGTTGGTTATGCACCAGAGAAGTCTGCAGTGTTTTCAAAGGAACAATTAATACATTTTTTTGTAAATGAGCCAAATGATAAGTACTTGCTTATGAAGGTACGATTTGTTTTTTTAAATGTCAAAGTTTATTATAGTTTCTGTCATACTAATGTTATTTATAGGTGGTTGCAATTTTTGGTTTGTTTGGGGCTTGTCGACGTGCAGAGTTTCATAATTTATGCGTTGGTGATGTCAAGGAGGAAGGCTCTGTGCTGGTTGTTTATATCAGGGACACAAAAACTCACAGGACTAGGATATTTACAATTTTGAATGATGATGGCGCAGTGAATTATACTGATCTTATTAAAAAGTACATTAGTTTAAGACCAAAACATGTGAAAATTGAGAAGTTCTTTTTATTCTATAATTGCGGAAGATGTACATGCAATCCGGTTGGCATTAACACATTTGGCCAGATTCCTCGAAAGATCGCCACGTATCTGAAAATTTCGAATGCTACCGAGTATACGGGTCACTCTTTTCGGAGAACATCCGCTACGATTTTAGCAGATAGCGGTGCTGATATTAGAACCCTCAAAAGACATGGAGATTGGAAGAGTGATGCAGTTGCTGAGGGATATATTGCAGATTCGCGAGAAAATAAAAACAAGATTGCCCGAACCCTTGGAGCTGCTAGTGGACAGATTAGCAATGTTTCTTCAACGAGTAATGGTGTTCTTTCTACCGCTAATACATCTATGTCGGGTATCACAATATCAGGAAATTTCAATTGTAGTATTCATATTAATATAAATAAATCTGATTGATCTTTGTGTTTATTTTGTTGTTATGACAACTTTATGGCATTCGTGCCATAAAGTAGGTGTTTATGCATGATTTTCCCTACATTAAAGATGGCATTGTGACGCTAGTCGACGACAAACAACATTTTTAAATATGTCATCTCGTAGATATATGCCTTCGGTTTGTTTATATCACAAAATTATTTAACCCCTAGTTATCTATTCAATACGATTCACTTTTCGACCAATATTCATAACCTTCATTTACAATTTAAAGGACTCCTTACTCCCCAATTTGCAACTGAAACATACCAGATCATTCCCGTATTCTAGTGTAATAATATATTACGATACAAGATCGGTAAGTGCTCTTTAACAGGTGAGAAAAAGTTAGAAAAAGATCTAAAGGGTCGCGTTTTTTTTTTATTTTAGAGACCTGTTACAACCACTTAACGACTGAGTATGGTACAATTCTTTTTATTGAAGAATAAAGATATTTTTCAAATCTTGCATTATTTTATTATACATTTTTTACACACCGTACTTGTGTGATAGAATTTACTTACCGCACGCTATTATTTACTTAGCGCAATTGTTGCGTTATAGAAATTACTTATCGCACGCTATTTTTCTCATTTCTATGGCTATAGAGCCCAAAAAATAAATCACAAGAGTAAACAACATACTTCCGGTTATGCGATTTTCTTCAAAATCTTGCTGTCGCATTTAGATAATACACAAAACTTATATATCAAGTTTCAACGCCATACCTCTTTTCGTTTTTGAGATATTCTGTTCACAGACAGACAGACACACGGACACACAGGCACACAGACCAATGAGCAAAAACATGTTTTTTGGGTTCAGGGGACTCTAAAACGTGAAAATCTGTTGAAAACTCAATTTCGAATTTTTGGAGTGAATCCAATACTTCCTTTATCGTAAAAGGAAGTAAAGCCCGTCTACAAAACTTAACAGTGTATTATTTACTGAATGGTTAGTTGTACGTAAAAAACCTGTATAATCTTTTTTGTAGATAATTTCCTAGCCTTCATTTCTTGTAATAACTAAAAAAGTCATACGACCCATAGAAACAGAGATCTTTGTGAAAAACTTATTTCTGTCACCTTTGACCTTGAATAACTCAAGACGCAAGCACGATATCGATGGGTACTTACCATTATTGAAATATGTAGCCTTAATCGCACACCTTTTTTACAGTAGCACGTACTTTTGCGTAAAGTTTTCTATAACAATTATACAGCATGCGGTTGCACTGCCTAAACGATACTAAGCCTTAGGTTTGTTTACATTCTTGATCGATGGACGTAGAGTGCTACAAAATTTTTATTAGGGTGGGAGAAGTTTGACGGCCGGAATTATCCCCACGGCCGGTATTCCCCTACTCTACCCTACCTCTTTTTTATGCAAGTGGATTTCATCCGGTTTTCTATGGCAAGACTATCGGCCTAAAGATGTCAGCTTGTGTTCGAAGCTAAAACCACGTTTGGCGTGGGTCATTTAATTGCAACGTCGGAATAGGCACAGTTCTGTTAAGACATTATTTCAGAATAATATAGTCTAAAATTTGTTTCACTGTACCACTGTACTCCATGTTACCTGTATATTTTGTATAAATCCAGGCTTCACCTTGTAAAATTATAACTATTTAATCAAGTTTATTAACCCAGTTTCTCTATTTCCAAATTATATCACTCCAGAATTTACTTTTTCACATTATACTTGGTTAATTAAATTCGGAGTAATTCCTGTGTTGAAAAAATATTTAACACCGTTTAAAATTAGCTTATGTAGCTAAATTACGTCGCTGATTGGCTAACCTAATTTTTACACTGGTACCCAAATAGTTTAGGAGCGTAATAATTTAATATTGAATTTCTGCCACATATGTTGGTATACATTTTTTTAGATGATTTCCGGGGCTTTCACGACCATTGTCATTAAGTAACAAACGACTTCCGGGAATGGAACGTGTCATGATTGAGATCGAAGAACTCAACGTTTCGCCCACTTTCGTAAAGGGCAAAACGTTGAGTTCTTCGATCTCAATCATGACACAATCCAATCACGGAAGTCGTTTGTTACTACATTTTGTTTAGTCTGAGGAAAATATATACAAGCGCCTGGATGAGTTAAACCCCACATAAATGAACTTACATTTAATTTGGGGGAGCGCGAAACATATTCAGACAGTGAAAATATTTATTTCAAGTTGTTCCTTTAACGAATTTACGTTATTGCGATCATTTTTCGGACCTCTCCTAGAAGGAATTGCAATAATTGCTTCCAGTATAATTTAAATAACCCACCTATTACAATTGAGCCTCCCAATAAAGCATTTTAATAATTTATTAAGTAATGTATTATAGTTGAGGCTCCCAATAAAGGATATAAGTTTTATTATCCACTTACTAAGTATGGCCTGTAATATTTATGTACTTGTATATTGGCTTTTAGTCTTTATACACTTAAATTATTTATGGTTGTTTGTGGAATACCAGTAATTACAAATCGTTATTTACATCAGTTATTACCGGAATATTTATTATTATATATTTGTTACTTTTTGGGTTTCATTTCAAAACTGGCTTTGTTTGAGTCACTTGTGGTTTGTCGTTTCAAGAACCTAGGAGGGAATCAAACATGACCCATTTTCCCAAGTTTAGTTCGTAGCATGTTTATCGTTCTGATATCACCTGATAGCAGGCCTTGGTGTCTAGTTTCCAATATCTCGTAGTAATTGTCCTTTTTTTCTGTCAGTGCGTGAATATTTAACAAATTTTGACTGTGCCTGATATTCTTAAGTAAATTATATATAAATTCTGTTCAATATATTCTACTTTACGATCCGCTATTAAAAAAACATAATAAACAACGTCCATTATTTCGCTTCCATTTGCTTGTTTCTTCCAATACCAATATACATATGCATTTTGTCTCTCTGCATAGTCCTTCTACAATTCCATGTAACCATTGCCGCTCCATTGTCTGCTTTATTTGTTATTCTTTTGTTGTATTTGGCATTCATATTTAATAGTATTTAGCTTAATCAGCGAATGAATACACCAATATTGCACAAATATTATAAAAAAATAGCGAGGATTTACAGTTCGCACAGCAAAAGGATTCAAACTACGAAACGGAAGGATCCTTGTAGTAATACAGCTATTTACAAAAGTGTAAGACAAAATATATTTCTAGTCATCAAGTACAAACAATTAAATCTAAAATGGCAAATTTGTAAGTGTCATTCATCATATTAGGGCTTCAGTTTGCTAATGATCCAAGGGACGTACTCGGACACCCTCGTGTACACCCCCGGCCAGCCCGGGAGCCCGCAAGGTGATGGGCCGAAAGACACAATCCCAGCGGCGAACCAGTTGAAGTCGCTCTCTCTGTAGTGGACCGACATCAAAGGGCCGCCGCTGTCACCCCTACAAGAGTCCTTTCCCTTAACGCCTCCTGCGCAGAGCTGGTTCTCTATGAGGGTCACTTTCGCCTTCCCATAGATCGAAGTACAGTCTTCATTCGCCTTGACCGGAACCTAACCAAGTCAACATCTAGAACTCAAAGCCGAAAAACTCCCAATCGACCCTTACCTGCACCTTCAGCTTTACGTTGCTCTCCGACCGCGACTCAGTCTTCCCCCAGCCAGCTACAGTCATGTTGGTGCCTACAAACGTGTTGTGTATAAGCTCCGAACTGGTCGGTAAGCAAATTGGCTTGACGAAATCTGGAATTTTACACGATGCAGTACCGAACCAACTATTGTAGAAGTTGCTTACCTGAAAAGCTGACATCCCTCACCAACCGTAACAAAGCGATGTCGTGGTGCTGACTGATATTGTAGGGGTCATAGTTTTCGTGAGCTATTTTTTCACTTACAGGCACGTTTAGTGGCGCCTCAGAGCAGTATTCGTATCCTTGAGAATTGTCGCAGTCGACGTCGGTGTCTGTGTTGTACTCACCTAGACGAACGCTTACCCTAAAAGAAGAAATCGCTTCAGTATCAAAGTAACATAGAAATTGTGCCTAATATAGTAAACATTGACTAGCGCACATACATGTTTTCTTGATTGTAATTTTTTATCTCTGCTGCGTTTAAGGAGCATATCTTTTCTGACTTACTAAATATGCAATTAAATGGTCTGCTCCGCTGGCGGAGATTTAGGAGATTTGCGAAAAATATTTATTTACAGGCGATGTTTGTCAATGTGAGATCTTTAGGGAAATCAATCTTTTCAAAGCGTCGAACACCTTTTGCTTACAGTTGACATAGAGCAGTTATCACAGAGGCACCTTGAACTTACAACGTTACTTAGTTAACCTGTCGTCAGAGCAGACTTTGCTCATGGATCAAGAGCGCGAATCAAGCAGTAAAGTTGATGTCAGCTAAATTTACAAGATTTTGCTAGACGATGGACCAGCAAGATTACTTGCATGAACTACACATAACATCTATAAAATACATAATTATTACTCGGTATAATTCTAACGGCGGCACAAAAATATCGAACAAATTAGTGCAGGGTAAACCCCGGTATATAACCTTTTAAAAAACCTTGTTAGTTTTTCTCTTACCTTTAGGTCGACTCGTTATAAAACGCTATAAAGTGTGCTTGGGGCCCGTCACTAGCTACAGTAAAGACGGCGTGTATCCTTTAGTGATGAAATGTCCAAATTATCTGGGCGCCAACAAGTTTTATTACTCCCAAGTACACTTATAAACTTCGCCATATACTCGTATATACAGCACATTACAAACCTTAAAACTTTAATGTTTAATTATACTTCTGGTTTTGATCAGTCTATTCTCGTTGCATACAAGGAAACAGTCGTCGACTTCAAATTCCTATGTAATCATATTTCGTATTATAAAACAGGGTACCCCAGTTAAGCTTACGTTAATTTAACTTTCTAACTACTATATTTGACGTTAATACTAACTCACAGTTTTAAAATAGTTAGTGTACAATTAAGGAGTTATAAACTGTTCCTACTTTTTGAGATTGTGCGAAATATCACAAGTTTAACTTTACCTCACTTATCTGGCTATCGTACGCTTGTAGAATCGAAGACCAGCCTCTCAGGAGTTCAATCAGCATGCATCACCGTTCAAGAGCATGACCCGCTCTCCCAGCTACCACTCTGACAGTCGCCAAACCTCAGCTGTCACTTGACCGTAAGCAATCGCACGATCTTCGTAGTGAAATTCTTAGGAAGAGATATTCAAACTAATGCATTTCTCGCCCCGAACTTGTTGCCTGCAATAACAGGCAAAAACTATGCAGCGAATTCCGTCGTTCCCTAATGAGTCGACGACTTGGAACTATTTTTTCTTTGGAAAATGGTACCCGCTCTCAAAATCTGCCTCAAGCAATCTCCCTTAGTATCCACATACTATTAACGAAGAACGAGTTATCCTGGGTTCACCACATTTTTACCACGAAACCTTTCATGCACAGTTACGTTTTTCTCATGTCACCGTTCGATAACAAACACCTTTTATCCTTTTCTACCCTGTTTTCTTTCTTAAAAACCCTTTCAACTCGATTATTAATTTTTATACGCTTCGACTGCGTTTTCCCAATTGAGCGTCTATTCACGGCCATATATAACGTAAACTACTAACGTTAATACAATAGGCTTTTAACATATAACAACCTATGAAGCCACCTAATTAATAAATATAGCATACAAATCCCAGGATAAGGATAACACAATTTTAGATGAACCACAACAGTCTCCTGTATAAGGGTAAATTAAAATTCAACGCAGCACTGCACATTGTATACTGGTAGTAAGTGGATGAGAAAACCCCACAATTCGTCTCGTCGAACTGCTTCTCGCGTCAAGATTTCAGGCGGAGAATAAATCGGTAATGGACCAGCGATCATCGAGCAGAGTGCGTTGAATGTAGCTGTTGGAGAGAGCCTTTCCATACCAATTTTGACAAATCTTGACATTTGTCGGATGTATTCAGTTTCTCCAAGTACAGTTTACAGCTCTGAAATGCCAATCCTGTCTCGTTTGATAGCCGTGGCATTTCATATCAATCTCCGACCGGTTATATTTAAACAAATCTTAATAGCATCCCGCCGACACTCCTAGTTAATCTTTCAATTGCCGTTGTCCATTTTCTATTCAACAAGTGACCCAGCCCCAAAAGATCTCACATTATATCGCGTGTAGAACGACGCCAATTCGCTCATCGACAATCTTAAAGCTACCCATTTTGGCTTCATCGAAATTCAGCCGCCATCCATGGATATCATTTTCGAGCATAATCTCCTGACCAATTTTTGCTGTTATCGAGCCCCGCTTGCAGCCCCCGGTGACCTAAGATTTTTGCATCTTGCCGTCAATTGAATTATTGTACAAGCTAAGATGAATCTGTTTGTATTACATGTATGATTTACCGCAAATTCAGATTATGTAAATTCCCGCTAATCTTGTATGTTCTGTACAGGGTGTATGTAAACGGTGGTACATCAAGTGCACTAAGATATTCTAAGTACGCCTAAAACTGAAACGAAAACCTAACAACAATTTTTTTCTATCTGACCTGACGTCGTGAGCAGCAGGTAGAATTCTTAGGAATTGTTTGTTGCCACTGTTTGTTGCTGTTCTTGCCTTCCGCTGGTACCCGCATAAATGTATTTATTCTAAGTTTTAGATTAATTTTATTAGTTGTAAATGTGACATTCTTTATCTCTCTACATAGCTCTGTTGTGAAAAATAAATTAAAAAACTAAACAATGAGAGAATAGTGTACAATTTTCTGATAATGCCCTTCAGTAGTGCACATTTTCCAATCGCTACTGAAATCGAAGCCATAGCGGGGTGCGAAAGCTAAAATTCGCGTCTCAGTACTACACATCCGAATTATCGTACACTCCAATTAGTGTAATAGCCATCAGCAAGCACCAAGACAAGCGCTCCAGTACACACTCACAAGATTATCGCGAAAATCGGTTGTCGAACTCATCTTTGCTAAACAAAGAGTTGATTTCGACCAAAATTTTCGAAAACTAACAGCTATCGTACACATACTAACAGCCAGTCTTATAAAGCCAACTAATCTGACGTTAACTTTAATTCGCTGTTAAAATAAACAAAAGCGCATCAAAATGTGTTTACTAATGAATAAAATGTCATAAGCACTAACGTTTTGATGCCCTTTTGTTTATTTTAACAGCGAATTAAAGTTAACGTCATACTAGTGGCCTTTATAAGACCGGCTGTAAAAGTACCGAGCCACAACTAAGCCACAACTTAGCAATCTTACATTACAATCGCAAAGCTGCAGCAGATTTCCAAATTTTCTCAACAATCTGCATCGAATTTGAGTTGTGCGAGCTTTTCTCTAGATTGGAGCAAACGTAGCTTGCCATACACCTGAAACCGCTAACAAATATGTTATTCAGGTACTCAAGGTCGTGAAAATAGAGCCCAAAGAAAAAAATAAAGCGGGGTAAAGGAAGGCCTGAAATAATCACAAAGTCACCATCGATACACACCAACTAAGGAGCAGCGATCTAACCTAAATCGTATGTATGTATAATCGATAACCTCGTTCTACCTTGCGGTGTAGAGGTTGGTGCTTGATGTGCTTGCATCTGGCGGTACAACGCTCAACTTGCCCCGGATTCTAGATACAAAGTTAGAACACGCCTTTTGTGCTTGCACAGCAACCATTGTGTGAGGTGTGTTTTGGTGACTTGTTGACCCTGTTACTCTGTCTCTTAGGTCTGTGATTCTGAGTAGAGCACAGTTAATTTGGTACCCAACTGGGAATGGTATCATCGAGCCCGGTTCAAATCGCAAGGCTGCGGAAAATTCCGGCCCTCGCGGTATTCGAACCGAGGACTTGCTTAAGAAGAAAAAAACTCATCTCTTGAACAAAGCTGATTAGCAGCGTCACCAGGAGAGTGCTCTCAGGCATCTCACCTTATCTACGATAATTTGGCCACACAGCAAGTTCGTCAGCTTCTGTACACTCCTTGCGATTTCAGGCTGTTCCCAACGCCGATTCCAAAAGCTGGGTATGAAAACGAGATATGATTACGATACAACATTAATGCATATGTGCTAAAAATTACAAATTATACAAAATAAATGTAGTACCTAATGAAGAAAATTAAAAGTGGACAATGGTCGTAAGTATAAAATAACACAACCTTGTGAGTAAACTAGTAATTTTTGTATTAAGTGCGCGAAATGAGTGTTCTTTTAAGGCGCGTAATAATGTCAATCGCCATAAAATCACGAATTTTGCCACGAAATACAAACGTTTTTTCTACAGCCCTCAAAAAAAGAATAAAAGAATATGTAAATTCTAGAAATAAAATACGAACATTAATTTGCTAACATAATATGTAGTCACCTAATGTGTTGTAACTAAGGAAATGGTGTAATTAACCGTTTTTTCCCTGCTAGCCGTGAAGAAATATTATTTTTTCACGTGTTAAAAAAAGTTAAACTTCGCGTATCTATAGCGATGCATAAATGTCACGTTTTTTTGACGGCTGTAGAAAACATGTATTTTTTACTTAGGTCATGTACTGCAACATCACTGCCAGGTGATGTGTTTCACGTCCACAAGAGTTCACCACTTCGTTCGAGTGTATCTGTAATATGTTTTTTCTACGACCACTACTAAAAGCAGGGCTTTTAGCACTAGCTTGTTTCACTAAAAATGACGTTTTATACATCAGCGTGTTAAGAATGAAATCCGCTGTTTACTTTTAGCCCATGTGCTAAAAGTAAACAGCTAGTGTTGAATTTAGAATTTTGAACTGGAAGTGAGGTTATAAAGTTATTCTAGTTACTTCTTTCGTTAGAGGTAAAGTGTTTTTTAAATAATTAAAGCATTACGTAATGAATAAAGTCAAATGTGTACTATTATAATTACCTTTGATAACTAACTTTGACAGGTACCGGCTGCAGAAACAGTCACCTGTGCCGTCAAGGCCATCTCTTTACTATGACATAAATTATAACTGTCATAAATGCAAACCTTTGTTAAATCGACATTTATGAATTAATAACAGTAAATTTAAGGCCATAGAAACGATATTCTGCGGAAACTCGTGCTAAAAGTGTTTATGCCTTCGGCTTCGTTTCATCATTTTAATGTCTCGTGCATAAGCATCTACTTTTAGCACTTGTACAAATAGCTATTCTAAGGTCCTTGCGCTGCTGCCATGATAAAATATAGGCGCTCGCCTGCACGCCACAGCTAATCAGTAAAATTGATAAGAGAATAAATCCCTGAACATGGAGGTACCCATTACTGATACATCATAATTTTGCATTATTTTTTTCGATAAAAACTACATATTTTAAGTGTGTTTTACCTAGGTAATTTTTCTAGTAACAGAATATATGCACTTCAAACGTGTTTTAACCCGCTATGCAGCCTACAAAAACAATAATGATGACCTTCCGCCTGTGACTAAATAATGTTTCAAGAGTGACGATGGCGACATTTTTGAAGTTGGTCTCGTCAGTAGAAAATTCTGTCATATTGTCGTATTCTCAAAACAACTACATTTAAGATCAATATTCTCGGCAATCGCTAGTTGAAAGCAACATTTGTTATCATGGTATTTTCAGCTGCAAATTTATATAACACACACGTGTTTAATATATATTTTTTCATATTTTTGAAGGTGATTTTAATACCGTTTGCTGCTATAACTAGATCATTTTGGTACATACTGTCCTTGTGGTGAATGCTATTATTAAAAAGCGATATATTAAAGAGTTTCCTAAATAACTTTTAGAACAGACTTTTGCATTTTCAAGCTGTCGTTCTTGCAGGAACGTTTCTGTATTCAATTAGTAACAGTAACACCACGATAAGATGGACTATGGCAATGCTCAACACTAGAGTTGTAAAAGTCAAGTTATTTGAGAAGGAAAAGACAGTGCAGGCGACAAGGGGATGTCCACAGGGAGGAGTTCTTTTTCCACTCCTGTGGTGCCTCACAGTTGATAAACTGCTGATCCAACTCAATAACAAAGGCTACTACACTCAAGGATACGCTGATGACATTGTCATACTGATTCAAGGTAAATACCAAAGAACCGTAGACAATGTAATGAAATCAGCACTAAAGATAACCGAAGAGTGGTGTCTAGAGAATAATCTTAGAATTAATCCCAGCAAAGCTACTCTCGTCGATTTCACTCGTAGAAAGAACATCACAAACAGAATGAACATAAAACTGTTTGAGACAAATGTCAACTGGGAGAACGAGGTTAAGTACTTAGGTCTAACCATCGATTCCAAACTAACTTGGAACTCTCACTTAGACAAAACAATCACCAGGTGCATACAAACATTAGTTATTAGAAAAAGAGCCATAGGTAGTACGTGGGGGCTCAAACCGGAACTGACCCTCTGGCTGTACAAAACCATTGTTCGACCAATAATTTCATATGGAATAATTGCCTGGTGGCCCAAAATAAAACAAGCAACTGCGATCCACAAAATCGGCAGAATACAATATCTAGCTAATCGGTGCATCACTGGAGCCTTTAAAGGCACCTCAGGACAAGCACTGAATGCTATTTTAAATCTGCCACCTCTGCACATCTTCTTGGAAGGTGAAGCCAGAATGGCAGCCTACAGATTACAAAGTACTGGTCACTGGATGATCACAGCTAATAATCTAGGACATGGCAAGATCATGTCACACATCAACAACCCAATATTAGAAATGGGTTCTGATCTTATAATCAAAGCCTATGACTTTGAAAAGAACTTTACTGTACACACAAGTTGGAATCCGGACCAACTACCAACTCCAACAAATAAGAACATCATTTTTTACACTGATGGATCTAAGTTTGAAGGGGGTACAGGTTCCGGTGTGTACAGTACCAATCCTAGAACCAACGAAAAAGTTAGTCTAGGAAAGTTTTGTAACATCTTTCAGGCTGAAGTACAAGCTATTAAGGTATGCATAAACATCAGCATAGAAAAGAAGCTGCTCAATCGAGACATACACATTCCCTCAGACAGTCAGGCAGCACTGAAAGCGCTAAACGCTTTCAGTACTTCATCGAGACTGGTCAAGGAATGCAAATCCAAACTTCAAACCTTAAGCCAGGGAAATACAGTAAAATTATGCTGGATCCCAGGTCACCAAGGTATTGAAGGAAACGAAAAGGCGGACAAGCTCGCAAAAGAAGCAGCCCTTAATGCAATGACCGGTCCAGAACCTGGTCTAAGCATCCAGAAAAACCAAGCCCGCTCAGCCATTAATGAATGGGTCAATACCGCACACCAACTAAGGTGGAGAAACTACAATCAAGCAACACACTGCAAAATATTGCTAAAAACTCCGAATCCACATACCACCAAAACCCTGTTGAGACTGAACAGAACTCGAATCAAGCAAGTAGTCAGTCTACTAACAGGCACTGGAACATTCAGAGAATTTATGCACAGGATCAATATCTATAGAGATGAACCTGTTTGCAGACTATGCCAAGAGGATGATGAAACAGCCTATCATATCCTCTTTGAATGCCCAGCATTAGAGCGTAAAAGACACCAACTCGATTGGAGCCTTAACTCTATTGACAACCGCAAACTAGTAGGGGACATTGCAAGTCTAGTAAAAGATACGGATGTCGGCTTGCTAACTTGAAAACTCCCGACAGTACAAAAAGCCCAAAGGGCTGACGTGCTCATGCCAGCAAAAGGCAGTCGTGAAATCTAATCTAATCTAACAGTATAAAGATTTGTAGCAAGAGCTTTGCGAACAACTCACGGCCATCGAAATATCTCGAAGAATGTCACATCCGGGACTCTAGGCTCTTGCAAACAACTCGCTGGCATAGCAATCCCTCAAATAATGTCGACTTTCGTGACTGCTGATTGTCTAGGAAGACAGGAAAACCAAGCAGTGGAGAACTTACTAAATTTTTAAACGTGTCATTGTAATTTAAGAACAATATGTCTGACAGCCTAAGGCTGGAGTTTGGTTAATACTTACAGCTTCCAATTCTTTGGAATATCCTTTCCTTTAACGCAATGGGCGGCCGTTAAGACATATCGTTTGCTGATCAAGACCCCACCACAATAAAACCCTCGGCCGCTAGCTACAATGTCGAAGCATTAGATACATCCTGAACAAAAAAGAGCTAAACCTACGCTTCTGGTACTCGATAAGCGCCATCCAAGGGAACTCGTCCAGGTCGGTAGCTTCTCCGCCAATTATCCTCTGATTCGTGCCGATACCGCACACGTTGGTATCGGGCAAAAGATCGGATGTGATTGGGCCTACAATTATCAGTCATCTTACCATGAATAACATATCGCCACAAAATGTAATCAAATCTCACCGACTGGTGCCGGGCTATTGGTGGTCGCAGGACGCTGGTCTCCCTCTTGCTCCTGCAGAGCACAGCAAACCTTCGGCTCAAGCCCTTCAAAGCCACACTGCGCCCTCTTGAGGTAGTTGACATCTTCCGGAGTTATGGGACGGTGCTGCACTATGGCGAGGAGATGCGGACACTGTTTTATCGGGATGCATCGCCCGGACATCCCTTCGGGACTTTTGCAGAGTTCATAGTTGTCTTGTTCTGGAAAATGAATTTTTCACCTTTTGTACATAATACATTACATTTTAAAGAATATCATAAGAAGGTAATTACGATATAAACCAGAGTTTACATAGAATAACTAAAATTATTTCTCACGTATGTTTTTCTGAGTATCAAGCCTCAATATGTAAAAACAACCAGTTCATCCTTCCATTACACGAAGAATAAATATTAACTTTTTTGCTTGGCTGAAATTTTGAGCAGATCTAGAGTACAGTTTGGAAATTATTCCGTGTCAAAGACGCCTATATATAACTGGTGTAACACGTATCAACAAGGACGCATACAGATCGACAATCTGTCTCATCCATGACAACCTTGAAATTGTTGGTCCAATACTGAAAGCATATCGCATTTAAGAGAGCTTCCGAATCAATTTGAAATAAAATATTAAGTTTTATTGAGCAAATATTACAGTGCAACATTATTCGCAAAACACAACAAATACAAGCAATCCCGAACACTCAAAAAATAAAAAAGAGCATTTTGCAAACATAAAAGGTGTTATCCGCATTGATCATATTACACAAAAAGGAATAATTAATTTTTGGGCTATTGAAAAAATCACTACTTGCAGAGCGAAATTTAAACACGATCTAGTAAAGAATTTTTTGCAAAACTGGCTGGACACTCGGTAAATAAACTTCTATTTTAAAAATATGATCTTAACAGACAGTCTAAATGCATTGTTAAAGAGCCAGTGTAGTCTATCTGGTGTGAGGTTGTGTCTACATGTGTTTTAAAGGGGCCTGAATCTACCAGCTAAGTTTTAAATTGTTGATAAGCAGCGTTCACACAGTTCAAGCGCTTTCGCCCACACTTTTACTACCAACAAATATAACTTTACTAAAGGTTCGGGCGCCACGTTGACTCTAAGGAAAAGGTGCAGAAAAGGCCCGATCAGTGAGCCACTCGCGATCGGGGGAGAAGAAGCGCCACAAGGTCATTTGCACAATGTTCCTTAGTGCATCCATTAAAATGCTTCATGTTCAAGTAAGTAATATATGTGTTCAACTCCTTATAGAAGACGTTAGGGTTTGGTACGCTTTACTACCATGCAACCACAGAAAATCGAATATAATTAGTGTATTTAAAAAGTTTTCAGTAAGAAAAATGCAAATTATCCACACATCTTTAAAAGTTTTCATTTTAAAAAGCCAATTTTTAGGTTAGGTTTATCAATTTTTACGTATACATTTGTCAGGAAATTTTTAAATTGTACGAACTTACTTCTAATTAGAGTTATTTTCTAAATTACGACCACACTTGTATATGGGTTTTTCGAACTATTCCGTCCGAGTTTAAGCATATTGAATTTTATGCAGGCATTGGCTTTCTAAAGCACACATCTGTGTTATAGCTTCACTCTGAACTCTCGCCGCACACGTGTTCATTTATCGCTTCGCGGCAGTAGTGAATTTGCTGGAGAAGACTTTCGTTCTGGGCCAGAATTGAGGCAACGGCCATGGGTACGAGAGAGCAAGCTACAGCTCTCTTGCCCCACTACTTTATCGATCGCGCGGTCGGCGCGGAATTTTTAGTGAGAGTTGGCATCCGGCATCCGAAGGCAACAGTCAGTTTTTGAGCTGTGCGGCGTCTCCCCTCCGGGGATGCCGGAAGTGTGGCGCTTGCGAGGGTGTTTTTCGGGGATTGGTGTCCCAGACGTAGAGCGAGTTGGTTGCAAGGCCTTGAGTGAGAGTTGTTTGTGCGTGTCCTGTCGAAACCAGGCGCCCCCGTCTTCGTAAATGGGCCGAGGGTCGATGCAGGGCGATCTAATCCCTGGTTAATTTCACATGCAATCCGGCGTGCCTTGTCGTTAATTCCGGTTGCATCTTTACTCCTATAGAGGAATCTGCTGGACATCACCATCGTCAACGCTTCGAGCCCCTTTTCCCCCCTGTTTCATAGCCTTGGGAAACTCGTCTGGTTACCAACTGGAGCCCTTGGAATCGACTATCCCCAGGAGAAGCTATGGTACTGTACTATTCACATTTACGGATATTTACGGTGCGGACTGCATGTTTCGACTGCTGGCTCGCGTTCAGAAGAATTCCGCGCTAATTAAAAAGAGTACGCGCCGAAGGACGGCCTCGAGTATTCCGCGCGTGTGATCGTTTTCCGCTGTATCTTGACCTTCAAGTGGCGAAGTCAAGTGAACGATTTATACCTATTGCGCTCGATTTGTAACTCGAACAGGACCATTTCGTGGGCACTTCGCCCTGTATTTCATTTGGTAAAATTGCAATACGCAGTGTGCGTAGAAGTTCGTTATACCGTGCCATTTGCAGGCACTTATTATTTTGTGTAATAGCTAATGTTTATTTCAACACACCCTGCCGATACGCAGTGTGCGTAGAAGTTTATTATACAGTGCCATTTGCAGGCGCTTATCATTTTGTGTAATAGCTAAGACGCACCCCCCTTTTCTGTAACCTGCTTTGTAACAATGTTTTGCATTACGTGTCTAAAGAACAATAGACCCATCTGTTAAACGTTCCCGCTGTATTTTCTTCGTGTAAAATGCTGTGTTTCAGTTTAAGCAATTGTAGTGTCGTAAACCCGATTAGCGACTTGTGTATGATTGGTGTAAAGCGAATCCTGGGCGAATTTTGTGAGCGTCAAGGTAGGTTCGAACGCTCCAGCTGTCGTCTCCAGGGAGCCCCAGAGCTACACACATTCCAACCCCGTTTGGCTTTCGGGTTTCTGCCAGACGTGGGTTTCCTCCTGAAACCCGTGGCGCCCCCTTATTTTTCATCACCCTGTATATGTCGTCACGCCTTGTCCCTACGGCGCGGCGTCCCGTTCGTAGAACCGCGCCCATCTCCTTGAGCGTATTCAGCCGTGGCTATTAGTTTGTTCTCGAGAATTCTAGCGCAAGTGGTGACATTTCCCGGACGTGATAGATCTTGTGGCACCCTCGTACCACGGCGTGTCGTAAAAACAGTTTTATACCGTAACACATTCATAGCTTTTGTTTGTCAGCTTTTGGAATAAAAGGCTGATCAAGGGTTTGTTGATTGATTCGTCTGCCATTATTTACAGAGCAGTCACAAATTGAACAATGCCATCAAAGCAAGCGGCTCAAAAGATTTTAATTTCGTTTGCGAGTATATACATGTTTGTCATGTGAAAGTGATGAAGTTATGTAAATGCAGACGATTCTAAGCTAACAAAAATTGGAAGTACGATCAGACTACAAAGGAAAGACTTTTGGACGAGTTACAAAATCAAAATTTTGGTAGAAGGGAAAGGTATTATGCGCATAAATAGTAACAACGAGACTTAACTTTAAATGGGAATATTAAGTACACAATTTACTTCAGCAGCATTTATTTTGCATAATTACAGTTTATTTTTTGTAAAATTTGATACTCCAAATTATTAATTTTGATTAAATTTGAACTCATAAATCAACTATTAAAAATGTATCGATCTTGAAATCATGCCACGAGGAAAGAAAAAATCCGTTGGAAGTTCATCCAGAGCTTATCGATATTGGTTTCAAACCAAGTGAAGGGGAAGTAAATCTGTCGGAAGTTTATCCAGAACCGATTGATCTTGAAATTATGTCACGAGCAACGACTAGATATCTTCAAATACCCCGGATGATAAGCCTGAAGACGTAATACGACACGTCCATGATTTTGTAGTAGAGTGAAATTTATAAGTTACGTAACGATTTTTATGTTCCTTGATTATAGTATACAGTGGAGGTTTATATAACTTTGGCGAAAATGGTATGCCTTTTTGATGTAACGATTCAATCATTTCACTTTTTCTACTATTGGATGTCGGTACAGGGTTTAATCGGACACTATGATACGGCGCATTGTCTATAACAACTACGAAGCTCTTCGATAAATTTAGAAGAAAGCGTTCTTTTACCGATCTCTCGTAACTGGTATCCTTCATATCGTCGTGGTAATCTCCACTTTTGGTTCCAGATTTAAATGTTAATAAACATTTTGGAATAAAATCCATCTCGCCGCCTGCATGAATCATGATTAATCGTTGACCCTTCGCAATATTTGAGAGCAATCCTTCGTTGCCATTGCCCCTCCAACTTCTTGATTTTGTATGCCCACTATGAAACAATGGACCGCTTCGGTAATATTTGATATGTTGGCGGCATTCTATTCTTTTTGCACGGATATCGTTTTCCCCGCTAAAAAAATACTTCTGTTGTTTTGCGTTTGCTTCCATATAAAACCATTTTTAACATTTTTTTTCAATAAAGACATGAACCACACCAACCTAGATCTGCCAATAATTTTTCGCGTAAAGCCTTAATAGTGACACGGCGTGCTTCTGTTTTATGAAAATTTTAGATTATATTCCGAATATCAAAATTCTCATAATCTTCAAATTTGTTACAGGATGTTTTCTCGTACGCTTTTTTTGAGCGATTTCAATCTCACCGTATCATTATTTTCTCCCGACGATGCACTGGCTTCTTTTATAATCCTCTCTATTGCGTTGTCGATTTTTTTTTGCTTTATAAGTTTTTTCGGTAACACTCTTGAGAATCTCTGCTTCTTCCTTCTCGGAAAAGGTACTTAAATACATTGTACACTACTTCGCGCGTTTGAACATTCAAAACTTTACCATTGTCAAGCAGTTTACGGGGAACTAAAATGTTTGGCAAAAGCCAAAGGTATTTAAAAGCGCTTGTTTGTACTAAGCTTAATCACTTCTTAATTTCTCTCATAGTACTATGCAAGACAAAAAAACTGGTTAGTTAATATGGTCTGTTGTAAATGTGACTGCCTTAATATGTACAGTTCCTAAGTACTTCTAACTTAACCGTCAACTTGTTTAAACGTTGCTATGAATCAGAATTGTTACAATAAATGTACTTGTTTAAAGCTTCGTTTAAGCTAATCAAATTATGCTAAAATCTCTATCAAGAGTTGTCCCCGTTTTTTTGTCTTGCATAGTACAGGGTCCGGCAGAATGACGTATCCATTTCCAGTTAATTCATTTCACAATATAATGCGATATAAATTCAAATCAAGTCGCCATGCTTTCGCAATAAATGGAAATTTAAGAAAGTTCTCAAAGTGTTTGCAAGAAATGTCAGTTTAGCTGTGAATATAGAGCATTGGTCAAATATTCAACGTTCTTTTGCGGTTGAAGCTTATTTTAAAAATAACAATTCTGTTGTAACCACCCAGAGTTTATTTCGTCGTTACTTTCATTTAAATCCACGAGATGCAGTTCCTAGTGGAATAACAATTAAAAAGTGGGTACACAAGTTTCGCACTACTGCCTCATGTACCAAAGAAAAAGCAAAAGGAACAAACTCGTTCTGTACGCATACTTGAAAATGCTGAAAAGGTAAGAGCAGTTTCAAGAGTGTCAACAGCGAGAAGGAGGTCACTTGACTGATGTAATGTTTAAAAAATAAAATTTCCGTGTTTCCTAATGAACCTTTTGTTTGATTTTTGAATAAAAACTTAGCCGTTAACAAAAACAACTCAATTTAAAATGGATACTTCATTCTGCCGGACCTTGTACTTAAAATATTTATTATACTTTCTAATAAGTTGTTCTCAGAGACACCTGAAGACGGGAGTAGATCAAAACTCCCGAAACGTTGTGTGATATACACCCTAGACAGTGGAAAAAGTCCGCTAAAACACATAATTTCTAATAAGTATTTAAATATAAAACCTTGAAAGTTAAATCTTCAACAAGTTAGGATAAATATCAGTGAATAATTTTATTTGACAATACTAAACATCAAAACATGTGAATAAATTAAATATTGGTATCTACCAATTGATAAGAAATAGCAGAAACCCTACGCCACTGCATTTGATGTTTTACGGATTCGTGTCTACCCGCTGTCGATCGGCATGCGCCGGCCGGTCTTTCCTAGTGAACCCAGCTGTATCTATGAGTAAACATCGACAAGCAAGTTGTCATTAAACGAATGCTTGAAAAATAAAATAAAACTAGCAACCCAGTGAGACAAATGTCTTATTTAAAAAAACAAAAAAGACCGTTTTTCAAATAGAACGCGTATTAAATAAAAACTGTACCCAGACCTGGAAGGTGTCAAAGTGGTACGCCGCATCGGAACATTCTGGAAGCTGTCAAAGTGGTTGCCTAACCGATCGAGGTTTTAAGGCGCAGAGGGTCGCAGCTCCGTTTGGCTGCTGAAACAGCGTACTGACACTTCCGGTTTTCGAGAAATCACGTGATTTCTCGAAAACCGGAAGTGTCACGTGACTGAAATTGGGTTCCTGACTTGACATGACCATTCCAAACATATAACTTTCATAACTTTTTTCTCTATCTCTTACGGTTTGGCTGCTGAAACAGCGTCCCGGACAGACAAAACAGCGTCCCGGACAGACAAAACAGCGTCCCGGACAGACAAGTCTATTGGGAAGTGAACTGAACGCGGAGCTTAGTTAAATGGCCGCTCTAAGTAGGTACGATTCTTAAAGCCTATGTATTTCCCTACTTAAACGCTGATTTTAAATGTTTTTTAGTATTTGTTTAAATAATGTTAGGGGCATAATATTGGGATATTTTAAGCTTTCATGGTATGCACTTTAATTAAAGATGTGTAAACGGGATTTTAATAGGGGTGTTTTACCATAAATAAATAATTTAATCAGTAGTGCGTAAATATACCAATGCTGCATTTAACAGATTTCTAGTATTTTCTTAAATAATTTTAAGGGCCAAATATTGAGAAATTGTAAGTCTTCATGATATGCATTTTAATTAAAGATGTTTAAATGGGACTTTAATAGAGCTGTTTTGATA
Source organism: Agriotes lineatus (assembly GCA_940337035.1). Classification (NCBI taxonomy): domain Eukaryota; kingdom Metazoa; phylum Arthropoda; class Insecta; order Coleoptera; family Elateridae; genus Agriotes; species Agriotes lineatus. The sequence continues at coordinate 182,199,209 of OW679195.1, read as the reverse complement.
GAAATAAATAATTTCACCAGCCGTGAGTACATCAATGGCTATTAAGTCATGCTGCATTATTTACAAAGTTTCTATTTCTACTAGGTAAGTATTTGTTACACACAGCAACTATTGGGGAATTTTAAGTCTTATAGAATGTAGTTAAAGATGTTCTAATTATACTTTAATAGTCACGTATTTGTCACCAATAGTACAAATAAATAAGTTCGTTACAAGCCGCAGAAGTCAGTCAAACGGTTGAAAAATTGAAAATATGACGTATTCCTGTAAAGCTGGAGCAACTCGCAGATGTAAGCACACTGTAGCAACTTTAATGTATCTGAACAGTTAAGACACGTTAAAAAAAACAAAATTGTGGTTTAATATAAAATTATTCATATCTGAAGGTTTTGCTTTCGCGGCATTCGCAATTGAAGATTTTGGTAAATCGCATTTTGGAACAGCAATTTTCTTCAGCTGCCTTCTCTTTGCAGCTATGTCTACAACATTACAAAGTAGTTAGAAAACTAAAAGGACTGTCAAAACTTTAACACTTGTTTTGCGTTTACGTCTTGTGTTATTGGATTTGCATTATAAATTTTAATTTATATCATTACGATAATAAGTATTGTACTCACCAGGAAGAATATAATCTTCTTTTTTAAAATGCAGAGAACAGACATGCATACTTTCTGTAACTTTTTTCCCCATTCTAAGTAAACGAATCCATTCCTTTCGCCGATCTGCTTTCTGATTATTAATTTTTACAAATTCTCCTTCTTTGGGAGACATGGAACCGCACAGTTGTATCGAGTTTTGATAGTGATTTACAACCATACACGCAACAAAACCGTTTCGATTTATTTGGTACAGGAGAAAATCTAGCTCCCTCACGTTCACGATCCATTTTTACGTTAAAGATATCCCGTTATTAAAAATATAAACAATAAATTAATAAATATAAACAAGACACTGAACTTCAGCAAGAACAAACCTAGTAAAAACAAGAACAAGCAAGGTAAGTGTAGGCATGTACCAACGTATTACAGCTGCGCTCGAAAATAAAAGTAAAAGAATTTAAATAGTCATTAGCGGGGTAGTTGTAGGTCTGAGTCAGAGGAGAAAGTTGCCAGAATAAATATTCCCTAGTATAAAGACGTTTCTCGCATTAATAACTTTGTAATAAGCCAACAAATAATTAGCTTAAACCATTAAGCTCAATGCGAGTTTAAATTTCGACCTCATTGACACAGTTCAAAATTCTACCGCATGGTGGCGTAGCGCTTGGATTCAGTTGCCAATTAGATAAAGGGTCATTTGAGCCTACTATTCAAAAGTTGACAAAAGCACAAACTATAAACGTATGCGTTAAAAATCGAGCAACCTAGCCTAAAAAGTGGCTTTCTGAAATTAAAAAATCGTAACATCTTGTGGATAATCGGCATTTTTAAATACTGAATACGTCTTAAATACAAATTATATATTTCACCCAATATTTTGTTTGTATCTAGGTGAACTTAAAGCGGGCGCTAAAATAGTATACCGAACAGAGCCAATACTAGCTCTGAGACCGGATACTAACAGACTAACAGTAATTATTTTGTTAACCCTTAATCCGATCATCATTGCATCTTTTTTTTAATTTGTAGAATATTCTACTGACGATTAAATAGAAAAAGTAATATTTCTTGGATTACCATCACACTTTAAATCTACTCAAATCCATGTTACGTTTCAATTAAAGTTTTAGGATTGCATAGCAAACTCTAAGTTAACCGACATTAAAATTGTCAAAACGACTTTTAATCTCGTTTAACCGGTTTTAAATCCCATTTATAAGCTCGTTAAAAATCTGATTACGTTTTATCTTTTAATATTGCTAAAAATGTTCCGTTACTTATCGAATCTAAACAATTAAACCTCGTTGAAATTACCTTTATCTAATAAAAAATGACTTTCAGTAGATCCCATTTTCGTTGAAATTCCCTCAGTCTAGTTATACCAACTTGCAATGCCTTTTAAACGATTTTCTATCTAATGTAAAAGACCTTTAATTTTCTTTACACATACTTTTCTCAGTCTCATTAAAATTATGTGGATCTTTTTAAACGTATGTGCATTCTCCATAAATATTTTATTGTGTTAAAACGACTTTTGATTTTAATTATAAAATTGTATACAGGGTGCTTTATAATTAGGCAGAAAAAAATTATACCGATAACTATTTGAGTTAAAATAGGAAGATTAAGCCAAACCTACTTCAGTACAAAGTTGTACCCCTGATAACTTACAACCCTTTAAAGGTCAAGAAGAAAAACGTGTTCATTATTCAAGAATAGCTTGACCACAGCGTACTCATCTTTGGCATATGTGAGTATCTGTTGTTGAATAATAAACACTCTCTTAATCTTTGCACAGGGGGCATTCTTGGAGTCGATCACTGGTATATTTTCTGTCGCAATATTGTGCAACACACTTTTAGCAATTACGACAGACCAATTTCATCTACAGATGTTTGGCTCCTTATTTTTTTACTCCCTTTTACAATAAAGGAAGTATTGGATTCACCCCAAAAATTCGAAATTGAGTTTTCAACAGATCTTCACGTTTTAGAGTCCCCTGAACCCAAACAACATATTTTTTTTCATTGGTCTGTCTGTCTGTCTGTGTGTGTGTCTGTCTGTGTGTCTGTCTGTCTGTGAACAGAATATCTCAAAAACGAAAAGAGGTATGGCGTTGAAACTTCATATATACGTTTTGTGTACTATGTAGATGCGACAGCAAGTTTTTGAAGAAAATCGCATAACCGGAAGTAGATGTTTACTCTTGTGATTTTTCAGTTTTTTTCGATTTTGTCAAAAACGGCTCTAACGATTTTTTTAAAACTTCACATTTTTATTAAATTTGTTATGTGTATTGAAGTGAGATAGGTAATTTTTCAGTTCAATACATCTAAAATAGGTTTCTTTTGTTTTTTTTCTATTTTCTTTATTAACTCCTATTTTAAATAGAACACCCAGCTTAAAATCCTAGAGAAAATTTGTCTCTTCACCTAACGCTCTATTTTGTACCGTTTTTGTAGAATTTGTAATTTTTGAAAATTTTTGACAAATGCTTAAAAATTTAAATTCAAATTTTTGGCTAATTATAAGATCACTGTAAAAGGAAGTTGTGTGCGTGTATCACACCAGATTTTTTATTGGAGTTTTCAATATCGCCAAAAGTTGTTTATCTCGAGGAAAAGATTTCATAATTAACCTTAATATTTTTAATTATTTAAAAATGGCTTTTAGGCATTCTAAACAGCTTTACATCTCATATGTACGACTTTCAATTTTAATCTACATAGTTTAAATGGCTTTGATTTCGTTAAAATGATTTTAAATTGTGTTTAAGGGGCCTTGAGTTTCATGAAAACGATTTTTACGTTTACTTAATCCTCTTTTTATATCCTTTAACTATTTTTCTTCTAAAGCTGGGTATTGACTTGAGCATTTTTACGCGCACGAATATGTGTGCGCGTAAGCCGTTCGTGCGCGTAAAAATGCTCAAGTCAGTACCCAGCTATAAAACCGACAAGCGATGGATTGCGTTCGTGCGTGTACGGATTAGAGCAATTTTACGCGCAAACCGTTCGTGCGCGCATAAATTCTCAAGTCAGTACGCACCTTAATGTGAACGAAGTGTAATCACATTTACACAAATCTTGTTTATACAATCTTTGCAATCTGGTTAAAAGTAATCAGAACAACATGTTGAATCTCCCTTTGAACTGCTTGCATTGATTTTAATAGATGTAAATGACATTTATTAAATTCTGTTTAAGAGACTTTTTTTTACGTTTGGTTCATCCACCTTTTATTCTCTTGCAACTGTTTTGCTTATAATGTAAACGAAGTAAAGTAACATTTAGACAACTTTTTATCTTGTTTATACAATCTTCAATCCAGTTAGCCATGTTTATAGTCTCGTTTAAATACTTAAGTAATCAAAGCAACATGTTGAATCTACCTTTAAACGGATTCAATTTATTTTAATAGATGTAAAAGACTTAAATTTTGTTTAAAAGGCTATTTTTACGTTTGGTAAACCCACCCTTTATCCTCTTGCGACTATTTTGCTTCTAATGTGAACAAAGTGAAATCACATTTAGACAACTAGACAACCTTCAAACAAAACAACATGTTGTCTACATTTAAATTGCTTGCATTGATTTTAACGTGACTTTAAATTTCGCTAACAAATTCACATGGTGTAAAATTACCTTCGCCTTAATTTAAACAGTGATATAATTTAAACGTCTTTTATCTTCATGAAGAGACTTAATTTAAAAAACACACTTTTAATCTTAATTATTAAACTGCTTTACCTCTTATCTGAATAACTTTGAAGTTTGATCTACGTTAAAAGGCTTTATCTCGTTAAAACGACTTTAAAATTTTATTAAGAAACTTTTAGTCTCCTTAAACCAATTTCTAATCTTGGTTATTCGACTTTTAATCCTCTTGCAACTATTTTACGTCTAATGTGAACAAAGGCAAACCACGCTTTCACAAATTTTAACTTTATCCAGATAAGGTACTGCTAATCTCATTAAAATTATTTCTAATCTCGTTAAAATCCGTTAAAAGTAATCAAAAGAACATGTTAAATCGACTTTAAATCAGCTTTCTTCAATTTTATCAGATGTAAATTACTAAATCTAGTCAAAAGTTTTTCACCTTCTGAAAAATAAATGTTACTCTAGGTAGTTTAAACGATTATATGGTAGATATTTAAACGTCGGTTATCTTCATCAAAAGTTTTAATTTTTAAAATTTTAAATATTAAATTGTGTATAAAACTCTCAATTTTCATCAAGTGGGTTGTTGCGTATGTGATATATTTGGATCCGCAAAAATGTAATGTGAGTTGCTTGCGACCCAATACCTCCATTACACTTCGCGAGCACTATAAGTGCACCTCAACACCGAAAGGTAAGAGGCTAAAGATAATGAATGAATGCATGAATAAATGAAATCCTGTTGTAACTAATTCACTTCTAATGTGAACAAAGTGAAACCACGTTTATGCATTTTTTCATCTTGTTTGTACAATCTTAAATACAATTAACGGTTTCTTAAACTCATTAAAATTAGTTACTCTCATTAAATTACGTTAAATTTAATAAAAACCATATGTTCAATCTGTCTTTACACTGCTTGCATTGATTTTAACAAGTATAAATGACTTCAAATCTTGAAACTATTTTACATATAATGTGAGCAAGTTACACCTCGTTTACGTCATCTATAAACTTGTCTTTTTTCTTATTTAATCGAGTTAACCTTCTGTTAATTTTATTAAAAATATGTGTGATCTTGTTAAAATTCCATAAAAGTCATCAATACAATATGTTAAATTGATTTATAATTTCCTTGTATAGATTTTAACAGGTGCAAATGACTTGAAATCTCGTCAAAGCAATACCCACTTTTAATGTTAACTATTAAACTGTATTTAAACGTGGTTTGTTCTTTCTAAACAGCTTGTATCTCATTTGTGCGACTCTCAGTTTTGATATAAACCGCTCAAAACAATTGCAGGATATTTCATAAAAATAATACAAAAAAAACAATAACATCTGTAATTATTTTTATATCTGAAGTATTATGAAAGATCCCTTAATTGCTCTGAGCAATGTAGTTTAAACGGCTTTAATGTTGTTAAAATGACTTAAAATTCTGTTTAAGATACTTTTAGTCTCCTTAAAAAGAATTTTAAATTTGGTTAATCGAGTTCTAACCCTCTTAAAACTATTTTAAGTCTAATATGAATAAAGATAAACCACCTTTATACAACTTTTAACTTTATTTATGCAATATTAAACCATATAAAATGCTGTTAATCTCACTAAAATACTTGTAATCTCCCTAATATCCGTTTAAAATGATCAAAACAACGTGTTCAATTTGAATTTTATCTTTTTACATGGATTTTAACAGATGTAGATGACTTTAAATGTCATCACTTTACGCAAAATTAATTTTACTTTAGATTACATGGTTGTATCTCATTTGACCGTCTTTTACCTTAAAATACTTAATTTACCACAATCATCTTATTAAATTGTATATGAACAGCGTTTGGGCTCTTTAATCAGTTTTAAATGTCATTTGTACGAATTTCAATTCTGATCTAGTTTAAATGATTTTTAGTTCCTTAAAATTACTTTAGATGTTTAAGATTTTAGTCTGGCTAAAAAATTTACATTTGACTAACCGATTTTTAATCATCTTCAGCTATTTCATATCTAATGCGAACACAACGAATTCTAGTTAAAATGACTAAATTCTGTTTAAGAGGATTTTAGTCTCCTTACAACGATTTTTAATTTGGGTTAATTGAATTTTAATCTTCTTGCAACTATTTTACATCTATTTTACTTAAACTACGTTTACAGAACTTTTAACTTTGTTATAACGCTCTTTAATTCAGTTAACGCTTTTGTTAATAGCATTAAAATGATTTTTAGTCTCGTTAAAATCCTATAAACCTCATCAAAAGAACATTTAAATCGTCTATTAATCTGCTTGCATCGTTTTTAATAGGTGTAAATGACTTTCAATCTCATCAAAGGTTTTTCACCTCGTAAATAATAAATTTTACTTTAAAGGATTATATCTAACTATATGTTACCTTTATTAAAAAACTTAACTGAACAACGACAATGTTAATCTTGTTAATGTATGTGTATTTTCCAAGACCTGCAGCTTATTAGAACTAAGTTAAACTAAAATTATAGTCCTATTTTTACAATTGAAAATGGTCCTCGAATCCTCAACATGTTTACCAGACTTCAATGGTTTAGAAGTGAGGCCTGCATTTAATAGTATTGCACTGGACAGTACTAATTTACATGTACCAGCCCACTGAAAACGGTTACTGCATTCTTAACCTTGTTGCTCATGGAAGCAAAAATTAACATAAATCGAAGACAATAATTGAAAGTATCCATACCTTGAATTGCAACTTGCTGGTAGAGCATTTAAGATGCAGATCGGCTATTTTTGACCTAACCCAATTGCAATAGCTCAAGGTGATTATACAAGGAAGCAAGGTTGCTTCTGTGTTAACAAAAACGTTGAATCAGCTACTTTCAAAGGCAAGGTTACTTAAGTTACCAATTGACGAACCATTATTTTGTGTGGTTAACAATTACAGTAATAGAACGCACGCGTTTATACAGTATTGCCGCAAAATTCCTACTTGTTGCGTTTTAAGATAAGTTACTCGCCCTCTTTTCAGCTGTGGATATTTTGCACAGAAAGGAGAATTTCATCGTTCGAAAATACTTTTTAAACTGTGTATTTACGACCTTGTTTGAAACATTGAATTTAGTCGTTTTATTATTGGGAGAACTTCAGGTTTTGAGATGATCGCAACTGCGTTAACCAAGCGAATCCATAACTTTTTGTACAAAAGAATATGCAAGTATGGAAGTATGTGTCTGGTAGTTGCAATGTTTTGATTTGTTTCGGACCCAAAGCGCTCTATAAGTCCATTTTGAAACTATTGTAGTGGCTAGTATTTTCCTCATTCCTTCATTCCGTTATCTCTGACGTCAGTTATCTCCAACACAGTTATAGTAAAAGTAGAAGCGAAGTAGCAATCTTGACGTTTACGAGTCCGTTACGAATTCAGAAGTAGTAGGTAAATCTGGGGTTGACGACGACCACAAAATGTTTATGTGGTTAACCCAAGGACATTTATACGTCAACTTAATAACAAAAAAGTTGTTTTCTTCAACTTAAACTGCGTTACGTCACAATGATAGGTTTCACTGCTTGTTGTTTAAATGCAAATACAACTTAAGTGATTGTTAATATTTGAAAAATTTAACTTGGTCCTTGATAACCACATGATGAAAAAAGTAGGTACTTACGTGCACAGACACTCGCAGCGAAATACGCGCACCACAGTACAAGACACTTCCACTTCGCCATCGCCTATATAGATAGTAATATTCGTTTAGCAGCTAGCAGGTCAAGTTTTCAAGAATGCAGTGCTGGCCAGGGCCTGGTGATAAACTGGACGCTGACAATGAACTAATCCAGTCGCGAAGCCCTGCAGCACCTCGTGCATAAATAAACAAGACTTGTATTCTTGGTAACGTGGAAACTCCGATTGTTATTTAACGACACAGATACCACTGACTCAGTAGACGTTTGAGTGTTTGACGTTTGGCAACGACTTCCAGAATTGCTTCAACTGCTGCTGCTGCATGGGATCTTAGCTGGTGCTGGTGCTTTGGTAGCGCTGTTGATTAGCATACCAGAAGGTGACTGAGAAACTGGAAAATGCCACCGAGCTACAGATCTAATTTGAATAATCGTTGGTAAATCCCAACCGACCTTGAATTCTCATGCAGAACTAAGAAATGTGCGATGGAGGGCAACATTTTTAGAACTTGAGTGTGTTACAGTTTACTTACTGGAGCATATTTTACACGATATGGTTTTACTAATTAGTAAAATAGATTAAAGGGAATGGAGCACTTCACTAAAACATAGAGTTGCTGGAAAGCTTTCAAATTAATATTTTAAGTGGTACACGCACATTTGCTAACGAATTTGGTAAAGATTGAGTAAAGTGGCAGATCTTCAGCAGTTCTACTAATTGTTTACGGTATGCATATCCATTCGGAGTTATCTATAAATGATTACGCTCGCCTGTAAAATAAAGTCAAAGGTTAAATGAGATAAAAGTTGTGCAATATTATGGCAATTTCATAGGTTTTACCAGAGACTTCGCGGTTCTTGAAAATCAGACTGTCAAGTTTTTTTAAAGTAAAAAGTACTACTGCATGTTCATTAAAAAAAGTCCTTAATGGGAGACTGTGGAAATTCAAACGTATGAATATGTTGGTAGCACTGTAAGTCTATGTCAAATTCGAGGTTGTCAGGTTAGGTTTTCCGTCAGTTTTGACACAGACTGACCCAAAACCTAACCTGCTAACCTCGAATTTGACATAGACTTACAGTGCCACCAACATATTATTCATACGTTTGAATTTCCACAGGAAGGGTCGATGCATATATTTAAATATAACTGGCGTGCAAAGTGAAAATAATTGAGCACATGCTTAAATTCTAATCCCTTTTTAAATTATAAAAATTATGACATTTTTTAACGTTTACATTTTTTTAAATTTTATTTTCTGTTGCAACTTTTCCTTTTGTGAGCTTTTATATTATAAATTCGAAATAAAGATAAAAAGTCAAAGAATAAACATTACACCAATAAGCCAAACAATATTTAGTTTCTTGGTAGTAGCTATAGAAGGGTGTGGCAGAATAGAAGAACAAAATGACAGCAACAAGGGATGTATGAATTGATAAAGTTGGAAGTTGAAAGAAAAGTCTTTGTCGCGACCAACTCAAAATTATATGATAACTCTCATGAAGCGACACAATTTTTGTGAAGACTGCATCCCGGTTAAAAGAAAGTCATAAAATTTAAAAAAGGACGAGTATGTCATTCCACATGGCTACGTTAAACCGAAAAGAACGACATTCTGTGTGGAATAATAATGCAAAGAACTGAAAAGCTTTTGTGCGAGATTGGTCGTTTTTCTGCTTTGTATGCATTTGTCGATTTATATGTGGGTTATAAGTAATAGACTTTAAGCGGTCATCTAACTACGCTGTCTGAATGATGTAGTGACAACACTCGTAGACTGTCGAGCCGGAAGTCACGAGTTCAAATATGTGCTTCTTTTTTAATTATCGAAAGCTTCAAATGAAAATGTCTATCTCTTCTCACTTTTAAATCTGAAACGCCACATTATCACCTCTGTCTGTCCCATCGTGCTCTCCGCTGACGGAATTGATAAATCGGCGACTCGATTTTAAACCGATTTTCCCCGTCTAGATTTCGCAATTATTAGTTCCCGTTTTCTTTACAAATTCTATTTAGCCCAAGTCGTTGCACATATAGCGCGATTATGTATATAACATAATATGATGATGGTTATACCACATTGAAAGCACCGGGCACCAAGCGGGCGTCCTAAAGAGTATCGATAAAAGGCTTACCCCGTTTCGTCTTGTTTTGATTTTCGGATATATCTGCAATCTGCTAATTACAGCAATAATTAAATTGCACAACAATAGTATTAGTGACTTTCCAATGCGAACTCTACTTCTAAATGTAGCATTGGCTAATAATTAATTATTTTGTTGTAACAGTCACAAGCGGAAGAGTAGGTCTACCGTGTGGATTCTTCTAAGCCTACGCACTTGTTCTCCGTTGTTTAATAAATTTAATGATAGAGGGTAAGGATATGCCTCTAGTTTCTACAAGTATTTAGCACTGCACGTTACTACTTTATCGTTTACTGAAAGAGTTTTCAGGTTTCGAATTTTAGTGGTTGTAACATAGAACGTGTTACAGGATTTTGGCCGATCTAAAACTGTAAACATGCCACCGACCTACTCGGGAGAATGGGTCGGGTCCGATTTACCTTAAAATGTGAAGAAGTTTACAGATAGAACTAAGACACGAATGTTGTCCCTCGTCCTCTCTGTTCAAAATAAATGAAGCCTTGAAAGGGTGGCAGGCAAAATGGAAACCAATGGAGATAGAGATAGATGAAAAATTGTTACACACTCTGCTATTCACCGATGATCAGGCGGTCGTGGGACAAGACGAAGGCAACATTCATTACACAATTAGATAGCTGAAGAGAGTTAGAAAAATGGGGTCTAAAAATAAAGTTTGACAAAAGAAAATACATAGTAGCAGGGGGAAAAGTCAAGACTTAATCATAGAGGAGCACTTCATACAACCATGTATGTATGTATTATCGGTAACCTCATTTTACCTTGCGATGTGGAGGCTGGTGCTTTATACGTTGTCTAGCGGTGCAATGCTCAACTTGCCCCGGATTCGGGTGGCAAAGTTGGAGCGCGCCTTTTGGCGCTCTATGCAAACATGTAAACAATATAAATACTTAGCGGTAATTATATCGGAAGAAGGAACCTACCAGAAAGAGATAGGCAATGCAAACGAAAGGAGTTACACAAAAATTAAACTCAATACTTTGATACAAAGATCTACACAAAGACGCAAAAATAAGGATCTATGACACAATGGTCGTGATCATAATTTTGTATGGTTCCGAACCATAGGTTATAACTAAAGGGTGGATTATATGCAAAATGCATATTTGTTATACTCAAAGTGATGTCAAAATGCTTCCGTATCTAGATGAATCACATTAATTAGAGTTATTTGACACCAATTTAATTTTGCATATTTTGAATATATTTGCAGTTATCTGCAGAAGAGTAGAAAAGGAAATTACTAATTTTAACTACAATCTGAACTTTTAGTCAGTCATTACGCATTAGTTTACAGTGTAACATCGATTGTTCTGTTTACATTCAAAATATTGTGTTATCCGTTATCCCGAGTTTGTAATGGATGACGATCGAGTATTTTGCTAAACTTCTAGTAAAACAGTAAGTTTAATTAAACTATTATTGTCTTCAATTTTTTTTGTTTATGCAGAATTTAAATAACAGCAAATAGTAATTGTTTTAAATTTTCAGTTAAATTTTTAATGCCAGTGCTTTTTTGTTAAATAGAAACTTTTCAAGGTTTTCGTATATTAAGTAATTTATTCGACTGAATATTATTTTTAATTGAATATAAAAAATAAAATGTCTGTAAACTCATTTTTTGTTAGATATGCGTTTTATAATTGTAGATCTCGTGTGGAAAAAAACATTTAGTTGACCAACACGTCGTAAAAGCGTTACACAAACGCAAATGCGAAAACTTAAAGTCAACAAACAAGTCCCAGTCGTCCCTTCGAGAATGTCTAACATCAACTTCAAGACCAAACGAACAGGAAATGTTTAAATATGATTGTTGCAAAGCATTCGTCAGTTGTAATATACCGCTCAAAAAGTTAAATGATCCTAATTTGAAATCATTTTTGATTAAGTACTGTAAGTAAGGTATACCAGACGAAAGTACCTTGCGTAAAAATTATGTGAATTATATTTTTGTGGATACAATGCGAGAGATAAGAGAACAAATAGGAAACAATTATTTTTATTTTATAGTCGACAATTTAATGCATACACTAAAAATCCCATAAGCCGCGGTTTTTCTGTGACTATGACAGCGGCAAAAGTCTGCCCTAACTTTTCCAGCGACGAAACGAAACTTAACTTTTAAAACGGTCTAATTCTAGTAAGCCTAGCAGAGTTGTTAAGGACCTAATATGTAAATTAAATATGTCGTATCGAATTACACTCAAGCGTTTTTTTTGTCGAAGTAAACTTCACATTTTAATGAGAATTTCGTTGTTTGGCAATTTAACGAAAAAAACCTCTGAAAACATTACGAGTCCGAAAGAGCAAGGAAACTCGAATTATAAATGTTAAGTTTACTTCGATAAAAAACAACTCGAGTGTAATTCGGTACGACAATTTAATGAATACATATTTAATTTACATATTAGGTCTTTAGCAACTCTGCTGGGCTCTCGTGTAATTACAAGTGCTAAAACAACGGATAGTTGTGGTCGTTATACAGCAAATTTATTAATAGGTGTTTTGCATCCTGATTATAAGAGTAAATCGTTTTCAATAAGTTCCAAACAACTTGAAAAAACTAATAATTAACCATATGTAGGTTTATACAGGAAGGATTAGCATTTTTTTTTCGTTCTGCTATTCGTCTCTTGCACAGTGAATGAGCGAAACCCATTATATCTATCGTAGAATGAAGCTACAATATAGAAATAAAGGTTTGTTACTCAACAAGCAACAAGTCCAAAAACGTGATTATTTTCGTAGTTGATTCTTCCTGACCTGGTCAAGCAGACCGTGTTGTAATGCCTGAATCGATTGCGGCAGTTGAAGCCTTTGTGAAAGAAAATTATCGCTGAAATAGCTGAAAAGCTAAATATGAACCATGTTTCTGTACATCACATTATGTATGACATCCTCCACTTCCGTAAAGTAGCAGCAAGGTGGGTGCCAAAGCAATGACCTCCAGAGTTGCTCGTTGTGAAGAACTTTTGCGACGATGTGAAGCAGAAGGAGATGGCTGTCTGGCAAGAGTTGTGGCCGTTTCAACCATCAGAACCAAAAGGCGCGGATTACTGAGTTCTGGTATTCTTTTGCAGCATGACTCCGCGAGTCCCCATACTGCACGTGCAACGGTGGGAAACCATTCAAGATTTGAAGTTTGGGTGTTTGTCACATCCTCTGTATTCACCTGACCTCGTCCCAAGTGATTATCATGTCTTTACTCCTCTTAAAGAGGCATTAGGTGAGAAGAACTTTCAGAGCAATGATAAAGTGATTCAGGCGAGGCATGAGTGACTGTACGCGACCAAAATAATGAGGACTACATCAAAAAATGACAAACTTTTTCTTTATATAGCTTCAATAAATTTTGTTTAACAACGTTTTTATAAGGTATTCATTTGACCCTACTCGTATAATATCTACCATTCTGTGCGCTTATTCTATAGTAGTGTTGGGTTTTGGAGCGGAATTGATGTTCCGGTATTAGGTGCTCTTTTGCTAGGATGGGGGAGAGTCTCTTCAGTAAAAGATTGTCAAACAATTTGGAAATTGCTGGCAGTAGGCTAATGAGACCATCTCATTGGGTGGTTACAAGCCGTTAAAACGATTATCTGCGCTATTTTTCATTAGATTGACAATTTAATGCATACACTAAAATCACATAAGCCGCGGTTTTTTTGTCAGTATGACAGCGGCAAAAGTTTGCCCTCACTTTTTCAGCGACGAAACGAAACCTAAATTTTAAAACGGTCTAATTCTAGTATTCTAATTCTTCTAATTTTCGCCGTGTTTGTTGATATAGTGACTTCAATTTCATAATATGTAAATTAAATATATGTTTATTAAATTGTCGAACCGAATTACACTCAAGCTTTTTTTATCGAAGTAAACTTAACATTTATAATTCTAGTTTCCTTGCCTTTAGGCAATTTAACAAAAAAATCCTCTGAAAAAATTACGAGTCCGAAGCAACGAAATTCTCGGTAAAATGTGAAGTTTACTTCCACAAAAAAAAACCTTTCGTGTAATTATAAGTGCAAAAATCCAGTTCCGAGAATAGCATCGTAGATGAATGTACGTTTTTACAATCAGTTCGATGATTTAGACAAAAGAACAGTTCAATTGGAATGGAAAGTTGATATGAAATTGCAAGACAGTTTCCTATATCATTGTCCTTCTCGACCTGTTCTTCTGTTGGTAGTAACTGAAATATAGTTTTCAGATTGGTCGTTACTTGCCAATATTTCGTATGGGAGGTACTCACTGTTTTGGCTAGCTGCGACACTTGGTACCGTTGTCTTCTGGTAACCTACTGTTTTGCCAACTTCTTCTTAATCGTCGTTTGTTTTCAATTTTTTCGTTTACTACTAGTGGACAGTCACAGTTTCTGGGTTTCTGGTTTTGCTTTGCAGGCAGTTATGGCCAGTTCTTTTAAATCTTTTATTGCATATATTAGGTTTTTGATCGTCACTTGCTGTGACTGTATTGTTTGCTGCATGAAAGTTATTAGGTGGTTGTGATGTCTCGCGAAATTTCAAGTGGTTGTCCCTACTAAGGGTTGTTCGCATAAAGCAGTTGGATTTGCATTAACATTAGGTTTCTGTGCGCGTGACACACTAAGCCCATTTTCAGATACCTTTGTAGTGACTTGGGTTTCTTGGATAGGGATTGGGACTGTCTGACGAGTTTGAGTGATTGGAAGCCGTCTTTCCATAAGAGATAGAAAAGCCTTAATTTATTTGTCTGCTAAGCATCTTTTGCAATTAGCAGAGTGTTCTCTTTCATTGAAGACACATTTTGTCTTACTTCCATCATCCTTTTTTGGAGTACGTATTATAGTTGTGGTTGCCTGAAGATTTGAAACGATGGGAGCGTGTGCAATAGTTCTGTGTATGCCCGTGAGATTGGCATTTTTTACATTGTGCTACTTTTCTCCTTACATGGGCGGTTCCACTTTCACAATGTCGTTAAGTAAGTTGTTGATTTTGTAGATGTCTTTATTGTTGTCCTTTCATCTATGGTCTACGAAGAATAAGTTTAATGGGATTTTTTGGTGCTATGTTTGACTTTGGCAGCCTCTTTTGCAGACGGTTAAGGCTTCTACAATTTCGTTATTGTTTGTTGTGTGGTGCAGGTCCTCAATGACCCGATATGATTTCCTCAGATAGTCTGTAGGTTTCTTATTATCATCTAAGACGGCTTTTATTAGTTTATATTTTTCTACTAAATTGTATTTTTACGTTAACTCTAGCCATATAGCACGAAAATGTACTGGGTGTGTTATTTTTTACTGTCTCCATGGGGATCTCAAAAACTCTCTGCATACCTTAGGTTGTTGATTATTTTTCCATTTATAGAAAGACTTCTTCCCCAACTTTTGCAGTGAACTGAAGTTCTTTCGATTACCGCTCCTGAATGAGCCGATTTGAACTGTAACATATAGCCTAATTCAACTTTGATTTCTTATTAAATTCAGAATATACAATGTCGGATCTGAATAATTGGAATGAATCTGGCGATGTCGATAGCTTCTTTAATACTACAAGTAAGATTGTTGACTACATTTTGATTTCTGATTTTGAGTTAATTACGTATGGACAGGTTATCAAGTAGCATAAGTGCTCTTGGTACATTTCTCAGTCATTAGCCCATTAATTAGCTGTAAAAGATTAACTTTTTTTTTAAATTTAACCCCCTGTATAATCACTACCAATTTTTTTCTGAATAGTTACTTTAATTTAGAAGCTATTTCCTCTCCTACAAAAATTTAGTTGGGAGAACGGTTTAGCAAAAAAAAATATTTTGTAAATCCCTACAACCCTAGTTTTACTTTACAATTGCTGATTCAGGCTTGTAGAAATTTAGAAATTTTCTGGTCGATTTCCTTAAGTTTATTATCGAACTCGGTTTTTAGCGATTGAATTTGAGTGACTATTCAACACTATAACATATAAGCCAATCACATTGCAGACATTTGCTTTTTTTCCACCAATAACAGCAGTATATCACTGAATATTGGGCACCATGCAAAATATTCACAAAACAATGTACGTACTCAAAAAATAAATAGCCTTGTTGCGAAGTATCGCTGAGCAACGATGTTCTGTCCTTAGTGATATCGCTAGGTAACGTAACACTAAACCCCAACAAACTATGTGGCTTGTTTTAAAAATTTTAAAATGCTGTGTTTTGGAAGTATTCCGCTGAATTTAATTGAGAATGAATAATTATATTAATTGTTGGAATATTTTTCAATAAAGTTAATCGTTATGTATTAATATTGTTAAATAGTCTTCCCAAATACCACTCGAAGTGGATATATATTTTTTAAATATTTTGCCGTTTCCATAAAAATTATTGCAAATTTCACTCAACAAAATCACATTTAAATGTCACTCGCCTTCGGCTCGTGACATTTTTGATGTGATTTTGTATCGTGAAATTTAAACGCAATAATTTACATGGAAACGACAAAATATTTGTCAAAAATATATCCACTGCTTGTGGTATTACCCTTGAATATATGATTCTTAAGGTCATCAAACATTACAGTTCTTGAACTGCAGTTATCGCATTCATACCTGATGCGCCTGCTTTCACGCGACTGCACATGCATTGGATCTCCGTTCTGGTCATTCCCGAGCACGTTGTATGTATAACTTGCTTACAGCTATCACAATTTACTTCTCTAAATTGTTAAAAGCACAGAGCGATACTTTCACACCCGCACGCGTAAATGGAGATGCTATTATATATATATATACTAGCGGACCCGACAGCCATTGTCCTGCCCGAACGTTGGTTTGCCTGCTCCTAGCGAGTTCAGCAAACGTTTTTTAGATATTCGAATTTTCGACTTTTAACATTTTAAATAATATTGGGGGGGGGGGGATAAAATGTTGGAGTTATATGTTCTGATATGCGAGAAATTTTAAAAAAGAAATTAAAAATTTTCTTCAAAAAATAATTTAAAAATTGCCTAGAACCCGATTGCAGCGCCACCTACCGGGTCCAATTGTGAATCTAAACCATCCAGGGACCCACTAAAACACACACACAAAATTTATAGAGGATCTGAATTTTACTGATAACGGAAGTCACGTGACAACTTCTGTTTTGGCCCATTTGTAATCACTTTGCAACCACCTCTGGTCGTCAGTGTTTAATTTTCCAAGAAATTCTGAATAATTATTTTTTCATTTGATGCCAGCTTTTTGGCGATCACTTTATTTATTATTTGTTTATAATAATTTTATTACGTAGTGCACACTGTAGTTTGCGAATTTGAATTCGGCGCCGAGATGGCCTTGCGCCGAGTTGGTTGGCGTCGAGATGGTTTCGCGCCGAGTTGTCCCGGCGCCGAGCTGGCCCCGCGCCGAGATGGCGGCGCCGAAGTGGCGGCGCCGAGATGGCGGCGCCGAAGTGGCGGAGCCGAGATGTCCGGCTTCAGGGATTTCGTATATTGCGTTTTCCAATGCATATGAAATAATTTCGACTCATTAGAGTTTCAGAAAGACGTTTATTTTACTCCCGTTTTACGTATTTAATATATCAATTTTTTATTTGTAGTTCAGAAAGTGTAAGATAATATTACAGAAATTGGGGCTTTCTGAATTATAATTTACTAATTTGAATTACAAGTTACACTTTCTGAGTTACAGTTTACTAAATTGAATTATAATTTACACTCTCCGAATAACAACTTATTAATGTGAATTGCAAATTATACATTCTGAATTATAATTGAAAAATGTGTAGGTGAAGCTTTTTATGGTTATCTAAAAATTTGAGGAAAGATGGACAAATTAAGATGGTTGACTTATATTTGCCCTATAATAAAAAAACTACTATACATTAATCTTAGTGAAAGTTTTGGTTTGGAAGCATGATCGTGCATGTTTCTTATTTTTAGTAAATGAACATTTGAAATTTCTTAAACTGAGTTTGCTAAACTCCTTATAAAACGTAATAATTTATTATGTAAACTGGAACTTGCCTACCTTCATTTATTATTAAAATGCTACCATAAATCATAGAGGAAAAACAATTGTAATATAGACATTTAATCTGTTTTTAAATATTATTATATGTAATTATGCTAACGCTCGTAGTAATTATCTTAAGTAAAAGCTTTTATACGTAAGTGGTTGATAATAGATGGTGAAGCTGGTTTATTCCACACTCACTTTCATTCCGTGGAATAGAGGGAGACTCCAAAATTAGTGTACGAGTACGTATTTGTTGTCGCAATTATGGTGTTCATGCAGTATTTTGTGAACATTGGAGTCCACTATAAATGGACAGTTGTACATATACGTATAGTTATCAAATGAAAATGTCTAATGCAGAAAGTTTTAAAATAAGTTAATTAAATATGTTTCAAGGATTATGAAAGAGGTGGATTTTGCTTTATTTGTATAAATGCCTAAAAGATATTTGTAATTTTTACTTCAAACTTTTATTTTGGTAAAATGTTGTACGAATGATACAGAACATTCAGTTCATATTAAACTATGTGAAATAACTAAGTTGCTACGTATAATAAATGTTATAGAAACAAATTTCTTTTTTACTAACAGATAGGGAAACTAATCTCAGCTTTTAGAGTAAACAAAAGATTCAGGCAAAATTACTGAATTTCTCCAACACTATTTACTTGGTTCTAAACACATGAAAAACGATTAAGGCATGGGAAGTATACATGCACTGCCTAGATTTGAATATACAGGGTGTTAATTAAGTACGTAGACAAACTTTAAGGGGCGATTCCTTGGTCAATTCTAAGATAAAAAGTTCATACAATTCATACATTCAAACAACCCCCGCCTAGAGGTATTGTAATGAAACTTGGTGTTAGTATTTCATAAAGTGGCATTGTTTGGTCAAAATAAATTTAATTTATTTCCACTACTGGCGTGGATCGGGGCCACCTCAGCTACCTTATTTCAAAAAAATCTGGTTCATCACGGTTTTTTAGTCAATACGACAAGTTTTTTAGCTTTATCCATTGAAACTATACAAACGATGTATCTTTTATTTTTTTGATAGACTAAAAATTTTGCGAGAAAAATGAAAAAATCTGTAACAGCAATTTCGTACATTGGACGTTAGTGAGACTTAAACGGCTTCGTTTTCAAAATCCAGTTTAAAGAAGCTTTTAAAAAATGTTATTTAATAAAAAACAATCTTACAATAGCTACAAAACTTTTTTCTAAAAACCAGTGGCGTACCAGATTTTTCTAAAATAAAGTAACTGAGGTCCCCCCGATGCACGCCACTGGTGGAAATAAATTAAATTTATTTTAACTAAACAATGCCACTTTATGAAATACTAACTTACACCAAGTTTCATTAGAATACCTCTATCCGTTTTCCAAATTTTAGAAAAAAAAACTGTTTTTGTTTAAACTTCAACACCCTGTTTCTCGAAAACGAAGCCGTTTAGGTCCCATGTTTGTATAAACTTTTTATCTTAGAATTGATCAAGCAATCACCCCTTAAGTTTGTCTACGTACTTAATTAACACCCTATATATGTAAAGGAAAGAATAAAATAAGGTCTAAAGGTGATAAGGGCTGTGCATTTAATACTAGAGAATGGATTAGCTAAATAACAGCACCAATCTATAAGACGATGGTACAAGGTGTAATGTTATATGGTGTAGAAGTATTGGTTATTTGATATTAGGTTTGGGGCAGATTAAATGAGTCTGAAGTCCAAAATGAGAACAGTTTTTTATTTAGGTTGTTTACAAGGACTAAACAACTTTTTGGTGTCCATTCAATAAATCATCAACAAGCTTATACTTACGTCCACTGCTGGACATAGGCCTGCCTTAGTTGTCTACATAAATATCTGTCCTGTGCCGGTTGCACTCAATTTTGGTGTATTTGCTTGAGGTCATCCGTCCAATGAGTCGGTGGTTGTCCCCTACTTCTGAAAGCCTCTTGGCTCGGTCTCCACTCCAGTACACTTTTCGTTCATCTACTGTCCGTTGTTCTAGCAACATGTCCAGCCCAGTTCCATTTTAATGTGTTATTTTTCAATTGCATCAGTTACACCTTTCCATTGCACGTTGGTTTACTTTGATTTTATTTACTGACGTCTTGGTCAGCGTGAGAGTCTCCGCACCAAAGTCAGCCCTGGCAAAGCACATTGGTCGAACACCTTTTTCTTAAGGCAGATGGAGAGGTCAGATTTTAAAACCATTCACAACTTTTCGAAAACGGCCCAAGTAAATCCTATTCTACGTTGTAGTTCACATGTGTGGTTGTCCCTGCTCATTCAAATTTCGTGACCCAGATATTTGTAGGCTGTTGTCTGAACGAGGCTCGTGTCAGCTATAGAAATGTTATGCTCAGAATAAGATTAGTCATCGCTTTAGTTTTTGAATTATTGATTATTAATCCTACCTGTGAAGAGGCTTGATATAGTTTTTCGCACATTACTATTGCATGGTTAACAGTGTCTGCTATAAGCACTACGTCGTCTACAAATCCGAGTTGACTAAGTTTCTCGCCGCCTATATTTGTATCCAGTTCGTCTAGGTATGTTCCTTTACAAGTGTATTCCAAGAGCGCGATGAACAATTTCGGTGAAATGGCGCACTTCTCATTGGATATCAAATTCATTTGTGTCTTTATGAAGCCTCGCACACGTTGTCGCATTTTTGTAAATATTTTTATGGCCTGAAAATGGCCGTTTGTGCCAAGACCTGACCTTAAACCAGCCTGTTCTCCTGGCTGGTAGAAATCCAATTTAGCTGTCAGGCTGTCGGTTATTATTTTGGTAAAAAAATTATAAATACCTATGTGACAACAGACTGATTGGCTTATAGTTTTTGAGGTCTGTTACGTATCCTGCCTTGTGTATTAGAATGACTATAGCTTTGTTCCACCAAAATGGCGTTATTCCCTTTATGTGGCATTCATTAAATAAGACAAACATCTGCAATAGTTTTTCTCCTACCAGTATTAATTATTCTGCTACTATCCCGTTGTAGCACTATTATTCTTCATTTGTGAGAGAGGTTTTTTAATTTCAATAATTTTGATCTCAGGTATTTCTTCAGACCCTTGATTTAGGATCTTTGGTATGGGAAAGCTTAAAGCATTTTCTTCAAGATTTCTATAGAGCTCACAATAGAATCTTTCAACAATTTGCAGAATCTGATCTGTATCTGTTATAATTATGCCCTTTGAGTTTTTAAGTTTAGGAATATGGTTTCTCCCCATTGAGAGTTGTAGAATAGAATAGAATCTTTATTCATCTCTTCGATCATGTTAACATGATATAGGACAAGTCAGTACTCATAAGCGATCCTTATAAATAATAATAAAAAACGTATAAGTCTAAAACAACACCATTATTAATTACATCATTACATTCTAAACTCACCGCAATATTATTAGACAAATTATATTTCAGTCTTCTAAAAATTCTTTAATACAATAACAAGCCTTATTAATGAGGTGATGTTTCAGCCCAGTTTTAAATAGTTTTCTTGATTGCAATTTTTTTAAATTTATCTAGTAAATGATTAAAGAATATTTTCCCACTATGCGTAGGAGATCTTTCAAATAAGATTGACCTATGTTTATTAGTTTTTAGTAACTTTCCTGATCTTGTTGGAAAACGGTGGTATTCACCAATAGTTGTATGGGTATTTAATTTTTTTTTGACAAACATAATACAGGAGAATATATAAGTTACTATCAGTATTCTAAAATCAGAAAAATGTTCTCTGGACGTTTCTGTCGGTTTTATATCAAATATAAAACTTATTATTCGTTTTTTGACTATTGAAAACATTTTTCATATTAGTGGCATTTCCCGAAAGAATAATATTATAAGACAATACCGAATTTATCAATGCAAAATAGACATTTAACATGTTGTGGAGATCCAGCACCTGTTTCAATTGAAGCAGAGCATATTACCTAAAGTTCATCTTTTTTTAGACGTAATCCACGTGAGTCCATCAAGATATATCCCCGTTCACAAATGTACCCATGAATCTGGTTACCTCCGAAACCTAGAGTTGCGAGTTACCTACAGTGATGCTGATTGGTTGAATATTTCTTCGGCGATTATAAATGTTGAAGGCTATAGATTTGGTAAGATTAACAATGAGTTTGTTTTGCCAACAAAATACAACAAATTGTTCGGCCACACCATTCAGCCGATTCTGGAGCGCCCCAGGTGTTCGGGCCCTGACTCCCACACTGGCATCATCTTCAAAAAGCGCAACGACATCTGCAGCAGTTAGACTGTGTGGTAGGTCATTTATAAAAAGAATAAAGATTAATGGGCCAATGAAGAAACCCTGGGGCACCCCAATATCAACTTCATGTATCTCCGAAAGTTCCTCATCCACTCTAGTGCATATTTTTCTGCGATCCAAATAAGGTATTAAGAGCTTAAGCATGACACCCCTTATTCCGACGGTATAGAGCTTCTCTTCTATAAATTTAAGACCCAAGCAGCCAAATGCTCGCGACAGATCGAAGACGAGCGCACCAACATAGTCTCCCCTATCAATACTGGAGTAAACAAAATTCAGGACCTCACAGGATGCACTCTCCGTCGATCTGCCATTTCGGAACCCATTTTGACTGTTAGACAGCAGTTTATGTTTTTCAAAGAACCCTACCAGTTGGTCGTAGATAGCCCTCTCAAACACCTTTGCCAGTACATGCAAAATAGTAACTGGCCTGTAGTTTACCAAATTACTTTGCTCGCCCTTATTTTTATATAAAGGGGTTATTACTCCTATCTTGAGACATGTGGGAAACTCACCTAGTTCAACCGCTTTATTAATGACATATGCGAGTGGTTCATTGCAGGACTTAAGAATGGACGTTTTTATGCAGCATTTGTATTTTTTAGATTAAAGATTATTTTGTTAATATCGTCCTTATTAACTGAGGATACATAAAAGTGCTTGTTTGTTGAATCATTGTTGAGGAAATTCCACTATTAAAGAGTTCTGCCACACTCTCCTTTGCTATACTTGCAAAATATTTAGCAAAAGTGTTTGCAATACACCTCTGATCAGTAAATTTTCATCCATGTATTCTATTTCTTTTATATTTACTCTTTCTTTATTTTTACGACCATTTATCTCTCCCGCAATATTACAGATCTTTTTTGTTTGTATTTGTTTGATGTATTTTTTTAAATGTTCCCGTAATAGTCCTTTTTTGTTTTATTCACTTTTTTATGTTTTCTCTTCTCAGAGTTGTATTGCTCTAATAAAGCTATGTTGGAAAATTGTATGGATTTTAAGTAGTGGAAAGTGTCTCTGAGCCGTGCACTTGATTGTCTCAGTTCATCGTTTACCCATGTTTTTCTTTTGCTCTTTAAGTTTTTTTTGTAGTAGAGTTCTATCGCATATGTAAGTGTAGATAGAAACTCTCCAAAAATATCATTTACCGAACCATTACATGTGAACACATGAAAACTGGTATTTTTTAAGATAATCGTTAATCAGCCATATATTGTTCTCCGAAAGATCCCTACATGTAACTTTTGTAGGCTTATGCTTTTTTTCGCCTTCCGTTTCAGTTCTGCATAGCGTAACCTGCACTCCAAAATGGTCAGCTATACTATAGTCTATTATTTTTTCGTATACTGTTGTATTTATATGTTAGTTAAGAAATAATCGATTTTAGTGGGCGAAACATCACCATTTTTCCTGGTCAAAACTGTATTAGGCTCCGTGTTCTGAATGTTTAAACCAAAACTACCAAGAAGATCTTTTAGCATCTTCTTTTGATCACTATTTTCCTTATAGCTTTAATCAATATTAAAATCCTCAGTAATTAAAATGTATTTGTATTTGGCTAGTAAAGATTGAATAACAAGGCTGAGATTGTTAATAAAAACTTCTACATCTCCATCTGGTGAACGGTACATGCACAATAAATATGCTTTTTGGTAATTAAGTTCAAATGTGAGAGCACAAATTTCGAAGTGTAATTTTATAGATTTTGTATTTATATACCAGTGGTTTTAATTTAAGATTATTTTTCACTAGAATTAAGACCCACATGTTTTTGTCTTTGCGAATAAATTTAGCACCATTTATGTAATCTTCAACATAAATACTCTCAATACTACTAGAGTTGCACCGGTGTTCCGCAACACACAATACATCTGGTTTTTCTAAACGTGTCAGTAAAAGAATCTGATTTAATTTATTTACAATTGATTGAAAATTGACATAAAAAATCTTGAATTGACCTTCGTTTTCCATGGCCGCTGGCAAATGAACTAAGCTGTTTCTAGCTTGTGTTACCTCTGCTTCCCGTGTAGGTAGACCCTCCGAAAATTTGGTTCTCGGGACATATATCGCATCTCCATGTTAGTTTGGTGGTAATTGGGCCGAGCCTCAAGCGTCTCTTGCGAAGCCGCTTTACCCCAGTCTTCGTTTGCACCAAGAAGGACTTCCGGGTAGGTGGGATCGTTGGTGCTCTTCTCTTGGGATGTAATACATGTCTTCGGCGCTGCCAACTGTACATATTGCAGCACTTTTGTTTTTGACTGACCCTGACGCGTCACGATGTCACAGTTATTGTTTTACCAGTTGTTACTGCAGCGAAGACAATTTAGTCGTTCTGATAGTTCAGCGTTTTTTTTTTGGCATATCTTATCTCTTCACGAAGTGAGGTGTCCTGATTAATTTTGGGGTTTGTTTTTGGACAGAAGATGAGAGACTCGCATCGATAAAGTATTAGTTGTCTCAAACCTGTCTTGTTCCATTTTATGTCATCGCTGATTTGTTGAGGCTCAATAATTTTAGGAGCATTAACGTAGCATGCTTTTGTATTTGCGAGGTTTAGTTCCAATGATGAGTTGATCTTTTTTATGAACTTATTCAGTACCGTTCTAGTAGTTGAGTATGGCGAGCCCACAATAATTATGTTTGTAGATTTTGTAAGTTGTTTAATTGTACTTATGCTTATGCCTTTTTAGTGATTTGCATGTCTTTTGCAGCATTTATGGGCCCTGAAAACAACACCACTCTGTCCTTTTTTGGTTATCCAATTTGAGTAGTTATCTAGACATTGATACATCTCTTTAAACGTCCTTTTGTCCAGAAATTGATAATTTATATCAAAATTCTGGTCCGTGAATTCCTTGAATAGTTAAATTGCACGGTTTAATCTGGTATTTATTATTATAAGCTTCTGGGGTTTTGTAGATTTAGTAATGATTGGGCCAGCTGCATCGACAGCTCAATTCGTTCTTCAGAGCTCTGCACAGCCTTACTAACGGTTATTTTCAGGAAGGCGCTGGTTAACATTTCCTGAATCATATCTTCATCTGCCTCAGTCTGTGTCTTTGTCGATGTGTAATGATTTTCACAGTTTGTTTGAACATGCGCAGATATAGTATTTGCGAAGCTTGTTTGGATAAACTGCGGTACGTGTGCCATTAGCGATTTAACTTCTGTTTGATATGATTGGTTGGTGGGGATTTTTTTATTTATCTGCTTTTTATTGGCATCAACAATTTCCTGTTGGAGTGTTTTTATTTTTTGTTCATATGTGGCTAGCCTCTGATTAAAATAAGATTCCACTTCCAAATAAAGTGTTTCCCTTTCTTTGATTTGTTTGTTAAAATACGCGTTTTGTTGTTTCAGGTCAATGCATGTTTGATTTTTTCTCACTTGGCTTTTTCTGCTTGGTTCTTCCTTTTCATTTCATCTGGTTCTATTTCTAGTTGTTTCCTTTATTTAATTTGCTGTTTCCTTTATGTGTTTTGTTGTCCTAACTCAATACATGTTTGCTTGATAGCTTCCCACTGGTCGTTTTTTGCTCGACTCTCCTTTTCACATGTTGTTGAGCAGTAAATTTTATTCCCCTTAATGAGTGTCCAGTTTTTAAGCCGGTCCCAGCAGGATTTGTGAACTACTTACTACAAAACAAGATATGCAATAGTAGAGCTTCAATTCTTTTCGTTTAAGGCATTTAAACTGCATTTTTGTACGATTGTTGTTCCTGAAGTACATACGTTTCTCTGGTTTCATGCCTGCAATCTATGTTGAATGGCTGTGTCTCCGAGTGTATTTGAAATTTAATGTAAATGTTGCTTGGAATAGTGTCGCAGTTTATGACCAGTCGCAGCAATGCACCATGTGTCGTCTATCTTCTTACCATTTTCAGTGGGTTTATGCTTGTTGAAAGTAGGGTTATGGAGTTTGTTAGTTATCGGTATCAAAAAGGAGTTATTCGTTGGATTTAAAATTTCCAAATCACATATAAACTGTACTCAACTACCTGATATTAACTCATTAAGGTTCCGGCGACGATATATATGTTTTTTTGCGACTATCAGGCACGCGTATCCGCACGTGTATAACCTCACAATCAAATTGTTGTCTCAGTACTCTAAGACTTCGGTTGTTTTCTATTACCTTCGAGATTTCATTGGTATTGTAAGTTCTTACATCTCTTCTTATTCCTATTAAGTTTCTTTAAGATTCTTAAATTTGTACCGTATTTATCCTTAAGCTGTCTTCTTTCTTTTTTTGAAGGTTTGTCTGGCCCTTTTGCAGTCTTTAGTAATTCAACTAACAAGTTCAGCCTTCAGAGCAGCCTGACTGTAATTCGAATTTAGCGCAGACAGTAGTTCATCGCATGGTATAATAATAGTGTTCTTGGACACCCTGTAGCGTCGTTACCCCCTATCTGACAACATTTCGGGGACACCCTTTGTGTACTGTTGACTGCAGGTGTTCGGCGGGAGGTCGCTCTGCAGCGTCATTTTGCAGGCCAGTTTAAAAATTCCGCCTATGGGTGAGACAAAGATAGATATGGCCCGTTCTACAGCAGGCAGCTGCTGTCTGGTGAGTTCTGCGCTGCGATTGGTCGAGGCGCTTTCCGTCAGCTCAGGTGCATGTTAGGCACGCTTGTTTTGGGGAGTCAGATCCGTGCAGCGAGAAGGGACAGACGTGTTGAGGCGAGTTTGTCGCTCCCCGGCGCTTCGCGCTGCGGGTGCGGCCGTCCTATTAGTTTTTGGTTTGTTCGAAGCAGTCCCAAGGGAGTGGAGCTTGAGTAAACTTTTATGGTGGCTGTCGTTTCTCTTCTTACGGGCCGTTGCAGTGATTACAGTATTATGTAGACTTATTAGCCCTTTTAAACCGCTTGTTGCTAACTACGCGGGATAATGATTTCTGTACTTCTCCATGTAACGGTTACGTCGTCGAAAAATTGCATGACCGGGGTCGGTCAACGAAAATTTTCTTCATCAAAAGGGGACCAAGGAGGATACTTAGCCATTTTCCCTGCAGCGCTATAGCCACGTAGGTACTGAATGCTTGTCCATTGCTGTGGGATGCTTCTCTGACTGCCGTCGGCTGAACTAAAAGGTAACGAACTGTCTTAGCTTTGTGCCAACGCTAGCCTGAATCACGCCGCTAAACAGTGCAACGGACAGTCCGCATTGAATTCATCGCAGTGAAGTAACGCTCGCTGCAACAGTTATCTTTAATGATGTCGCTTCTTGCATCTAAGTTTGCTGTAAAAATATATAAACTGTGCGTCGTACAGTCTGCACAAAATTCATCGCAGTGTAAATACATATACCGTGCGTCGCACATTTTGCATAAAATTCATTGTTGCGAATCGACGCTCGCTGCAACAGCTAGCCTTGATTACGCCACTTCTTGCATGATAATTAGCTGTAATTAACTGTACCCGTCTTACGCAAAACCGCTTGTGACGTGGTGTAGTGCAACGTACAGTCCGATTCAAAAGTGTAGCGCATCCATCGAATAACTCAACGTGAAGTGTACATATGTTTGTGTCTTGTACCATGTTCAACAGGTCACTGATGGTGATCAAATAGATGTATTAATCTTAGCGGCTTTTTCTTAATACTGTTGCGTCTTGTGCATCTATGTTACAGGGTGACTGTGTCACGGTACCCCAACAGTTGTAAGGTGAGGCCCAGACGCGGAGGAGAGGCATACCAGGTAGGTGGTCGCGTCTGGTACTGTACCGTGGCTCCCGCTATAGTCATTTGAGTATAATACCAGAAATAGTTACTGGAGTATTTTTCCCGAAACAGTTATTTGAGTATTTTCCCGAAACAGTTATTTGAGTATTTTCCCGAAATAGTTATTTGAGTATTTTCCCGAAATAGTTATTTGAGTATTTTTCCCGAAATAGTTATTTGAGTATGTTCCCGAAGGAGTACTGAGAGTGCTTCTCGCCCCGTCTAACCGTCCATGTCCGGTTAAACGTGGTTATTCCTAGTCAGACTTGGTGGCGCCCATTTCTTTAACATTACCCCGTATATACCCGGACGCGCTTGCTCTGTGGCGTATCATTTCACCCACTCCATCTCCCTGAGCGCATTCGAGCCGAGGCATTTAGCCTGTTTTAGCGATCTGTCAGGGTAAGCGTGCCCCATTTCCCGGAGTTGTTCAGTGTCCGATGCTCGCCGATCAGCGGGTGTCGTAAGGACAGTTTAATACCATAACAAGTTTTCTCATGTTTTCACTCAATTTCTATTCTTTTTTCTAATTTTGGGACAGGCTTTTTCTTCAGCTTCTTGTAAGGGTCTTACAATGATAGTGTTAAAGCTTGATATCTATTTTTTCGTCGTTAGTATTTATTTTTCCTTTTATGTTATCATCTACTGTACGTCTGAATAGTCTTCTGGAAGTTTCTTTTAACATGCGTTTTAGTCTTTCTTTTTTGACATATACGATCACCTTTGCTCTTACCATTTATGGTCACTCGTTGAGAACTTTTTGAGCAACTCTACGTTTTGAATTGTGTGTTTTCTATCTGTCATAATTAAGTCAATCTAATTTTTGCCAGTGTTATCGGGGCTTAACCAAGTTCACTTTCGTTGATTCTCGTTTTTAAAAAACGAGTTCATCGCGGAAATGCCTTGATGGGTTGTAAGAAGTTTAGGAGCGTGTTTCCTCTGGGGTTTCTTTCTCCATAGCCATGTTCGCCCAAAGCGATTGCAGCTTGATCTTGTTTTATTTCAAGCTTCGCGTTAAGGTCGCCCATGGGAATAATATGGTATGTTGGTGTCTTTACCATTGCTGTTGTGATATCATCGTAAAATTTCTCAATTTCATCCTGACGTTGGGGCATATGTGTATATTATTTTTAGGCATTGTTTAGAACTTAATTTGAGTATCAGAAATATTACCTTTTTGTATTTTTGGTACTTGCTCTTTATGTACTATAAATCCGATGCCTCCATCTGATGAATCGTCTTTTTCTCTAAAGTGAAGCAAGTGCCCTGACTTTAGGTTAGTTGATCTTTCCACCTCCTATTATATCCCATTTTATTTCTTTTAATTCTTCCATTTCGAATACTTTTTGGTCCGATGACCAAGTAGATACATACAGCATTAATTTTGGTTTACTGTGTTGTTGTCTGACCAGCAAGTTTTTGCCTCTCCCAGATTCCGTGAGGCTGCTCTCCTTGGAGAGGTGGAATTTACCCATCTGGGGACCAGATTCGTCGTTTTTGAAATATGACATATTTACGAATTTGCCATCTACGATTGTGCCTGAATACAGCTAATGTCAAAATCAAATACTGCTCGAATAATTACCAATAATCTACCTGTTCCAAATGCAAATACAACTAATTGTTCTGACTGTGTTATAAATATAAACATTCCAAAAAATGTAGTTTCATTTTTTTCATTGTTAATAAGTTTACAAATTATACTTACTGCCAGGGCAAGTTTAAATTTTAACTGCTTTTGTTTTGAAATATACGGACAGTTGGCGATCGCAAATAGAGAACGGTGTTTCTTCGTTGTGTATTCTGACGATAACAATGACCGAAAACCAGTTGGCAAGAGAAAATGCAAAACCACTTGAGCCCAGGGTAAACAAATATTGCAAGAGGCTAAATAGCATGGAATCACCAAGAGAAGTTATTGAATTTACGTTACCTTTGACGAAGTGCGATAAATTATCCTCATACTATTTATAATATTTTCTGATGACATTACTCGTAAAAAAACACTCATTCCAGAACCGGGACTAGAAATTAGATTCCAGGTTACGAAAATTGTGACAGAAAGAACACATTTTCTCTCTGGGAAAAATGAACACTACGAAACAATATAAATACGTTTGTTGCCATGGTATTCGTAAAATTACACAATTCAAATGCTGCTAAATATTGCAGCATAATTCTAATTTACTTGTTTTTTAAAGTGTTGATCCTGGTCGTGAAAGAAATAGTATATACATGGCTGTGTATTTGTAGTCCTCGGGCTTCCCCTTGGGATTCAAAGTGACACCTTGGAAAAATTGAGGTTTTCTCCCCTTATAATGTAGTATTTTTTGTCACTGCCATTAGTGACATTAAAAACGTGACTTTTTAATACTTTCATTACTAGCCAAAATCATATTGATTTCACCTAAAAAGATCAGGCGGGAGAGCCATCTCACCTGCAAATTACATCAAATCTTCACAAAATTTGTCAAATCAGACCGACTGAAATACACTATTTTAGATTTGTATACTTTGTAGTGAAG
Organism: Agriotes lineatus; assembly: GCA_940337035.1. Classification (NCBI taxonomy): domain Eukaryota; kingdom Metazoa; phylum Arthropoda; class Insecta; order Coleoptera; family Elateridae; genus Agriotes; species Agriotes lineatus. The sequence goes on along the minus strand of OW679195.1, from coordinate 182,168,614 downwards.
ACAGTTTTTAAATAAGCTTTGTTCAGTTGCAAAGGAAGGTTCTATGGCGTGATCGTCTATGGCATGATCGCTAGCGTCTCTGGCTACAGAACTAGGGGCATGAGTTCAAACTTCTTCAAATTCTTCCACCTATCTACGATTTAATCGATTGGATTGAGTTTAAACACAATAAGATCGCTCAAAACGCTGAACCGAGAGCTGACCAAGCATTCTTAAAACATGTTCAGTATTAGTCGTGCTGAATATTCTACTCTATTAGACACACACCTATAAACGATATAAGCTGTCGATAAAGAGTAGAAACTGTAAGAATAGTTTGAATTGAGTTGAAACGCAAAGCGAAATATTTAAACATTTTCTATTCCAGAGAGTGGCCATTATCTCATTATAATAAGATCGATCGAAACACTGAACCGAGAGCTGCCCAAACATTCTCAAGACATGTTCAGTTTTTTTAGATAATTTTTCCATCCATTCATAATTTACAGTAATATCGAATGATAATGACTGCTTCTCATTAATTTTCAAAGCATTAGTTGTGTTGACGATTCGATTTTATTATGCACATAGCAATAAACGATATAAGTCGTCGAGAAAGAGTAGATGCTGTAAGAATATTCTGAATTGAGTTTAAACACAATCCGAAATATTTTGAGCTTTTCCATCCCAGAGAGTGGCCATTATCTAATTATAATAAGATGGATCGACATACCAAACTGAGAGCTGGCTAAGCATTCTCAAAACTTTTAGGTATAATCAATCATATTTTGACTAATTAAAACGTAATGAAAGATTACTAAACTTTTTCTACTTTGTTAAAGGAATAATTCTTCCCAAGGTGTAAGTTTCAAGCACAAAAGCGAAGCCCTAGGACTACAAATACACAGAAGGGAAATAGGTTTTTTCCTGCTGTGTATATACTATTTTTTCCACGAGAGGAACTAGAACAACACAAAACAAGTATTGTCATAATAGCCCAAGAGCCAGTGGCAATTCGAGCAACGGACGTTCTGTAAGGCTAAACATTGTTTTGGTGATGAGTCATAGCATGTCAAGTACATATACAACGACCTGGCAGACATCAGCCCTGCACGTCATCATCCCTTATATTTTTGAAATTGTCAATAATATTAAAAAAAAAAACTTGTCGCTGTAAGCTTCAAATTTTAATATGTTTTGGTTCATGCATTGTGAAGTAGGAAAAAAAAATGACAGGCGATTTCGATGAGCACTAGTACCTGACAGGTGAGTCGAAAGATGTGCAGTATATAGGGTTAAAATAAACTTTGTTCTGTACATTTGAAATTTTTACACATGTTTAAGTGAGCGATTTAGAAAATGTGTGTACAATGCCAGGCGGTTCTGGTTAGCATATGTCTTTGACAGGCGACGGAGTAGATGCTATGTGACCCCGAGTGAGAGACGAAAGAGTCGAAAGATGTGCAGTATATAAGTCAATGGTACAAATGACATAACATTGAGATAAAATTGACGAGAAAAAAATATATTTTATTAGTTTCAATGAAAAATATATAAGAATTTAATAATATAGCTACACACAAATTTACACTATACCGGGTGCTGACTTGGGCGATGCACCATAGGAATTTGCATAGTAAATTCTTTATGTTCAATTATTTGCTCCCCTAATTATTTTAGAGATAAAGTGTAAATAAATTTTTTGTAGAGAAAAAAATACTGCATCCATTAATACTGTTGGTAATAATTTTTCCTTTTCCGGAACCAAAGGAATGCAAAAAATCCAACTAGCATTTTTACAAAAATCAATGATGCCATGGAATTATTGAAACAAGCCAATGCAACGCAAGTGCGTGCGATCATCCAGTCACTATAATCAAAAGATTGAATGTATCGTCGTTTTTATCGTTTTAGTGTAATTCCTGAACCTCATTATTGCACCTACAATTATTTAATAACGTGCCTGTAGCTTTAAACTTAATGTATCAGTCTATTAATGGTTGTACTGTTGGAATTTGCCGATATGGATATTTTACAATAAACAAGGAGCTTACTTGACGAACGTCCACCATAAAACCATTTTTATTATGGACAAGATCCAGGTACCTTAGAGACATTACGCAGAACATCCTTTATCTAATAGACTTGTCCGGGACGCTGTTTCAGTAGCCAAACCGTAAGAGATAGAGAAAAAAGTTATGAAAGTTATATGTTTGGAATGGTCATGTCAGGTCAGGAACAGAATTTCAGTCTCTAACACTAATTATTATCTTAATTATCCTAATTCTAACTTTTTAGGTTAGATGCTAGGCAAATTTTATCAAGGCGAATGCGACTGGTAGTTTGCTACCAACAATGACGTCATATACGTACGTGTGGTGAATACGCGTTCTATTTGCAAAACGGTCTTTTTTGTTTTTTTAAATGAGACATTTGTCTCACTGGGTTGCTAGTAATTAATAATGAATTATAATAAACATCAAATATCAATGACAAACAAACAAACAACACATATTGTCGCACCGCACGCACTTGCGTTGGCACTGGCTTGTTTCAATAATTATATGGCATCACTGATTTTTGTAAAAATGCTAGTTTGATTTTTTGAATTCCTTCGGTTCCGGAAAACGAAAAATTGTTACCAACAGTATGAATGGATGTTGTATTTTTGTCTCTACAAAAATATATTTACAATTTAGCTCTAAAATAATTAAGTGAGCAAATAATTGAATATAAAGAATTTACTATGCAAATCCCTATGGTGCGTCGCGCAAGTCAGCACCCGGTATGTAAAATATTTAGAAAGGTATTTAAGAAAATTTAAAAATTTAAACCCTAAAGGGTTAAATGGAGGAAAACTGAAAAGGGGTAGGGCGGTTAAAATTATTTTTTTTGCTGTGAGTTCCATTTCACAATAAAATGGGTTAAAAGCAATTTTTTTAAATTCCGCCCCTACGGGGGTGAAAAGGGGTAAAATGTGTTTTCACGAGTTCCTCAATATCTCTTAGACCCGACGAGATAGCGTGTTGGTGTTTATTTGCACATATTATCAATGCAAATATCTAGAAACATATTTTAGAATTTTGCCCTAATCAACCCCTAAAGGTGAAAATCTGGATTGAGGGTGAATTAAAGAACCCTTCGTATCTCCTATGTTTATTGAGTTAGAATATTCTTTTTTGGCATATAGATGTATTTTTAAAATATTTAGAAAGGATTTTGAGGGAATTGGAAAATTTTAAGCCAAAAGGGGTAAAAGGCGGAAAAACTGAAAAGGGATAAGAGGGTAAAATTATTAATTTTTTTCGATGTAAGTTCCATTTTACAATTAAATGGGTTGAAAGTAATTTTTTTAAATTCCACCCCTACGGGGGTGGAAAGAGGAAAATGTGTTTTCACGAGTTCCTCAATATCTCTTAGACCCAATGAAATAGCGACTTGGTGTTTACTTGCAAAGATTATCGATGCAAATACCTAGAAACTTATTTTAGAATTTCCCCTAATCAACCCCTAAAGGTGCAAATCTGGATTGGGGGTGAATTAAAGAACCCTTCATATCTCCTATGTTTATTGAGTTAGGACATTCATTTAGGCATATACGAATTTCTCAATATTTCGTAAGGCCCTATAATGTAACAATTTGGTTTTACTTAGAAAGGTTACCTATACAAGTTCGTAAAAACGTAATTCAGGATTGTGCACAGATCAACTCCTAAAGGTGAGAATTTGATTTCAAGGGTAAATTATAGAACCTTTCGTATTTCCTGTGGTTCCTGATGATCATGGTTTTTGGGCATATGTGTGTTTTTTAAATCTTTAAAAAGTGGTTTAAAGTTTTTATTCTAAATTTCATTGTGAAAGGAGTAAAAATGGGGTAAAAGTAAAAAGAAGTTAAAAAAGAGGTTAAAGTTATTAATTTTTTCTGTGTGTCCAGTTTAGAATAAAATAGAAGGATTTCCGAAATTCCACCTCTAAGTGGTGGAAACTGGTATGTTGCTACAATTTATGAATACAACATTTTTTATTTTTATTCTCAGAAGTAATACTATAAGTACTTCGATATTATCGGGTTATATGTCGATAACTTGTTGCACAATAATAAAAGAGTGTCAGTTTGAAAGGTTAAATAATCCGACCGCGTTAGCGGGAGGATTATTCTGTCAAACTGACACGATTTGTTATTGTGCAGGAAGTTTGAGACGTATAACCTGTTCGAAGTACGCATTGTATTCGATTTGATTATTTTTTGAGTAAATTTTAATATTAGAATCAAATAAATATTTTATTGGCAGCTCGATTTGTTTGTATTAACCTATCTGAAAGTCATCTCCATGAAAACAACATCAAGTTGACAAAAGTTATGTATTGCGTTGCCTAGTGAAGTTACTCTAGTATAATCGATTTTGTATAATCGAAATTATACAAGATAACTTAACTAAATCCAGCCTTCTGATTGGTTGAGATCGCTACGAAAAAAATAATCATTGTTATACTAAACCTATAGTTTTATCAATCTATATAAGGAGAACGACAATTACATACACATTTCCAGGGGATACGTGAAGCATAAAAGGGTTATCGAGAACTGTTTTTGGAAGAATATTGTTTCCTTTTTACCTACAATATTGTTTTGCAGCGTTTGTTAGTCTAGCGTATTGAGTGAGAGGGAAGGGGAGCATTCTAGAATTCGTTTAGGATTTAAAAAAAAAACATTTGTAGTACGAAGAACGGGTATCTTGCTAGTATAATATATTATATAACATATAACGCAGTAATTCGTAGTAATAAAGCAAAACACGACTGTACAGTTTACAAGAATGAATTGCAACTGACTAAATTTTTCTTTTAAAGTTTGTTTATTTATGGAAGCAGGTATACGACCCTTCAAACTTTCCGTTAAACAAACTGTCTCACTCGCGCCATTGAGTTGACATTACGTCTCTCACTCGCGCTCACATAGTATCTTCTCCGTCGCCTGTCAAAGACATATGCTAACCAGAACCGCCTGGCATTTTACACACGTTTTCTAAATCGCTCACTTAAACATGTGTAAAAATTGCACATCTTTCGACTCACCTGTCAGGTACTAGTGCTCATCGAAATCGCCTGTCAATTTTTTTTCCTACTTCACAATGCATGAACTAAAACATATTAAAATTTGAAGCTTACAGCGACAAGTTTTTTTTTTAATTTTATTGACAATTTCAAATATATAAGGGATGATGACGTGCAGGGCTGATGTCTGCCAGGTCGTTGTATATGTACTTGGCATGCTATGACTCATCACTAAAAAAATTTTTAGCCTTACAGAACGTCCGTTGCTCGAATTGCCACTGGCTCTCCGGTTATAACAAAAGCATTGCAGTAAATATAGGATTATGCTGCAATATTGAAATTGTGTTATTTTACGAATACCATGACAACAAAAGTTTTCATATTGTTTCTTTCTCGGTTGCGGAAAAATTTGTGTTTTCTAACGAGCTAAGCGACAAGTATTATTATCAGAAACTAAAATAAATAGAATGAGCATTTTTTTGTTGAGAAGTCATAACTTATGTTAAAATTTGTATTATGTTTTGTACTTATTATTAATTACTACCTCCGTTCAATAGAGAGAACGAGAACGACCAAAAGCAAGATGGCAAGACGAAATTCTAAACCACTTAAACACAGGACGATGACCTCTTCAATCACTATGTATTTACTGTCAATCTTTAAACGTGATGTTTTCAAAGCCTACTTGTTATTTTAATTGAATACAAGAGACGCGGTAAAGCATTTTTAATCATCTTTAGATGGTTGTATCATCTCAGGGGTGAACTTCTGTATATAGGGTGATTTATAACGTCGTGGATAAACTTCACCGGGTGATTCCTATGACTAACAAACTTGAAATAAACATGTGTATACAACTTAAAGACAATTTTTAAGTACTAATTTAAGGCATGAAGAAAGAATGTCTGGGGTTATACTCAAAGTAAGTGTTCAAAGTGTCCTTTTTCGACACGAATGCAAACCTGATATCGGACGAGTGAATCGCTGGCTCTTATCAACCGGCTAATGAACCCACTATACCAAATCTCCGTCTCGGCTGTGCGGATCTTTTGGCGCTCGTATGGGGGAGGGGGTGCCTAAACGTGCTGTGTGGTGTACGTATGTTCGTATGTGTACACGATTCCGGTCGCCAGAGCCTTCCTGAAGTCTTGGATCGTTTTCATACGATAAGTCCTCCGAAAATGAAGGTAACATCAACTTTTGAGGCATGGTCGTCGGCAAAAAAAATCTTTTTGGGTATTTTTTTGAAAAATAACTGGTTGATAACATTTTATTGTAATAGCGAAACGGAGTGATTCTGAGTGTCGAAGTATTCTTGGAAAGCACCGAAGGGCGCTTTTCTTGGGTGGGGGATGCCATATATTTAATGATTGAAAATGAACATAACCTAACCTCTTGTGCCAGAATATTGTCGAAACTGAGTTGGCTTGTTACCATACTGGAGGTTTACACAGCATCATGTAGCTGTGATTTGTTGTTTTGATTCCAGCTGCAATTAAATTAGAATTTTCGATTTTTTCAATATCAAAAATAACCTTAAACTTCTTTTGTGTGATTGCTCCTACTGAAAATAAGTTTTTCTTTAATTTTGGTACATGTATTTTCCAGAGTTCGAGACAGCCATTTTCCGTTTCCGATTAGTGACATAACGTCAACAGATCCTATGCCCGCTGCTCCAACAAAGGAATTGTCACCAACCTGTACCGACACATTCACTACGCGATGTCATATGTTTTAATGCTGTGATATCAGCCAGCCAAACATCTTCACAACCTGTGACTGAAATATTTCTCATTTATGCACTAAGAGCAGAGTGACCGGAATTACTATTATTTAGTGCCTTACGTTTTGCCTTACAGTTTGCGACTTTTAGACTTAAAGTGCCCTTTCGTATGGCAGTAAATACATTCACATTTTTCTTACTCGCCGATTTTGACTTTTGGTCCTTTTCAATACTGTGAGATACCTTTTTAGTCGATTTTTACTTGTCAACTTTAACCGCTATCACCGATAATTTGTTTCTCCATCAGCTAGCGAGCTATTAGATTATCGAATGTTTGCCTCTCTTCAGCACAAGAATCCTACACGATTGTGAATAAACCATATTTTGCTGGTAGACCACCTAAAATGTTTGCAATCTTGTCGACTTCTTCTACTGGTTCGCCAACATCAATAAGAGCTTGTACGAGAGACTCAATTTGACTAATGTGCGCGTTATTGTGTCCGTTGTTGACATCCGACAACCTTTGCTTAAGGGTGATTTTATTTACCGTTGCTCATGTATGGTCGTGAGACATTTCTACATTTGTGTCGAATTCGCACATATCATTACAACCTGAAGTTGATCAGATTCTATCCCTATCGAAATAATGAACATGGCTTTTGCATTTCCATCATCCCATGTTGTATGTTCGTTACCTGCGGCTTCCGGTCGTATTGTTATACCATTTACCACTTAAAAAATTCCTTCAGCTCAAAAAATTATTTCTAGCTGGCATTTCCAAAGCACATGATAACATTTTATCCTATCCATCTTTTTCTCAGCCTCGATGCAAATTAATAACCAACAAACGGCTGACCTCAATGTAACGAGAAAGATAACCCCAAAACTAAGACGACTATCGGCCCCAAAATACACTAACTTCCTACTCTGCACAAATATCTCAGCAATTATCTGGACCCATAACATCTTGATTAGTTGATATTAGGTTTGGCACAGTAAATGAATCCGAAGTCCAAAATCAAAAAAGTTTTTATTCAGGTTCTTTACAAAGGTTCTAAACAACTCTCTTTTTATGTTGCCTAGATATAAATATTTTAACACTAGATTCGAAATAGGAAATACATAAAACAATTATTCAATAACAAACCAACTATTGTTTAAGTTAACAAGAAAGCTATAAACAAATAGAAAAAACTTAGAGTAGTAGAATTGGAGTACTAGAAAAGCCGACCAGGTTTGCAGAAAGACTAAAATACGAAACATCCAGATCAGAAAAATAACAAAAGTTGACCACTATGTAATTCACGAAATAAAAATGCAGCTGAAGCAGCACGGACATGTACAAAAAATTAGTGAGCATAAAGTACCAAGAAAACAATGGAACTAACTACAAAGGAAAGAGGAAAACGAGGCAAACTGCTATATTTGATCTAGTGTTAAAGGTACATTCTAAGTACATGTTTCCGAATAACTGATCCCTGTTAATTAATTCAGTAAAACAGATCATTTAATAATTTGTTTAGTGAATAAAATGCCTTCAACAATATGTGCAACGAGATTAAGGAAAAAACTGGAAAACCCCATGGAACAGAGCTAATGCAAGTTTAGAAAAGACAAATGAACACAAGGTGATATCTTCATATTAAAATAGATAAAAGAAAAAACATAAACAAAAATTAATAAATAAAAAATAAAAAACACGAAATTAGAAGGAGAAAAACCATTCATTAAAATAAAGAAACGAAAAATAAGAAGCGTTTAAATTGTGACAAGGTTGCGTTTTAATACCCGCTATTGTTTTCACTTGTCACTGGTGATGTAATTAAAGAATGCAAAAAGATAAATAAGTAAAAAGTAAAAAAGTGGAAAATGAAAACTATACAATTAGGAAATATATTGTAATGATATACAATCGTGTGTGTTACAAGCAAATTTTGAAAATATTAAGGGATTACAATGGTTAAACGGTTAAACGAATGGCAAATACTCAATTGAAATAAAATAGAAATTTAGTAGGTTTATATCAAAGATATTCAAAACTAGAGTGTATATTAAGGGATTTGATATCGTTAAGAAAATTTGTTTTAATTATTGAAAACACCAAATTTAAAAAATGTAGCAAAAGATTTTGGCGTAATTAAAAATTTTGAAAATAACCCTGTTTTAATAATAAAAATGTTTTGAATAATAAAAAGGGGAATAAGTAAAATCTACGAGGTGAAATAATATGGAAATTTATATTAAACAAGAATAAGTAAAAACATAAACTAATGATGCTTGCAAATATGTGGTAAAAACTAATGGATAGCACAAGTACTCTACAAAAGTGAATCAATGAAGAATAATAATGGGTCAAGTTTATTGGAAAGAATACATTAATCAAATTGGATTACGTCAAACTGTTTGGTGCTAACGGATACTTCCAGAGGAGGATCACCAGGATGAAAGAGGCGTGTTCCAGGAGGTTGGTAAATGCAGTAGTGCAGGTAGCTGTGTGCAAGTTTGGTCCGTTGGCTGCGTGCTGTAGGAAAGGGTTGAGTGGCTGATGTGTGACGGTTAGGACGTCTTGTCTGTCCGTGGACCATTCATTGTAGGAAGGTGCTGGAGATAATCGATTAGTCATCAAAGAGGAGCGGTTTGTTTGGCATCTGGAGAGTTTGTGCTCATCACATGAAAGGTGGGTCATTCCTTATTAAGATCATAACTATAAAAGGAAATAAAGTCAATAAAAAGGTGAACTATTTATGAATAAATTACTTACTGATTAAATATTGTTGTGTACCATTGTAACAGTTTGGTATTTGTCGTTATAATTTCAAATCTGCTTTAACATTTGGTTGACATAAGTAATTGTGACTTATGCGAATGATATTGGGAAAATAAGAACATCGATTTTTCAGAAATCGGTTAACTAGATAAAGGAATCCACCCCTGATTTTCAGGAACTAATATCTAATAAGAATTATTGACATTGTAATTATAGTAGGGCAATTTTTAATTTAAAAACAGTTTAAAATAACTAGAATTGAATGTTCATAGTATATTAAAGGTATAGCAACAAGAATCTTACCAAATTTATGACTGCCCAATTTGTTAAAAAATTAATAATAAAATTTAAAAACTTATCAAAGGTAAATATAGACAACACATTGTGAAAGCAGTACAATATAATAATAACTACGAAAATAAACATGACAGTATTAAAATAAAAGAAATTGACAAATTTTAATGCCACCTTGTACGTTGACTTCCCATATCCATTCTTTCATCAATCATTTTCTGACAAATTACGATATAATTTTAAAAAGCAAGTTTTCTTCAGTTGTGCTTTTCAGGATATGCTTTACAGTGGGCTGGAACCCATTTCTAATATTTCTATTGCTAGTGTGAAAATTCTCATTTCTCTACTAGCCGTTGGAAAATAACATCAACAACTCTCTCTAGCTAAGAGTTAAATATTTCACAGTATTTAATTGCTATAGTTTATAAAATTTTAAAACATATGAGCAACAACTATTGCCGAATTTTTCAGTTTTCCAAGAGTGCAAAGATAGCATTAGTGGTAGTTCAACCTTAGGTGTGTTCAGTTTTTGGACAAACTTATCCCCTAATTGTCATGTCATTGAGTCAGCTACCATTCCCATCCATTGGCTACCTTTTGCCTGTCTTTGGCCTTCTCTCTGTTATCTTGTTGATTTACCTGTTAGCCTCTTTTCATTAGGCATCACTGCCACTTTTCTTTAGCTATACGTTGTATTACCTTCTCCACTTTTGTTCCATGCTTTATTCACTCGACTGATTCCGGTCCTGGAATGTTACTCTCAATATATCCATTTCCATGTCTTTGTGGTCTTTCTGAGGTGGGCACGTCCCCAGGTGTCGAATAGAAAAATACCCGGTAGATGTGCCGACTATGACGGAAATAAATTACCTCAAGCGGATGAACAAGTACTCTCGCGTCTGTTTCCAGATCGGATGGGTGCCAATGGTTAACGATAGCTGCACTAAAAAAATGCAATCAATTAATTTTATTAAGCATAAAATAATCTAAATTTTGTCCTCTTCCTGTTTATATTCGTCAAAGGTGAATAGTGAAGATATTCCTACATTTCCTATTATCGAAAACAATAGTAGAAGGTAGAAGAATAGCATAAAAAGCAACTATGTACATTATACTAAATATTTAATGGCTGAGAAGGTGTTCAATTCTATACCCTATTACGAAATTGAATTTTTAAATAAACATTGTTTAATGCACCTTGATGCAATTCTTAATAATGTATGATTTAGTCCCACCACAGGAAGCCAAAGCTTAGATTAGATAAAAATGCACTTCACTTGTAACGTTTATTTTATTCCACAATACAAAGGCTATAAATACAAGAAAATATATAAAATACATCTACGTGTGGAGGTTGCGTACGGAATTTATGCCAAATGTATTTTATGTGGTAGCTGATGATTGTGAAATACGATGGCAGGTCGGTTCAGGTTTCCCGAGAATTTTTACTACCCTTTGTTCTGTCTGGTCTGAGCTACATATGAGGGAGGAAAAGAAAAGGTAAAACGCATGAAACTACCGGTAGTAGCAGGGATAACGGTACGTCCATATATAAGGCTAATTAAGGGATGTATTTAAACTACAATGATAAAAGAGTCGACCGCTGCAGCTCGAGCACTCACGCCACCAAACACAATCAGTTCATTCTTCACGCACAGTGCTGAAAGTTGGGCGTCGAAAAGTTCAGTCTCCAACAACGAAATCAGCATGGCCGACAACTGGAGTTACGGCACCAGGTTGTCCAGCAACCAGACAACGTACGCGGCCATCCTTGAGTAGATCGCCGGCATGGTCGTAGCCCCGCAGTGCTTGGCCCCGAAGGACACGATCCCCAAGATGTAGTACCTCGGGGAGCCGTGCACAGCCTCCACCTTTACCAGGGGGCCACCGGAGTCGCCCCCGCAAGAGTCCTCGCCGATGATGCCGCCGACGCAGAGCTGCGTGGGTCCTATTTTCGCGTGCTTCCTGAAGGCGATCACGCAGCGCTCCAGGGGGACCACCGGCAGCCGCACGTAGAGCAGGTAGTTGCTGGCCCGTGGGCTGCTCATGTCGTACACGCCCCAGCCCGCCACCTCCGCTTTGCTGCCCTCGTAGTTCTGCGCAAGCTGAACCCCGTGGGGAATGCATACGGGCTGCACCCACCCTAGAAATAAAAGACTTTCAGGAGCAGCTGGTCAATTTTGACCGGTCTCAAACTTCCGAGGAGGCCGGAGAGCTTCCTTTAAAACGCGAAAGGAAATTCTGGATTGGGGTTAATGGGGAGATATAACCAAATGCTTCCTCAAACCAGCACCCTTCAGTTTGTTCTGTGTCTAAATGTTACGCTGAAGAAAAGGACTACACAAAGCGTATACCCAAATGATTCCTCAAACACAATTATTTCTGTGCCCAAATGATATTCCGAGGAAAGAGACTACACATAGCGTATATCCAAATGCTTCCTCAAAGCCGTTTCATTTATTTCTGTGCCCAAGTGAAATGGTGAAGAAAGAGATACGAAATATACCCAAATATTTTTTCATTGCTGCAACTTTGTTGTTGCAAATTGTTATTGTGCCCAAATGAAACTGTAAAAAAGAAATTGCAGTTACCCTATACCCAAATTTTCTCCAAAACTGCAAATTTCAATTATTTCTGTACCCAAAATAAAATGAAAAAATAAACGTAATTTGGCTTACACCTAATTTCCCCTAAGATAGGTAATTTTCAGTATGTTATTTTCTAATTTTCTAAAACAATTGTGAGGTTTTAGAGGTACTGCTATGTTAATGGGCATTTGCAGGCAACAACCACATAACAATGCCAATCGAAAAGCCCATTAAGTGTCGTCCGTCAACAATCGCCTTATCTGCAAACGTTTACAAATACCAATTTAATCGGCAAAATAATTGCACCAAATTCCATGAACTTTTCCTACAAAAGCAAATTCGAAAACTTGCGCAACTTGGGCTCAATAAAGTCAGCCATAAATATGTCACTACAATATCGAAATACCTCTCTGTCGTTAAAAATAGGACAATGAACCCACGTTTACAACGATTTTTAATGGGCAAAAACTTGTTGACGCAATTGTTTGATGACATAATCATCACTGTTCCTAACTGAAAACAAACAAACTGTCCAGAAAGCAGCTGATCAACTAGCGGGGATACAGCTCCTCTTAAAGTATATAGAATGAGTTTTTCCATACATAAATTAAGAAACAATAAGTAATAATTAATCTCGAATTCCATATATTCTTAAGTAGGAAGTATCACTACTCAACAACACAACGGCAGCATGTCGTATTAGATTAAAGCGAAGCATACCTGCGACAATGAACCATAAACTACAATGGTTCGTAAATCAAGTAACGGGATTTGCTAAGCTTAACCGTAATTTGATTGATAAAAGGTTAATTCGAAACGTTTTCGAGAAAACCTCGTTACTTAACCCACACATGTATAAAACTATGCAATATCATTGACCTATCACAGCACAAAATTTACCAAGCAAAGCAAGCTAGCAAATTGAGATCATTGTGTTACTACATTTGTGTTAAATACGTCCTTTTGTTATAATAATAAATGCAAACAAGGTGCTAAAAAACCTACCCTTCATGTGATTTACACGGCTAATGCATGGATACATAATCCTCATATCAATGGATTATAAAACTAGAGTATTAGTTATTAAAGTAATTGTAATCTTAACCTGTGGTTTTAATGACGATTTTGCTTTATTGCTTTCACTTTTAAAAAATGTTATTATTCATTTTATTTTAATAACTGCAATTACATACATTTCCAATTTGATCGCAGAAAAATTTTAATTTTCTGTTGTCTTTTCGTAAATATCATATATTTTTAATCGATGGCTTTAACCCAGAGTTTCACCAAGAGTTAATCAGTGCTGCACTTGCACCGACCTTATACCAGTTCTACCACACAAATAGCTTTGGATGTTTGAAGCCTCCACGACTAAAATGAGATCAATAAGAGACATTTTATAAACACTTACAGCACGTGAAGAGATATTAAGCTCTAGACATCTTTAGATTTTCTAATTAAATCAGTGAATTTAATGACATATCGTAATTGATACAGTTGTCGACTATAACCGGTCAATCAATGAATCTTCCATACATGTAATTAATAATCGGTTGATTAACCCTTCGTCGTCAGCAATTAAACATAATCAGTTAAACACAACCACTCAGTCACCAAGAACGCATTTTGTACAAAGATACCTTACGAAACTAGATTATGGGCATGGTTAACAGGTCACGGTGATACGATCACGGTTGCTCGATATCAGTCAGTCAGCTCTGGCTAACCAGTCATCGGTTAACCGACGAGTTACTTATTATCCGGCATTGTTGGGCCAGTATTAATAGTAAATTATGGTTAACTAATCATAGTCATCTGATCAAAATTGATTATCGATATCAGTGAGTAGTTATCAACTGTAAGGTGGTTAAGTAAAACTCTATTTTTTAATGTTGCTGACAAAGTTGTGCAACTCAAAATACTATTTCCAACGTAAACTCTATTCAAAAATTTTATTTTTAACGAATTCAATCCAAGAAAGCATGAAGTTAAGTTATTTTATGCTATTGTTACTATGATAATAACTCCTTAACAACGAGTTGCCTTAAGATGCATTTAACAGCACTAGTGTTGTTAAGAAAAATAACATACCGATACTTTATTAGCATTTAATCACATGTTGGTAGTACTGACGTGTATTGCTGGTGGCACTGTCAGTCTATGTCAAATTCGATGTTAGTAGGTTAGGTTTTGTATGTTATTTGACACAGACTGACGAAAAACTTAACCTGCTAACCTCGAATTGAACATAACCTGACCGCGCTACCAACAATATAGTATTGACTGACTTATGGTTTTTATCTTACTAGTGATACCACCACAGCAGATATATATCTCGCTGTTGCAAGTGTCATTAATTAAAAATTTTCCTATTGTTTTATAAAGATTAGTATTTTAGGATAAAATAAACCGTGTTACGATATACGTAACGTTATCTGCTTTCTACATTACTCGAGAATTTTAAAGAACTCGCTCCTACCGTCGCTCGTTCATTCAAACTATTCTCTCGTAATGTAAAACGCTTGATAGCGTTACTTGAATCGTAAATTACTATTACGTGACAGTTCGATTAATGTCATATGTTTGTTTAATGTTAATTATAAATTAAGAAAATATAATTTTGACACTTATAATAGCTTAAAGACATTCCTATCTCATACATTTATGAAGTACCAAAAGTAAATGACAAGTTAACACTGTCATGCTAAACCTACGTTAGGACCTTTGATTCTCAAAATTAAATTTTTTAAATAGTATCAAGACTACTAATATCGAGAGATCCAAAAAAAACTGTTCCTCAGCGGGCTGTGGAAATTCAACGTATGAATAATACGTTGGTGACACTGTACGTCAATGTCAAATTCGAGATTAGCAGGTTAGGATTTGCGTCATTTTGTGTCATAACTGTCGGAAAACCTAACCTGATAACCTCGAATTTGACAATGACGTACAGTGTAACCAACATAATATTCATACGTTGAATTTCCACAGCTCGCTGAGGAACAGTTTTTTTTGGATCTCTCGATATAATTGAATAATAGGTTGCCTAACTTTGTCTGCGGCTTAAAAAAATAGAGTATGCCAAGTATAAAGAATGGGTCCTAATCAGCCGATTACGTTTGATCAACACCAGTCAACCAGCTCTGGGTAGCCTGTAAAGGGGTAACCGAAAGGTTAATTGTTAAACGGCGTTGCTGAACCAGTCAACAATAATAAATCATAGTTAACCGGTTATGGTCATCCAATTACGATTAATCGATATCAATCAGTCAGTTTACCCAAATAGTTAATCGTGTTCCAGAGTTGCGAAATTAGTTATATATAGTTTTCGATACCTAGTAGTTAAGCTATTCTGGCTAACCGGTCATGGATTAATCGAGTGACGAATCATTAATCGGTGTTTTTAAACCAGTCAAATTCAATAAAATTTCATTAATCGTCATATCACTACTATTAATCGATATCCATTAGTCCCTTAACCAAATGGTTAATCGTGTTCCAGCATTTTTAAATTAATCATGCATAATTTTCGATATCAGTTAAGCAATTATGGCTACCCGGCCATCGGTTAACAGAGTGATTAACCATTAATTGTCCCAGTATGGTTGATCAGCAGTAGTTAACCAGTCGTGGCTAACCTATCATCGGTTGACCGATTGGTTAATGGTTAACCGTCGTTTTTGAACCAATCATTAATAATACAGGGGGATCAAAAATAAAATTGATTGCCACTGTCTACAGTGCACTTTATAAAGCTACATTTAAACTACACCTAACTATTATTAGTTCATGTAACTTTAACGCAGTCCAATAAGTTACAAAGACATGCAAAAATATGTATTTTAAACTATATTCATATATAAAATCGATAGGTACATTAAAATAACAAGTGCCAAAAATAAATTTTAAACTTAAAAAAATTACAGTTCAATGTCAACAAAACTCATGCTACAGATTAAGCAAGTTTTATTGCTTTCAATGACTTCCGCGATCAAGTTTATTTTTGATCTCTCTAAATATCATGATTAACCGGTATTACTCGATACCCGTTAACCAGTTAACCAAATGATTGAAATAGTTTTATATAGTTTTCAATGCAATTAAGCAGGTCCGGTTAACCAATCATCGGTTAATCTAGTAACAAATCGTGAATTGGTGTTTTTGAACCAATCAAATTCAATAAAATAATGTTATTAAACGATCCTGGTAAGCCAACCATGATTGCTAGATATTAGTTAACCAGCTATGGCTAACCTACCATCGGTTCAGCAAACGATTATTTGTTAACCGGCATTGTGAACACAGTCATAGATAAAAAAATCATGTTAATCGTGTTTAAGCGTTGTTAAAACAATCATACACGGTTTTAATATCATTTAAGCAGTTCTGCCTAACCAGTCATCAACAACACAGTGATGAATTGTTAATCGACTTTTTTGAACCAATTGTATACAATAAATAGTTGTTTATGTATCAAGGGAATAAAACAGGCGTTTTTGGCCCCACGACAAGAGGCAAAGACGTTGGTTACGCCTGAGGTGCATACAAAATTTTATGTACGATAGCATTTTAAAAAGGCAAATTCAGATTTTATGAAACATTATGAAATGGAAACGGCAATTCTTGATGAATAATCCTTTTGTAACAAGGTATGGTTTTCATCAATAATATGTGTTTGTAAATAATAACTAAAATGACGACAAAATTCTCTTTCGCCGTCTAAAATGACGTGAGCTGGCGATAAAATTATTTTTTGCACTTGCGGGACTAAAGTTGGCACTTTAGTCACTTATTTCAGGGACTAAAGTAGCTCATTTTATCTCTAGGGACAGAAGTAATTACTTTAGCCCCTAGGGACTAAAGTAAAAAATGTTACCGTATCTATGGTAATCTATGGTAAATTCGGGGTTAACAGGTTAGGTTTCGCGTCAGTTTTGACATAAACTGACGCAAAACCTCATCTATTAACCTCGAATTTGACATAATTGTGAGCTCTTGTCATAATGACTTACAGTGCCACCAACTTTAAAATTTAGCAAAGGCTACTAATTTTAAAATAATTGTAACTAAAATGTCAATAAATGACGTTTAAAAAACGGGTTTTCGTTTTAAATCTTCCTGCAACGTGAAAAAAATAGTATATGCAACTCGGAGAGAATGCTATTTTGCTTCAGTGCAATTTCTGACTCTCGGGCTTCGCCCTCGAGTCAGAAATTGTACCTCAGCAAATTAACGCATTTCTCTCCCTCATTCCATAATCTACTATTACGCCTGCTGACGTCATTTAGCGGCTGAAAAAGACTAGCTTTACGAGTGAAAATGAGGCCTAAAATGCCTATTATTGATCTATCGTACATAAATATTGTTAATAGGTATTAATCATCCGACTACGGTTGATCCACACTATTAATCAGTTATGGCTAACTTATCATCGACTAACTAAATGGTTAAGGGTTAACCGTCTTTTCTGAAACAGCAATTTATAATAAATCAAGGTTAACCGGTTATGGTCATCCAGCGTTTTTTAAATAACCATGCATAGATTTCGATATCACTTATGCAGTTTTAGCTAACCAAGTTATCGGTTAAACATAAGTTAAATACAATAAAATATGGTCAATAGTTCCTGGTCATTCGACTACGGTTAACCGATATTAGTTAACAAGTCATGGCCAACCTATCCACGATTAAACAAGTGGTTAATTGTTGACCATCGTTTTGAACCAGTCATTTATAGCAAAGCATGGTTAACCGGTTAGGAACATCCCATTCCGATTGATCGATTTCCATTAGTCACTTAACCAAATGTTAATCGTGTTCCAGCATTTGCAAAAGAACCATGCATAGTTTTCGATATCACTTAAGCAGTTTTGGTTAACCAGTGATCGGTTAACCGTTTAGATATAACACAATATGATTAATAGATCGTGGTCATCCAACGATGGTTGATCGATAATAGTTAACCAGTCATGGCTAATCTATCATCGTTTAACCGAATGGTTAATTTTAACCCGTTTGGTCATAAAAATGTCAGTTGTAAAACCACGAACGCATTTTAACTACTGAGATCATTAAATTCACTGACTGCTACAAATTTAAATATCAATTACTACATTAATTTTAAAATCCTTCAAGTGCCTCAGACATAATTAGTATGTTCGTTAGCTTGATTAAAACCTATATGGATTTAAACAGTACTCTAGGTGCTAGACTACCAAAAATAGCCCACTATACGTAAAATTTTCTATAAGAACAGGCCGGTAGACTGTATAACTAATAAAGTCAAAATCGATGGGTAAAACAATCATGTTATGACAACAAACTTGTACCGGCCTGTTTCCTACAAAGCGTTTGCTCCATAGCATTCAAGCAAAGCAGTGGCTAGGGCAGCATTTGGTTGAGAGCCCATTCGGTGTAATAAGCCATCCTGGTATAAACAGCAGGCATGGTGGTAGCGCCGCAATATTTCGCCCGAAGGACACGATCCCCAGGATGTAAAAGCGAGGGCCGATGTCGTGGGCGGACTCCACTTTGACCAGAGGCCCTCCGGAGTCACCCGCGCACGAGTCCTGCCCTATAATTCCGCCCACGCAAAGCTGCTCGGGGCCCAGCTTTGCGTGCTGCCGAAACGCAGCGATACAACGCTTTAGATTGACCACGGGAACCGGCACGTGCAGAAGGATGTCGCTCGACCGCTGGTACTTCATATCGTAAATTCCCCAACCCGCCACGTCCGCAGTGGTGCCCTCGTAGCGTTGCACCAGCTGAGTGCCGTAAGGAATGCAGATGGGCTGAACCCACCCTGGGGAAAAAAAGCTTTGGAACCAACGTCGTGTCCGTTGGGCAGCAAACAAAAATGAGGCATCATTTTTATTCACTGACTGGTTTGATAGTACTAAATTAATAAAATATTTACCGTTGAATACAGCTGGGTGGTCCAGCCTGACAAGGGCTATGTCGTTTTTGTATGGTGGTTCTCCGTAGTCCTTGTGGACGATCAGCGCTGCTGGCTTGAAATCTTGCAGTGGTTCTGCACACACGGAGTCTTCACAGTCAACATCTGTCAGGGCGTTGTTTTCTCCGAGTCGAATCGAAGACCTGCAGGCGAAATACCGATCTTAGTAGCTACACTGATCAACATCTGGTAAACTGATATAAGTATTACTTAAGATGTCAGTAACGTTCCCTTACAATCCTGTGTCATTTGAGTTTTTACTTGATGAATTAAAATTTGTCAAACACCTACCAGCCAATGTACTAGATGCCGTAAGAGATAAGACATATAAAAGCGAGTGAAGCTGTTAGCGCCATTATTTGCGCCCACGAGGAAGTTGCCTCCGGCAGCTCTGTATAGCAAGTAAGTTCTTGTAGCCCGTTTCTAGTCATTTCCGATCCCGTCGCTAGAGGGCGTATGTGATTCGCAAAGTTTCGTCGTGGGCTAACCTTCTCGGAGATTTTCCGTCATCCAAGCCAGAGACCCTTTTTTATCGCGAAGAAATTGAGTTTCTGGAAGTTTAAGCAACCTCTTGCAGAAAGTGCGTCATCTCGAGGCACGGTTGGGTGCGTTTTAAACAGCTTCGAAAGAAGGACTTCCCGTTACGACACGTACGCGAGTGGGCGTATGTTCGATTAAGCTCCAATAGAGACGCTAATTTATGCGTTTTAATGAAGTTTAGTTAGTGTGATAATATGTGAGAGGTCTCCCGTAGTTCCGTGAGTTCCGAAGCAATAGAAACGACTTCCGCCGGATTGCTTAATCTTTAATTGGACGAGTACGAGACGTTCAAAGCTTTCTTATTTCTTTCTCGCTTTTGAGCCAAATCTGAATGCATCCAATTATTGAAATTGCTTATCGTTTTGCCTATATATCAGTACAACGTTTAATTGTGACTAAGGAAGCCATTCAAGAGTTCTCGATCAACCTCAAAGTTTCAAGTTGTGACAATGCCGAGTCACTGTTAGACGCTGTGACGCTGCTTCTCCAGGGTACGCCATTTCCTGCAGCAGAGGCTTCGTCTATGTAAGAATCAGGTAGGTGCGGCTTCCAGCCCCGCGATGCTATTCGCAGGCAGCCTCCTTCAGCGTATTAGTAGAGTCAGTATCAAAATATGTAAAGCATGTCTCATTCTACAGCGTGTGTGCCGTAATGCGTAAGTTACGCAGTCTCAACCCCGTTGCTACAAGCCATCGTACGCCCCTGTGGGTCACGCATTCTTGCCGTTTTCGGAGCGCCACCTGCGCGTTTTGACGTCGCGGGCGTTTGTTTGTCTGGGAATGTGTAGAGATGGCTTTGAGCGACATGCGTACCACTGAGGGTTCCCTCGCTGGCATTTTCTGCTTATATATTTACTTTGAATCTATTTTTTTCTCATATCATGTTTTTATCTGTGTTTCGACGGAGCGGACTAGTCGATCTCGAATTAGAGCGAATGGCTGCTATTATCAGTTCGCTATTGCAGCCCCGAATTGCCAGTCCACGCTAAGATGTAATCATTTGATTTTCAAGACACAAAATTTACTTCAGTTTTCTCTACCCTTAGGCAGAGGTAGATTAAACAATAAACGTGTTATTATAAATATTTGTACTTTGACGTTTGACGCCTCCACACCACGATAGCTCTCTTCAAACGCATTAGTTTAGATAAAGTGGTTCTTGTAAGCGAAGCTACCTGCCAGGCTTTTGTGTGCTTGCATTTTTATTTAGCTAACTATAAGGTAACCCTCTCCACAACTACTACCGAAAGTTGTCTCGCAGAATATGCAAGTGCTGAGGGAGTACAAACCGTGATGTGTTGCGATCGAGCCTATTACTTAACCGAACTATCGAAAATTGGTGAACCCCTACCCCACGCCGAGTTAATTGTGAGCCATTCGGAGGCTTTTCAGTGTATCGTTGGCTCCAAACGCGTGCCTGTTCTAATGCTATTTAGGCCGTAACAACCGCGCCCGTGCGTGCGTCACGTTGCATCGTTACCAAACTTTACTGCTACTATAGACGAGTATACAATTACAAAACGACTATTTATCAATTTTAACACTAGAATTGATCGAAATGACCAATGAATGCAGACCAAAGTATTGTTTAATATGGGTGGTGCGGAGGGGAAACTGGAAAAGGTCGCGAAAGGTAGGTCCACCACGCAGTCTAGAAGGTAGACTTAAAGTAATAAAATAAGAAAGACTTTTGGTGGGTCCTATGACAGGTGGGTTAATACAGTTTTTAATAATAGATCTATATCACTTATTATAAATCACATTGTCAAGACACCTCTTTCCGGAGTTTTAAACCTGAACTCAAATGTAATATTTTTAAGATATTAACAATAACTCGTTTTATTTTCCCCTTAGTAGTGATTTGGCAGATCTATCTTTGCAAATGTACAAAGTTATAAGCACAAAAACAATTATTGTAGAGGAGATTATGAAAACATAGTTATCAAAACAAAAGGAAAGGAGTGTCGGTGGACTTGAACGGTTTTTATATTAATGTCTTATTTAGTTACAATAATTATATGATTTTTAATTTGCAGCTTTAACTAATATTTAAAGCTGATATTAATTATTCATCTTTTATGGTTCTTGTAAAGGGTTATTGAGATAAGTGCTTGTAAACTGCAAATATTTCTGCGCAAAACGTGAGTAGAATAAAATTGAACCCAAGTACGCAAATTAATCACAATGCTACAAATCAGTAGGTACTGTAAATGACACAAATTCATAACGATTTCTTAATTGCTGTATACCAATCTTGAAAGCATTATCATAGCAGTATAATTAATCCAAATCGAAAGCTTGATTTTATGCCATTGTCATCACATATGTTACACTAAATACAACAATGCAGCCAGTAAAACAGAGAAGTACAGCAAATTTTGCTTATTAGCGACAAATTAAAATTAAACATCAGTTATTATTTTCCGCTCACAAATCCAACAATACGCAACCCAGTGAGTTTTAGATAGCCACCCAAAAAAAGTATACTTTGCGTCATGTAATGCTATGTTAGAGCTGCAATCTCCGCACTGGTTTAACATTCAGTTTTGCGTTGTGCGTGTATAATTTTGCAATTATCTAGCAGATAAGTGTAATTTGCATTTCTTGTAATTAGCTTAAAAATTTGTTATTTGATTATCTGAAGAATATGGGTTATTTACAGACTAATGTCTAATAAGCTGAAATATTAAATTCAAGGATAAAAAATACAAATGAACGTTTCACCAAACCTTTACATGCACTAAAAGTGACCGTTGTGTTGGAATTTATGGGTTAACCATATTCCTTTGCAATTTCCCACACTGCCAATATTTGTATAAATGGGCTTGGCAGTACACAACCATAGAAAAAGTAAGAAATTATAAACGCCTAGGACCGTGGAAGACATGAATGTTCTGTGGCGGGAATAGTATATTACATACCGAGGTGGAAAGTGTTTCATTCCTGTCGAGAGATTAAGTAGTTTATCTCGAGACAAGAATGAAACTTTTTACCGTGGTATGTATACGATTTTACTCACAATCGGTTTTTGTTATTATTTATTTAATTAGGTAAGTTTCAAATAATACCTATTTTTATCGCAGTTTAATAAGTCATTTTAACAAAGGAAACTGCGACGCTGTTGCTAGGTAACATGACAAGTTAATTGAAAGTGACGTTTAGCTAGCCGGGAAAATCTTTCCCCGGCTAACTGGGAAAGTAAAGTAAACAATGTCTCGCTTTCCTACTGTTTTGAAGGTTAGAAACGTACCTATTATTAACCGATTGTGAGTAAACAACTCTGTTAGGATGAAAAGATTCTTATGTAACAAAAATGGAAGCCTTCAATTAAGAATCGGAATGCTCCGATGCTGCATATTCACAGCGCTTCATTATAGTGCAGAAGCACGGACCATTAAACAACACACAATACATAAATAGGAACTTTTGAAATATCGACCTACAGATGGATACTCAAAATACTATGGTCCGATAGGATCGCTAACAAAGAAGTATTAAACCAACTAACTAAAGAATCAAAGATTCTCTACAAATCAAACAAATAAAATAGAAATATCTAGGGCACTTTATAAGGGGAGAAAATATAATAGTATATTAAAGTATGAGTGGATAACAAGGTCTTTAAAACACGCGCGAGTTTTCGAGCGCGACGGCGTAGCCGGAGTGCTCGAAATAGAGCAAGTGTTTTAAAGACCAGTTATCCACGAATACTTTACGCTATTTTTTATTATACCTCCAATACTGGAAATAAATTACGCACTAAAAACTTAGAAATAATTTTTGTCGTGATAAATCGAGAGGGCATAATAATATTGCTACTATAGTTACGAGAATTATTTCCGTTTTTGTCGCGTCCATGTCCGTTGTTGCATTCAGTCGTTTCCTTGGCAACCTTTAAAGCTCGGCGAGCTTTAATCGCCTGTATTCGCACGCTCAGGCGTGCTTTAAACGGCGATTCTGATGCAAGTATAATAAAAAATATTATAACTTATAATACAAGAAAATATTCTAGGCAAGCATACTATTGACAAAGTAACCGTCTCCCCGTTGAAGATTTGAAGAAAATAGTTCGATTGTACTTGTAATCGATTATTTAAATCGGCAATTTCGGAGATAAATATCGCTATGATGATTATCCAATTCCTATAGAAGATGGTAGTCAGAAGAAGAAGAATTAAAATACAAGATCTCAATTTATATAAATGATACTACATTACCAATGCGAAAACTGCTAATGAAAAAAGACGCATTGCCAATAAGCAAATTGCGAAGTGGTTTAATAATCTATCAAAAGAGATCTTTATAAAGTTGATAGTGATCTAACTATTGTAAATGATCGAACATACATTTCAGTATACCGTCGCTGTATCTAGTTACAATCTATTTGCATATACTGATCAGTATTCCCTGATAAACCAACATGTTCGCTAAGCAGGGTGAGAATAAAGTCACAATCAAACTATCTATTTGTTTTATTGAAAAGAGGGCTTAAAACGTTCCTTAGCAGGTTAGATTATACATTTTTATGACTTTGAAGATTTTCATGCTACTCTTTACATCTTGTTGCTATAACAAGTTTTTTTATATGGCGAACATAATTTGGTTTGAAGACTGTAAGACACTTAATTATTCATTTAGGCTACATATTCGCTTGCAGGGTATAGAACCGGCTTAGCACTGATAGTTCGATGCGTGTAAGCTTGTGTTTTGTCATGAGATTGTCGCACGACAGACGCTTGCGCTTCCTTCCGGTTTCTCATCGAAGTGTGAACAGGTTAGCTATCCATGTGTTCGGCATGCCATTGCAGCTAAAAAAGAGTTGTCGAAAAATCCGTGCGGTTAAGAGCGGGACCGTAGTAGTGGGGATTCGATTGTAATTTTAATTTCAACGCGAATTACGGAATAACAGCACAAGAGGGCGGTAGTATAAGAAATGCCTCTAATAAATTAATTTGGGTAGCAGATGTATCGTTCACGCTTCTAACAAAGAGAGGGCACTAAAGTTTTAGACAGAGGCTGCTACTGCGTGCATTTCCAAGAACTGATGTGTCGCGGAATGGCTGTTATCTTATCGCATTGTAGCCGCCCCCGCGTGTTTGCTGGTTTCTTGTTTCATGCTGCGCTCGCATCTTTCGCTATTCTCGGAGCTCGGACTTCGGCCGGTGGTCCGCTGGATCTTGAAAATTGTTTGAAGTGCATGTTGCCCTTGCTTCTGCGACGCCCAATTTCAGTTTTCGAGATGACACGGGTTATGTATGTGCATACGCACTTTGAAGGATTTTTAAAAAAATTGCCTTGAACCGGCTTCGAACTCGCTACCTACCTAACGCTCGTAGGAGCATTTCTTTCTCTGTCGCTCGCGCACGCAAATCTCGTGTTCGTTTTTACTGCCTCTAACCCGCGCCTAGTGCTCTCTCTCTCTTGAATTGAAACTGTTCGGTCGAATATCTAATGTGCTTCTGTTTTTCGGATCCGTTGTTCGTTCCCTACTTATTTTTTCTTTTTAACTTAAAACCCTTTCTATTTTCTTTTTAATACAGTACTTCTTACGTACAAGTCCATCGCTTTTTATATTTATCTTTATTTTAATTCTTTGCTTAAATACTTTTAATATCAATCTTTCACTTGTTCATGTCTTTCCTTACGTTTTCTTGTAAAAAAAAGTCATTCTTAGGTTTTTCTTTAAAAAAACTCGGTTTTCATATTAACCTTTTTAAATCTTTTCTTACGTTTTAGTTAAAAAAACGCTTTTTCATATGGATCTTCCGTTGTTTAAATTTTTTCTTACGTTTAAGTTCTAAAAACCCTCTTTTCATATGGATCTTATGTTTTTTAAATATTTTCTTACGTTTTCCTTGTAAAAAAACTCATTCTTAGGTTTTCCTTAAAACACGCTTTTCATGTTCACCTTTTGTTTTTTAAATCTCTTCATACATTTTAGTTTAAAAAACGTTTGTTTCATATGGATCTTTCGTTTTTTAATGTTTTCTTACGTTTAAGTTTTAAAAAACTAATTTTTATATGGATCGTATGTTTTTTAAATCTTTTCTTATGTTTTTCTTAAAAAAAAACTCTTTTTTCACGTGAATCTTACGTTTTTATATTTTTTCTTACGTTTTAGTTTTAAAAAACTCGTGTAATCTAGAAAGTATTATTATCAGATACTACCATAAATAGAATGAGCATCTTTTTTTTAGAATTCATAGCTTATGCTAAAATTTGTAGCATTTTTATGTACTTATTATTAATTACTATTTTTGTTCAATAGAGAGGACGAAAACGACGATGTATTGAAAATAATGTAGTTTAATAATAGATACTCTCTGTTTTTGTTATTTTCTCTGCGTTATAATGCGACTATAAAGTCTCTTATTATTTCCCATTAATGGTATGTTATAGATATTAACGATACAAGTTTGAATATGAGCATCTTCACGACACGAGTTTGATTGCCAAAACGAGGCGGTGAGCCGAGTTTTGCGGCAATCAAACGAGTCTCGTTAAGATGCTCATAAGCAAACGTGTATTTTTCAATATTTTATCTTCATCAATAAATTCAGGCATTTGCCAGTACATTGCAAAGTTTAAATTTCCCGCCATCGTGCTCTGCATGTCCATATGAAACTTCTAACTTGATAATGAGTTTTATGTAGCACTGTGTCCCCATTCCTTCATCATAAGCCGAACGCATTTCAGTTTTACCGCTTTCAATTCAAATTTTGCGATAAACGCGCAAAATTTTGCCGCTAAAACTGGATTCCATTTACATAACCAAAATCGAAATCACAAATCACCAGGCATGTCATGTGACGTCACAGAACAGTTGACAGCGCCATCTATCAAACAGTTGCCCAAGTTTAGAGCAGCTATTATGGCAAACGCATATTCCAGTGTCACAATTCTCGCACTAAAATCTGTCGTTTAGGTTTATTTGTCTAGCAATGTGGTTTATATTCCACAATTAGTTTTATAACAACATTATCTAGGGAATAAGCTATTAACATGTCAAGTATGGACCAAAAAGAAATTCAAATATTTATATTTTATTTATTTAATATTTCTGTTATTTGACTTCGCATCCAGGTGAAATTTGATCACACCCTTCAGCGTGTTGTTTTCTAACAATATATATGAAAATAATTGGTTAATTTTAATTGTGAACGACGTCTAACAGATTTTAAAATACCGTGTTGTTTCTATGGTGCTGCCATCTTATAGGAAAAAGTGCAGCGGTCCCCGTCTTAAGATGTAAGCTGATACGAGGGATAATCAATGTATTCGCAGCTTAACAGCTAAGACACTTGAAACAAAATGTATTTTCCATGTAATCACCCTGAACAACAATACACTTTTTCAAAAGATGCTCAAGTGCAGCAATTTCGTACAAGAAGAAATTTTCTTCCTGAATGCAACACTATTCACTGACAGCTTCCATCACGGCATTATCATTTAAATATTTATTACCTCTAATATATTTTTTTTAATTTGTCAAACAAAAAATAATCGATAGGTTCAAGATTTGGGAATAAAGAGAACGATTCAATAAATTTAACCCAGCATCCTCAAGGGTAGCTAAAGCAACGGCGCATTGTCGTGTTCAAACGTCACACCACGCTCCATTTTCCCATGTTTTTTTTACGAATTGTACCGCACAGTGTTGGTATAAGTTCGGCATAACATTGCCCTGTTCTTGTATGCCCTTTTACTATGTAATCGATTAATAATATCCCTTACGCATCCCAAAATACAGATACCATCACTTTGTCTGCAGGAGCTTGCACCCGAAATTCCTTTGATGGTGGAGAACCCGGATGACGCCATTCCGTACCTTGAATTTTAGTTTCTGGGTCAAAGTGATGGCCTCAAGTTTTATCCAGTGTTACAACTTTCTCATAAAATTGCTCTCGATCTTCTCGAATCTTCTCCAAAGTTGCATTTGCATATTCCAATATGGCTCGTTTTTGATCCTCAGTAAGCTTTCTTGGAACCCACCTGGAAGGGACTCGATGGAATCCCAAAAGCTTTGTTTTGTAGTGCCATATGAAATGTCCCTTTCTGTTCTCTGAATGATGTTACTTTTTGACAGTGGTCTATTATGAGATGTTTCGTTGGACTTTTCCACTGTCGCGAGTGTTTATCACACGACGTTTCGGGAGGTTTTGGTTTACTCCCGTCCATCAGATGAATGAAGTCCTGGTTAGTCCCGAGGATTGATTTTTATACGTTTTTTTACGTACACTCGTACCTACCCCGAGGTTTGAACCCGGAACCACTGATCACTGTGATTGCGAGTCTGTCACTCTTATCACTAAGCCACCAACACGGCCATATATTTGCGTAGTAGACTATTTTTGTAATTCTCAGCGCAGTAATGTCATCCAAATGGACTTTAGTTCTGCGCTAGCCTGGCTAATTGGTTTTTCTGCCAGCGCTTTGTACGTAGCTTTTTTCAGCTTTCTACAGAACATGTTTTCTTTTTTGACTAAAATTGATGCGTTCTCCCATGGAGTTAAAACATCTCATAATAGATCATTGTCAAAAATCATATCGTTCAGAGAACATTTTGATAAACGGTACGGGCCCAAAATCAATCCAAAATTTCGAAGGCTTGAGAAGACCTTAATTAAGCTGGCATTAAATTCCTCTGTAAAGCCCGTGACAACAACGTAGTTCCGAACGGACTACTTCTAACAGTTTCGATAAACAGCCAACGAGCAGCCCGGATTACGAGAAGAGCGAGCGAATCACTAATTAGAAAACGAATTAAAAATCACCGGTTTTCTAAACAACACCTCAAAGTGCAAATCGAAGACCTTCACACCACCATAACGAACACGGTCAGTGAAGAATACTTTGTGAGGATAGACGCGGCTACAAAGTTAAGTTAGGGTGATGGTGAACAACAAAAACAGGTTTATCTACGAAAGCTGGATAAACTCATCAAGAACAAGAAACCAGCAAAAACAAGATGAAGAACCACCATAAACATATCTAGCAGACAGCTGGATGAAAAGATAGTGCTAGAGAAGAAACTAAACTACGCAGTAACGCCAAGGTATATTCCAAAATTCAACCTCAAAACCGTCGTTGAAGAAACAGCAGCACGCCTAAACCCAGAAGAGGCAGGAGTATTGATGGAGAGCAAGAGATCCATTGAACTATCAAGGAGAAGTAAACCTAATCTCACTAGAACGGAGATCAGAGGTATCAAAGTTCTCAAAAACGAAGCTCCCATCAAGATGCTACCTGCAGACAAAATCAATGCATCAGTGATCATGAATTAAAGCATTTACTCCGAGAAAATCCAAGACCTGATCAACGCGGGGGAATACAAGAAACTTTCCACAGACCCAACACAGGAGATCAAACGAAAGATATACCAGACGCTGTATAAACACAAAGAGGAGTTCTCAGACTTCTAGAGAATGAAACTTACTCCGCATTACAGCAACGCGCCTCACCTATACGATCTACCCAAGATACACAAAGAAGGAATACCCCTAAGACCGATAGTTTATTCCATAAATTTACCATGCCGTCCTCTATCAAAGATCCTGTTAACAATAATATCCCCACTAGCGGCCAAAACAACATTTGCAGTGAAAAATACTGAACACTTCGTAGACATGATCAATCAAACTCACATAGCTCCGAATGACATCATGGTCAGCTTTGACATAGTAAACCTCTTCATAAATCTGTCGACAGATTCTGCCGACAGATGACGCACTAGAAGTCATCAAAAACAGGCTGGAATTAGATGACACACTAGCCGAACGCACAGATCTTCAAGTAGATATAATAATGGAGCCATTAACGATCTGCATTAAGACCACAAATTTCCAAGCAGACGAGCAGTTCTACGCACAAGGAATCGAAGTGGCCATGGAATCTCCAGTGGTCAGCAACATCTACATGGAAGACTGAACAACGAGCTATATCTAAGTATAAGAAAAAGCCTAGTTTATGGCTGCGATACGTAGATGATACGTTCGTAATATAATATGGCACCACGGAAGAGAGAGGCTTCCTGGAACATTTCAATAATCAAGCCCGATCAATTAAGTTCGCGATTGAAATAGAATCGGAAGACAAACTCCCGTTCCTAGACGTACTAATTCAGAAAAATAATGACACTATAAGCAGAGGTATATCGAAAACCGTTCTAGGAAAATTCACCGCCAGCAATTCATTGCCAGCAATTCATCGCCGGCAGTTCATCGCCAGCAATTCACCGCCTCAGCAGTTCACCGCCACAGCAATTCACCGCCAACAATTCACCGCCAGCAATTCACCGCCCGCAATTCACCGCCGAGCATTTGAGCAACAAGTGTCAGCACATCATCCAAATATTTGGAAATTCATCACAGCCATTAAAAGAGAACAAAGTTTAAACGAACTACGCATAAAGCAGTGTTTAAGTGGAGAAAAACCTCCAAGGCCTAAGAAAAAATACCGTGACACCGATATGGCGAGATACCTTCACTACGATTCTAACCACCGCAAGAGCGTGAAACGTAGAATCGCAAGATGTCTATATAGCCGAGCCAAGACTATACGTTCGGAAGAAGAATATCTTAAACGAAAAATTGAGATAATCACAGAAACGCTGCAAGTTAATGGCTATCCAAAAAGAACTTTGAACCAAACATTAAAAGAGATGGACAGAAATACAACAACGGCAGAGGATGAAAAAACGGAGCCGACAACCATGGCCTTAATATGATACATCCGGGAAGTTTCCGACAAACTAAGGTTAACAGATTCAACATAAGAACAGCCTTCAAGTCCACAACAACTTTGGGAGGCATGATGACGCATACCAAGCCTCAGAACGAAGCCCAGAGTTAAAATAACTGTATTTACAGCGTACCGTGCGAGTGTGGAAGACAATACATAGAGGAAACGCAACAACCCTACCAGAGAGATTATCGGAACACCGCAAAGATATTAGAAAGGGCGAAACCATCAAACACGCCTACAACGGAGACCACCGCATACAATAAGATAACACATAAATAGTAGCTAAAGAGGGAAACAGGATCCGTATGAAGCTGAAAGAAGCTACATACATAGCGCTGGCAGAAGAACCAATTAGCCAAACTAGCGCAGGCCACAACTGCCCAGAGAATTACACAAATAGTCTATTGCGCATAGACTACTATACATACACCGGTAACATATATATTATGGTGGTACTATTAATTGCCTCTTCTAATTAAATTACTCTAAATCTATAAATCGGCTCTAATTAACATCAACTTTTGTAATGTGCCCGGCTAATAATTTTTTATACTATTATAATTAATAAAAAGACTATCTGCAGGGTTAGGTCGCTTAATTAAACTGCTACTTTGCTAATAACCATCTAAAGTTCGGTTATAGTTATTAATGACATAAGGCCTTAGTAAGCATCTATCAAACTAGGATAAATTTATGGCCGAGGCCTTCAGGCCGAGGTTAAGGAATTTATCCGAGTTAGTTAGATGCGATAACGGCCGTATGTCGTTGAATATTCTTCATAACACCTACAAAAATTGAAATTTTAGACCCATTTAAATGAAAAGGTTAAATAGTATTAGTAACGGGTGTCAGAAAACTAGTCTTATTAGAGTTACCTATGGAAAAGATTACGTTTGGCAATACTGAAATGTATTGTTGGTGACACTGAAAGTCTATGTCAAATTCGATGTTAGTAGGTTAGGTTTTGCGTCAGTTTTGACACAGACTGACTGCTAACCTCGAATTTGACATAGACCTACAATGTCACCAACTATACATTTCAGTATTGCCAATGTAAAAACGTTACTGTTCTGTTATTTTTTAACGACCTAGGCTGTTAAATGTATAACAGCCATGGCTGTTATGAGGCACTTTTCAGTCATATTGACAGTTCTGTTATTGACAAATAACAAGTAGGTGTTATAAAAAACAATTATTTGTTCGCACTCTGTTTGCTCGCTATTTAACTGACGGGAATTTGCTCTTCGATAGTTCTACCTGATGGGACCGACATTAATTATAAGATGGTTCCCTGGTGTTGAAAATAAGTAACCAAGCTCTGTATTCTATTTAAATTGTTTATGTCCACGCAGTAAACACTGTTGCTATGCTGGAAAAATTGAAAGTAAGTATACCACGTCACGAAACAAAACACTTCTAGGGACACCACTACCGGAAGTTAAACGTAAACCGAAGCTATTCGAACAGAATCACAAAAGACACTTACTAGCTGGCAAAATCTGACCTTTAGATCGCCTCTAAAATAATATCGGGGTACCTGGAGCATCGCTGAAGGTTCCACGATGCTCTAGACAGGAAATCGTTACCGGCCTGCTATTAGCAAGACTGGAATGTGGACTCGAACCGCACCTGGATATCGGCTTGCACGGAGATATCCTTTTGGATGGCTTTCGCTGAATCCGTGGGCCTTATTAGAGGACTCCGCTGCACCACACGTATACTGCTCGCCTATGCAACTTGCACACGTACTACAAAGCTGGCTGGACCTCCGTAAAATTACTTCAAAATACTCTGGCTTGCATTTGACCAATTTATGCGTCGTTCTATCTGTTGCAGAAGGTCAGTACAAAGAAAAACTTTCACAAATCACCCTGGGCACACTCTCTGAATAACAACACAACTTTTTGGTAAACTTGGTTATTGTAATTTCATATAAATATCGTTTATTGGAGAGCTTCGCAAAACACAACTGACCTCTTCAAGAAGCTGCCTTCAATTGTCTTGTTTGCAGTTTTGCTTTAGTTGCATGAAATGCTAAGCCTACTTTGATTTTAATTTGTTTTTAAACAAAAATAACGCTACTCTAAAACATCTTACTATCAATTATTTACACGGCCTACGCTATTTTATAAGATATCTGAATATCTGTATTGTTGGTTATGTTATAAATTACTAATAAATATTATTTAAAATATGAGGCTAATAGAATATGATTATAGCAATATACAGGGTGTCCAAAAAATGGCGGATTAACTCTACGGTGCGTCATTTGGAGATGCCTAGTGACCCTGGAACAATATTTAAAAAATTCCCTGGGCCGTATTTTTCGAAATATTTTTGTTCAAAGGTGGGTGATATATTTAATATGTCCCAGATATATATGACACTATAATTATAGACCAGTTATTTAAATAAATGGATTTTATCACCCACTTTTTATTTTACACTATTTAAAGCTAGCTTATGTAGCTAATGTAAACCGCTGATTGGTTAACCTACTTTTTACACTGGTGCCCAAACAAATTTGCAACTTAATAATTTTACATTCGATTGCTGCCACGCCGTTGGTAGAATTTTTGAGTTCTTCTTCGCCCTATAGCTTCTTTACCTAGCAAAAGGGCGCCGGTAAGTGTTTCGTAAGCTGAACCATATAGATAGTTGGTAGGGTAGCTAGTCCTACGCACCTTTAATAAATTGTTCTCCCATTCCGTTCACCAGTTTTCTCCATTCTTCGCTATTCTTGCTATTCCCTTTGGCTGATTCCATATCATTCCATACTGCTTTAATTCACCTTCTATAATTCTACTCCATGAATCTGCCGGTCTTCCAACTTTTTTTCCTTGGTATAGTGTAACTTAGTGCTGATTTTGCTATGTTGTTCTTTGGTTTCCTACGTGTATGTCCAACCACTTACTTTTAATTTTTTAATGGTTACTTAACCATAAGCGCCGACGCCAGCAAGGGCAAAAGGTGTAGAGAAAGAAGAATAGTTACTTCTACTTTTACTTCGTTTGCTATTCTGTGTAGATCTAGTTTTGTTATTCTATTCAGCCAAAATATCTTATATATACTACGTAGGCATTTATTGATAAATGTTTGAATTCTTTTCAAATATTTTTGGTGCCTTTTCATGTTTCGGTCCCATATAGTAAAGCACTCCTTACATTTGTTCGAAACAGCCTTGGTTTGGTCTTTCTAAATATAGTTATGGTTGTTATTTATTTAAAATAAAATGAATTAATTGTATAATCTCATATAGGTCGAGTCTCTACATCCTAGCAAGTATTATTTTGACTTGTATAAATTATAGAAAATACATTTGCTACCACCTTCATTATCCTGGTATTATTTTTAATAATTTAATTGTAAACGCTTTTTGCAATAGCGATTTAACTAATGGGATCGCTATAATACAGGATATTATTTAACTAACGGGAAATTAATTGAGTTATGGCGATCCAACCTCACAATTCCCAAAACAAGTGCCCTATTAAACGACAATTATCTGTGATTACGTAATTAAAGCGTTGCATAGGTGATAACAATTGCCGTAAGTAAATACACATTACAAACAAAAACACTCAGAGGACGCTTCTGCCGGAAGTGCATAAAAAACCAAAAATTTCACTAGA
The DNA here is from genome assembly GCA_940337035.1 of Agriotes lineatus. Taxonomy (NCBI): domain Eukaryota; kingdom Metazoa; phylum Arthropoda; class Insecta; order Coleoptera; family Elateridae; genus Agriotes; species Agriotes lineatus. The sequence goes on along the minus strand of OW679195.1, from coordinate 182,134,339 downwards.
ATCAATCTTTTAGGGTGAAGCTTTCTGACTTTTCTCTGGCTTTTAAATAAAAACTAGGGCTTCACTGGAGTCCCATCAAGTCCCACGAAGTCTGGCCTACTATTTCTTCGTTGGTCTGCCGATACAAGCCGCTAAACTTCAGCAGAACGACTCCTATAGCTCGGCTGCTGTGAAAGCACCTTCAATTCAGCTGTTACCTAACATCTAGAGATCCAACTGCTCTCCACGAGGGTCGCTGTCTACCTCTAGAGCTCCAATGATTCTTCCCGAAACTAGCTAACACTCGATGCACAAAATAAACATCTTATTAAAACTTATGCAGAGGTACTACTAATTAATGCACCCTACTACAGCACACCCATAGGATATACAATAAATTTTTACTCACTGAATTGAGAACAGGGTATTTATTCACAAATTAACAATTATTTATTGGAAAGCCAAAATAGCACCACCTTACAGTTTGGCTTCCTTTCCTCAGTTGTTTGTCTTCGATCTTACATTGTTTCACATTATCTCCAAGCCTACTCTGATTACATTTTGTTCAAATTAAGGTTAACGCTATTTTTAATACTGTTTTTTCAAATTATTATCAAAACCAATGCTATGTCATACTATATATTTACAAAAGTTAAACTAGCACATTTCTGGAACATTTTATAAAATAATATTTGATATGCTTAAAATATTATAATCAGAGCGGCTTAAAATGTGTTCATAGCTGGTAAGCATATTGAATGCATTCTGTGCTAATTTAGTTCTTCTGTCAATATTCCTTTCCGCACCTCTTTGAGATTTTACTATGCTAGATAACTAGATATCACTTCCTTTATTTCTGTCTGCCTATGTATATTTTTACTGTGGAGTTTGTGCCCTTTTACAGTATTTGTCTTGCATTTGGTTTTGTTCGTTTTTATAAGGCATTTGTCGTCTGCAAACTCGAAGTCCTCCGATTTGCTGAATACTTCCCAGTTAATTCCTAGTTTCTTAACCTCCGTTTTCTTCATCAGCCAATCCATAATGATTATAAAAAATATCCTTTCTCCACTTTTATTTGCTGTGAGAATCGCCATTCATGATCAACCCTTGTTGTATAATGTATAGCCGTCTTACAGAATTTTGATTGCCCGTATGTATTTTTCTGGTATTCTGTAGTTTCTTAGAATTTTCCACACCACTTCATGATTCATTGAGTCGAAGGCTCTTTCGAAGTCATTAAAGTTCATAAATACGTTTTCCGTCATTTCGGCTAATTCCTCTAATATAATTCTTAGGGTACATATATGTGATCCGTGCATGATCTATTTGCTCAAAATCCCGCATGATTTTCTCTTAATATTCCATTGACAGTTACTCTTTCTCTTATAACCTATTACTAACAACACGGTAGGGTTCTTAGCCTCCAGTTTTTACATACATTTAAGTTTCTTTTTTTAGGTAATTTAATTATTATTCCTTGTCGTCCATCTTCAGCGATTTCTTCCTCCACCCGTATCTTCTTTACAAGAATATGAAACACTTATATTGACAGATCTAAATGTGTTTTTATAAGTTCTACGTTAATTCCATCTAGTTCTACTGCCTTGTCACGTTTTAATTTAGTTATTGCAAACCTTATCTCCTCTTTCGAAAAACGTCCTCATTAATATCAATATTAACTATTTCTTGTTCGGCTTCTGGGTTTAGTAGTTCCTCCTGCATTTCTGACGTTTACTTATAAATTGCAGTGAAATGTTCTGCCCACTTTCTTATTATTTCCTCTTGGGTATTATAAGTTTGTCCCTGTTGCCTCACTAGTTTACGTGACTGTGCATACTTTTTTTCCTTTTAATGTTGTTGTTATTGTATATAGCCTTTTTGCTGCATTTTCTGGTTTTTCTCCATGTTGTTCAATATGTAATCTCTTATCTTTTCTAGCACTTTTCTTGACTTCCTTATGTTTCCTATTATTTTTCTCTTGTAACACCCTTTTAGATTCTTGATTTACTGTACTAATTAATCTAAGTTTCACCTTTTTTCTTTCTTCTATTTTTTCTCCGTGTTCTCCGTTATCCACGGTTTATCCACTCTACATCTATGACCGATCGTTTGTAATGCTGATGTTTCCAGTGTTTTCTTGTATTTGTATACTGCAAGTTATGAATTTCAGATTCTAGTATGTTCTGGTATTCTTGCAAAAATGCAGGTTTCTTTAATTTTACTGTATTATATTTATATCGCTTATCACACTGGCTTTTAAACTGATTCGTATTTTAGCTCGCACTAGTTCATGGTCTGATCCTGCACCTCTCATTGCTCTAACATCGTGAAGAGAATTCCGCTATTTCTTTTCATTAATTATATGATCTATCTGATTTCTAAATCCGCCTCTGGGAGCAGTCCATACGTTCTGTGTAAATCTTTGTGACTGATTAGGGTTTCTCCATTCATAAGATAAGTTACTGAACACCATTGTATTAATCTCAACCCATTATCATTTGCTTCTCCAATTCCGTGCTTCCCTATAACTTGTCCCCATCCTTGCTTGTTAATGCCCACGTTTGCATTCCAATCCCCCATTAGCATAATTTTTTTGCTTTTGCTTTTCCTAATTTTATTTGCGTGTTATTCATTAGTTCTTATGCACTAAAATGTTTTATGTTTGTTTTTTAAACACCAGTAATTACACATCGTTTATTACATCTTACAGATTTTATTGACCGTTATAATATGATATTCGTTAATTTTTGGGTTTTGCTTGATTTTTGGCTTTGTTTGAGTCACTTAGTGGTTTCAAGTCGCAAGAATCTAGGGGTGAATGTGCCATATGTAACCACTTGGCAAGTGGAACCCTACCCATTCTCCCGAGTTAGTGATTGGTATGTTTGTCGTTTGATATCGGTAAAAAATCTCGTAACATATTACTCAACCGACTATCGCTACAAAGAAAACGTAAAAACTAAAATAAACCAACAAACAATACAGAAAAAAAACTTAAGTAACGAAAAAAATATTATTATTTAAAAATCGCAATTATTGTTCTACAGCTGTTCAGTGTCATTGACAGTTTATCAAAAATGTTAACTCGCACACTTCTTTCTCCTCTTATTATAGGCCAGTGGCCTGTTTTTAACCACAAAGTGGTTCTATGAGCCCTCTTTGCTTGTAGGCCGGGAAGAGTTTCCCTCTTAGGAGTTAAGGACTACCACAGGTGTTAGCGGGGTAGCCGAGGAGCATAAGATTTTTAAAAGCCTAGAGTCGCCAGGAATCCAACCCGAGCTGGCCGCCTGAGAGGCGAGCATTTTCTCGCTGGGCGACCCGTTCACCCACCTCGCCCACGAACATATTAATATTAATGTGTTGGAATAGAAACTGGGAATTACTTAAGTCAAACACCAAAGGCCCATTTCGACTAGTGAAACATATAAACTGTTAGCTTAATCCGAGATCTTGGAGAAACCGTAACAAGGATAAGAAGTATGTTACGGACATACCTACATGAAATACTTGGAAGATATATTATTGTAAAAATGTATTTCATGTTGAAAATTACATTCGTAAAAGAAGAAAAACCGCCAGTTCTAAAGACGGAGATATAAACGGCCATTGAGGAGTTGAAACAAAGTAAAACTCCAGGATATAACCAAATTCCCGGAAAGTTATTAAAACCATTGAGGAAAAGGACGCTAAATTATTTCATTCATTGTGGACCTAGCTTCAAATTCAACTCATAAGAAATGCGGCTACAAAAGACACGAATGGTAGTACTTAGAGACCCTAGAAATGAGAGACTGGCCATTGGCCGTCGCTGGCCTGATTGGTTGAGTCGAACTTTGACCGCAAAATGGCGGCGCCAATGGTGTGCCCTCAAATATGGCACGAATTTCAAACTTAAATGTTACATGTATAAAGGAAATGACTCATAAAAACACGGCGTATTAGTAATTCTTATATTTTATTACATTTATAGCTTTTATGTCGTAATTATGAGACGGAAAAGTGAATTTTGATATACATATTATCAAATGGCCGATCTGGTGGTCTAGTGGTAAAGATGACAGACTAGTAATCGCAGCGATCAGCGGTCCCGGGTTCAACTCCCGGGGTAGGTACGAGTGTACGTATAAAAACGTACAATATCAGTCCTTCTCAGGACTAACCAGAAACACTTGAAGATTGAAGTAGATCAAAAACTCCCGAAACGTCGTGTGATAAACACTCTAGACAGTGGAAAAAGTCCGATAAAACATATCATTTAGTGGTTATTTAACACTCACATACTCACATTGATTGAAATTCTCAAATCCTGCAAAATACAGTTGAGACATTCGCCATTTTGGGGAAACCGCTGCCAACATTTCGCTATGGGAATCTAGTTACTTCCGCTAAATGGCCAGTCTCTCATTTCTAGGGTCTTTAATAATACTGGAGTGTATTGTTGAAAACGCTGTCTATGTAAACTTCGAGGTTAGGTTTTGCGTCAGTTTGTATTAGACTGACGGAAAACCTAACCTGCCAACCTCGAATTTGACATCGACTGACATTGCCAGCAACAATATACGATCGCGACCATGGTTACAGCATGCTCGCGGCCATGATGGATTTCCTGAATAGGCGCATTGGGGATTGGTTGACATCACCGCTCTACTTTCTGAACGACTGCGAATCTCCGGCAACGTTTCACCTTGTATTCTTTACACCATGCTCATAGCCTTAATATCTCACTCAAGTAAAATATTCCTCTCCATACTAAAGGAAAAGTTGAAATAGTATCTATCAACCCAGATACCACCAGAATAGGTAAGTTTTGTTCGAGGTCGTGGCACAAGCGAACAAATTGCAAAGTTACTCGACCGACAAACCTCGACCCGACCGTGTTATTTTATGCTAACATACAAAACATCATGCTGATAATATTCATAAACAAAATATCGCATTGCAATATTGAAAGGAAAAATTGCGCGCAGCATCGAACTAAAGAGTAAACTGTATTAGAGGGGATTTTTTTATCTTTCACGGTTAGTTTCGGTGACCCGGAAACGCTTAGCTCTTTACATTGGTAGTTCGAAATAAGAACGCACCAACACACACGTATTGTACTTGGCAACTTAGGGCATGAAACGTGGCGGATGGTGGTATTCTCGGCCAATCTATTCTTGTATTAACTTTTCATGACTGCGAGACAAGAAAACTCTGCCTCACGTAATAAGTCGTTGGTAAAAGTAGCCCTTTCAACTTTTTTACTCAGAATAGATTTCCCAAATAGTTCTGCGCTTTTCTTGTAATCCAATTGAATCGTTTTCAGTGCCATGAACATAAACTTCACATTTCCAAGCACTTACATTTTTCAATGTGGACATCTTGTGGAAGAAATCTTTCCATTTGCTATGCAAGATTTCTTAAATGTTCTGAAAAAGACACGACTCCGCGATCACGTTGTTTGCATCAAGTTCTTAGTACCAAGAGAGAAAATTACAGCAATCAAAAATCATTTGAAAGTACAGGAAGTCCAGCTTTTTACTTCCTTCGTCTGAAAGACGAAGAAAGTATTGCTTTCATGAAAAATGTCTTCAAGTCTTCATGTTTCAGGGTCCCTAGATGACGAAAAACATGTTTTATCATTTTCGTCTGTCCGTCCGTCTGTCTGTTGGCGGTACAAAACTAGTTATTGGAGGAAGAAGTCAGGATGAAAACTTTAAAAAATATAATGTTGTCTATTTTGCTTACTCAGGATTAAATAAAAGTAATAATTTGCACATAGATCATGTTCTTAACCTTCATAGAAGTGAGACCCCTCAGATACAGCGTGAACACGGTAGAAAAAACGTTATAAATAGATTTATCTACTCCAGTGGAGTAGGTAACTCTTTCATTTGACACTATTTCCGTTATGTAATGAAGCTCATTACATCACTAGTGGTGTAATTGCTTCATTACCTAACGGAAATAGTGTCAAATGAATGACGTAATGACATTAGCGTACTGAAATATTTTAAAAAATGACAGATCTGATATTTTGCTTAATATACTTTTCTCAATTTTTGGGCAGCTGTAGATAACATTTTTTACAATACTTGTGTGCTTACATAACTCGTGCTACACACTCGATTGTAACTTACACACGCGTATATTAATGATGCACTTATCGCACTTGTGTAGTAAATAACTATTATAAAACAAATGAGGAAATGGGTTACTTTTTACATTAAACCTTAAACCGATCAAATTTACGGTTAACTTTCGCGTTAGTTGGAGTATTAATATTTCTGGTTTCCGAACGCACGCCAATTGCATTTCTGTTATCGGAACGCGCTTCGTTTGTGCGAGCAGCCGTGCATTGGAGCTCAAATTTCTTCTTCTGTTCCTGGAAAGCAAATTAAGCGGTCGTGTTCTTGGCCCAATTTGTATCCAAACCTGTAATTCCTGCAGCTAGTAGGATATTCTTCGTAAATGTGATTTACGGATTTGTCGGTTCGACTGTATTGGTTATTTTGTTGAGGACAACTGGTCGCTCACTTATAACTTCATTTTATTTAGATTTTATGGGTCAAGAAACCGCGTGCAGTACGCTATTGTAATTTGTGACGCTTCCAATAGAGGAGGTAGGCAAACATTTCTTTAATTTATTGCGTGCTTAGGTTTGCTATAGATTTTTCGCTAATGCGTTATGTATTTATCATTTATTAGCGCCCCTCGCAAGGCTATCAATTTTGAACTGTTCGTAAAGAATTTCGGAATGCACTCCGCCGGTGTCGAACACTGAACACGTGTCCGATTGCTGAACTTCTCTGTCAACGAGTGCAGAAACCACTTTCGCAAGTTAGCTGCATATCCCCAGTCCAGGATGTTTCATTTATCCGAGATTTGATGGGGGAACTTTGGGCTATTTCATCAGTCCAAGCTGGAACAGGCGAACTAGTGTTCTTTATTTCAGCATTTTAGCAATTTCCATAATACAAGCGAGGAGGTACTCGTTTCCTCTTCAACCAAATAGTAAACTTAAATTATAATTTATATCACATACTGTGGCAGAATTCATGCCAAAGGGAAATATTGGTAAGCATTATTATTTGACTATGGTATAATAGTATGTATGGAAGTCGTATGCACTGTTAGCCATAATATGGTTACAATTTACACTATTGGCATTTATGAAAAAAACTGATTTATGAAAAACTGAAAACACAAAATCGAGATAGCTGTGGAATTTTTATCAATGGATATTTTATTTATTTGACATTATATGATTGTTATTCATTTTGTTCAAATAAATTGATAATATTTTTCATAAATACCAATAGTGTCGCTAACTAATCAAATAAACATTACCCAACCGCGGAATTTCAAGGAGAATCAGATTCCATAGAAAAAAGTGGTAATTGCCATTTAAAAAAAATGGCGATGGCGTCATTACGGAAAGAAGTGGGGGTAAAAAAATGACAACCATCAGAAAAGATGCGCGTTCAAAAAATAAGGTCGACGTGTCCGCGGATTTTGGCAGCAGATGATCTCGGAATTTTTTATTTGGAGCGTTCCACAGCCAACGTTCGCATTGTATAGAAAAACAAAGTATATACGCCATAAACACCTTTTTTTAAAGAAGCCAAAACGGAAGTGGACGTGGATAAGTCTGAATGGAACAACAACAAACTTAATAAATTACATCATGTCAACAAGCAAAGAGATTTTCGAAGACGTTACTGTATTACCTAAATAGATTTAGTACGGCGAGTAACCATGGCTTGGTTAGAACAAGAATGTGTATAAATCCAAAAATAGACTAAAACTGCTTAAAAGAACAACATCTATAAATACACATGCACTTATAGAGAAAAGTGGCAAACACAGAGAAGTATTAAAGTAAAAATGAAAACGAGAGAGCGCCAGAGCTACTAAAGGGATCGACTACCAAAATAAAAAGTTAACGGACGCTGTTTCGAAATCGAGATCAAAGGTAGCTCAAAAGACAACAAAAAAAGGAGAGAAAATAAGCATCAATACAAAGGACATGCTGAAACAGACGAAGGCTAATAGCCAGGAAAAACGAAACACAGTGGAATACACCGCAATAAACAACACCATAAGAAAGATGATCAAAGAACACATTAAAAGATTTAATGAACAAACGATAGACAGAGTAATCGAAACTAATGGGGGAATAAAGAGTCTAAGACCAAGACTAGGTAGAATGCATATAACCTCGTTGAAAAGTTCAGACGGTAGTGAACACAGAGGCAAAGAAGATATATGCGCAGCAATTGAAAAGTATTACACCGATCTGCATCGTTCCAAATGATAAGACAAGACAACAACTGACTAGAAGGATCATGAACGTAAACTCTGAAGAATTACCAAACATAGAGGAATACCAAATAACAAAATTTTTAAGAGAAAAACAACAAGGCACCGGGAATGGATGAAATACTAACAGAGATGTTGAAGGAAAGCGAGGAAGTACTACCAGAAAATAGTAAACAACTAGCTGGTCCGGAAAACGTCGTTCTGCCCAAAAATAATTTGTCTCTGAAACCCCCCCGTTTCACCACCATAGACTTTTAATTTTATGTCATGTCCATCGTCTTGGACTTAAAAATAAATGCCATTTCCGCAATCGACGTTCCAGAACACCTCATTACGGTTCGCACGTAAAGTATATACCCGCGCAGCTGACTGACTGCGACGACGTATGTTAGCTCGCCGTGCCTTTGGCATTGTACCGGACACTATAAAACGACACGGAATTGTTTTCACAATCACTTGTACACAAACCAAATTTTAATGTCTGACTGACTGACTGCGACGACTTATGTAAGACATTTGGAATTATCCCCTGCTCATAAATTGCTATTAGTGTCTTATCTCTTCCGCCTTCGGTTACCTGATGCAGATTATGACATGATGGGGAAAAACCTTCGAACCATTAAGCAATTACTGCAAATAGAAAGACCCACTTTCGATATTTTCCAATTTTCCGACTTTCCTTTAGGATTTCTCCGAATTTGCTTTTCTGCTAAGCCACCTCGGGAGTAAGACGAACAAAACAAACAAAAAATCATTCAAATCGGTCAAGTCGTTCTCGAGTTTTTGCTTTACTAACACACGGCGATTGATTTTTATATATATAAACTATTTAATGATTGCTTACATAAGGGAGAAATTCCCAGTAGTTGGCACGTAGCAGTGGCCATTTTACTGTATAAGACAGAGGATAAGTGCAATCTGAGGAATGATAGGCCGACCTCCCTGCTATCGCAGCTTTATAAATTATTTCTGAAAATTATTGCAAACCAGTAATAAAATGGACCCTTACCTACCACTTGAGCATGCTGATTTCTGCAAACGTTACAGCACTTCCGACCATCTGTTAACCATTACAACGCTTATAGAAAAGGCGAATGAGTAGGTATCACATACTACTGTTGTTAGGTTAGTATAGCTTTAGTATAGTTATTATTTTATAAGTTAATTATTTCCGCATTTGCATATTATATCAACGGCGTTAGTTAAAATTATCACCGATAGAGGGACCAACAATGATAAATTTTCGTATTTTTAAAATATGTTGCCTTGAATGCATAACACAACAACCCATATACCTGGTCCTCTTCCGGAAACGCACCACTATTCTTTTAACCACCCTCGAACTAAAACAACGCCTTATGTGTAACCCGCGCTCGGCACGACCTTTTGCCCTGTGTGAAACAGCAGTCGATTTCTGTTGAAGACGAAATTGATATAATTCCGTTGATCCCGCTCCTGCTAGTTTCATCAGATTGGTAAGTCAAGGCAATTTATTATTTGTGTATTTATTACTTCTTGTTTTTGATCTATTAGTTGATTAATTAAATTCATTGTTGTACGCGCCGCAATCAACTGTATTTGGCCTTTGCGATTGTGAAAATGCTTTTGTCACGGTAGAGCTGTGAGTTGTGCATTAAACAGCAGTAGAATTGGCTCCCGCTATAAAGAACTAATACATAATATCTATACAGAAGCATTTATGACAATAAAACTAGAAGAAACCACAAAACCCATACAAATTCACCGAGGCGTAAAGCAGGGAGATCGAAGACCGATTTAAGGCGTTGCTCTGGGAAAAAAGAGCAACGAAATAAATGGAAAAAATTAAATCATTTACGATTCGCTGACGACATCCTGATTACCAACTATTTTGAGGACGTCCTTGCACAATTAGCGGATGCATCTGTAAAAGTTGGATTAAGCATGAACTTCGCAAAAACAAAAATGATGACTAATACCAACGATTACAGAAACATTTATGTAAAAGCACCAACTCTCGTGCTGTCATATAATTTGGCCACCTGCAGCAAAGAGAAAGAGGATAAATTGGAACGCGAAGGGTAGACGGTTTTAGACCGAGAGGCAGATTTAAAAGCCAGAATAAGGGTAGAAATTCAAAGAATGGCTACTGTCTCTCTTCCAAGTATATTTTGAAATAACAATTTATATTATTTGTTACCTTCATTTTAGCTTCCATATTTATTTCATCTCCGTACCTTGGTTTTCACAATTTTTACGATATTATTGCATTGATAATCAGTTGATTAGTAAAGAGCACTATTTAAATTAATAAATCAATAAATGTAAATTTTAGACAATCATAAAGGTAAGACAATTCTGAATGCAATAAGCCTTAAAAAAGTATAGTTGTTATTTCAAAAAGCACTAGTTTTCATAACAACAAGACGTGTAAAGCAGGCGGAATTTAAAGGTCACGCAAGTATGCCTTACAATATACCAAATAATTTTTATTACCCTCTTGTTCCGATAAAATAAATATTTTAAAAATATAGCCCTTATATAAGACTTGATTTGTGTCTAGTATATCCATCAATCATAATTTGTAATGCAAAATGTTCGTATCAAGGTATTATTGAATATTTCCGCAGTTGTCAGAGAGAATGACAACCTAATAAAATTAGAAATATGGTTTGTAATCAATAACACATAGTTAATATTGAGTAAAAATTCTTTAATTATATAGTTCAATAGCCATGCCATCAGCATCATTAAATTTTAATAGGTAGCTTATCAATCATTATTGCATTGACTCCCATTGACTCTCATGGTGTATTTATTTATCATGATAAACTATACGATCTTGAATGGACATATCTCAATCATTGTTATATTGAAATATGCTTTACTGTGTCAAGGCAAGATCTCAATGTACCGGGCTCTAGTTATTAAATTATACACAAAATTTAATATGTTGTATCAAAGTGATGCTGCAAATATGAACTAGAAATCTACACTATTCTATAAAAACTATAATTGCAATACTGACAAGTACAACAAGCAAAGCAGTAATAACAATCGTATAGTAGTTACTAAAACTTTTTTCAGACATTTTAAAATGCTAATTCTAAAAATTATCATGAGAGTTGACACAAATAGAAAATTTAATAGGTTTTTGCTTCCTTGTTATTTCAGCGTCTACTTGCACTAAAACAATGACACAATTGGTTTGCATTTTTTAGAACTTCAATAACCATGATTCTAATATCAGTCATCTCTTATTATCACAGCGAATACAATGTTTTTAATAATGATAACAGTAAAACTAGTTATGGAAATATACGGTACCCCCACCCAAGAAAAGCGCCCTTCCGTGCTTTCCAAGAGTACTTCGATACTCAGCATCAGTCCGTTTCGCTAATACAATGAAATGCTATGAACCAGTTATTTATCAAAAAAAAAAAACAAACAAAAATAAAAATTTTTTGCCGACGACCATACATCAAAAGTTGATGTTGCCTTCATTTTCGGAGGACCTATCGTATGAAAACGATCCAAGACTTCAGGCAGGTTCCTGGCAACCGGAATCGTGTACACATACGAACATACATCCCCCGCACAGCACGTTTAGGCACCCTCCAATACGGGGGATTGATCTAGTGGGCTGGGATCTTCACCAAAAGATCCGCACCGCCGAGACGGAGATTTGATATAGTGGGTTCATTAGTCGGTTGGCTCGAATTTTAGAGATATTTGACTCAGAGTGGTTTTCGATATGAGGGAATTTCAATACTTCGTACACTTCGTGTCGAAGTAAAAGTGATACCTTGATATAAGATGATTAGTTTATTCATAGTACTCGTAAAGTGACAGATAACCATCTGACCACTGAGAATATGGAACGACAAACTACACGAATTTAAATTAAAAATGTTTCGATAAATATTCATTTAGTTTTATTGCAGTTACCAACTTGACAACACTTTTTAAAATTTGTTCATAGCTACGTTAGTAATTTAATTTTAAAAAACCCACTACAGTGATGTTTAACACAACAAAAAATTAAGAGATCTGAAATTAAACCCCTGCAATGAATCAACACGGTTATGAAGATAAGTGCCTTTTGCAACTAACAGACATTCTTATCGTTTAATATAGACATAAGGAATCGTCACGAATGTAAAAAGAGATTGTAAAGACAATATGTACTGTTAATGTTAAGATATTGACTCCTTTTAAAGTAATATTTGCAAATTTGTTATAGCTGCACGAAACTCAAAAAATATTCCAAAGCCTACCAGGGAAAAGCTTATTATTACAGTAATGCTAAAGAAAAATGAAGACGGCAGAATGATTGAGGTATGTAAGTTAATTGCATCTATTAAATTGGCCTGACAGAGTAGTAAAGTTGTCACGTGTTTCTTCGCTTCTTCTTTCTCTATTTGCCATTGGAATCGCCGATCGAATGAAGAACTATCAATTCATGTTTTATGTCAATGTTTAGCTCTTCTAGCTTTGAGACATAAACATTTTGTAACCGGCGTGGTGGAACCCTAGGCAATAAGGGACGTTGCTATGGGTAGGATTCCTTTCTTTGCGTTGGAATGCGGTTTTTTCGAACGGGACTCATAGCAATTTAAGTGGGAAGCACAATGGGCCAATAGGTCTCAGTGCAGCTAGCAACGAGCACAACCAGAAGAAAAAAAAAGAAGCCACGTGTTTAGTACATTATTTTTCAAGAAGATTTAACATCAATACTTATCCACCCCGGCGAGAACGCAATAGCGCTGCTAGTAAAGAGTAAATCCTGAACTGAGAAAATATAGAAAATTAAGACGCTATTTGAAAGGCTACAACAGTGTAAATAACACTTCCGCATAACTTCTTTAAATGGACTTGTCATTAACACACTTGTAAAACTTCATTTTGTATTTTTAAGCATTTCTCAAAAATTACAAATTCTACAAAAACGGTACAAAATAGAGCGTTACTTCCTTTATTGTAAAAGGAAGTAAAAAGGAGTGTAAATGTATGAGATGTACAGGGTATCCCTTTACAACTATTATAGTTATAAATAAATAATGGTTGTGTCTCAACTTTATGCAAGTACGATTCCAGTCACAGTGAGAATAGGAATGAAGAAAGTCTAGAAGATGAGAGTAGCTGTTACTTATATAAAAAAAAACTCAATCAGAAAAGGAACGATATACAAGAAAATTAAAACACCGAAATATGCAAACACATAAATTATAGTATAAAAGAAACAGCAGCAGAGACACTAGGAATACAAGAAGAAAGGTATTAAGAATCATATTATTGAAGTAATCCGGCATTAGCAGCAAATACACTTGAAGGAAGAGGTATACTTCAAATGGCTGAGTGTTAAACATATTCAAGATAGAGACAAGATAGAGACGTTTATAAAATACAGAAAAGAAAAGTAAAAATCATGGTAAAAAAGCAAAAACTGTTACATGGGAAGATATATAAAAATATAATATTACAAATTGGAGCTAGAAGAACAGCAAAAGCCTGGAAACATTTACGAAACATAACAGCCAACAGAATATTAAATATAAAAACAATCGCAGAATGGAAGAAACGCTATGAACAGCTGCTCACAAAAAACCGAAATCATTATTACAAAACATCACACTAGAACAAGAAAAAGAAATTACATCGGAAGATATAGAACAATGTATAAATTTAACCAAGCCTGACAAAGTACCTGGACCTGTGAGAATCCCAATCAATCTAATAAACATTCTAGCAGCCCCTACGGAAAGGAAATAAATTGTGACGAAATCTATGGTTAAGAAGGAGAGGATGGACTTAGCAGGCAACTATTGCTGCATATCAGTATCTGATACACTAAGGTTTACGGTCGTATGATAAACTAGTATTTTTGTGATCAATAGATCTCGGGCAACTTCAATTCTCATACCCCATAAGACAATGGGTGGTGGCACAAATGCGCTGCAGCGACATTAAAATCAGATAAATTGAACCGTTTTACGGATATCACCCCCTCTGCTCTCTGTCTGCTCGAAACATTGAAAGCTCATCTTCGTGAAACGCATTTCAAGGACGATGACAGCTCAAAGACTGTAGTGACTTTATGGTTAGAGGTTTAAAGTGGGGACTTCTATAAGAATTCTAATAAAACCCAATCTCCTCTAATCTTTTAAACCGCTTTACTACCATATTATTTGAAAACGATACCGCCGAACAATAGAAACTTTAACCACCTGTAATATTGAATAGCTGGATGAGAATGTGTCATTTACAAGTAATTCGTGCTTACAAATTTGCGAAGATTAGAGAGGATTGGGTTTTATTCCACTGGTTACACTATACTGAAAGGTAAATAAGAAACAAAGATATTTCATTGGAAATAGATAAAAAACAAAATCTCAAATCAATTTTGCGGCTAAGCTTCAGAAGATATGAGAGCAACACCCATGTTTCATTTTTGACAACAAAGCCTTGCTCAAAATTAAGAGATGGATAAAACCTAGTTGGGAACGAAGATTTTCAACAATAACATTATGGAGTTCTAATCCTATCGGGGAAACCTGTAACCCCTAGAGGAAACGTCTCCAGGTGGCAGATCAGAAGTGCTCGGATATATACCGGGTATAAGGGAAATAAAAAGACATGTAACGCAGCTTAGGTAGTAGTTAGTTGTTAAAATCGACAAAAGCTGCACTGTCTTCGATATAGCCGAATGAGGGACTACATTTAAACATTTGCCAAAATCTGGCACATTTGGTTAGAAATAGCCTCACCAGGTACTTCAGACAATTTGTTAACCGTTAGAATTCTTATAGAAAAAACTAATGGATATCATATGCCACTGCATTTAGCCTTTATGGACACCTTTCGACACACTGAAGCGGTAACCGGCGTCAAGTGCATTAAACACTAGTGACTCTCACAAAAGTGAATATGAGCAAACTCATCAAAACGCAGAGAGCAGTGGGGAGGTCTATGTTGGATATTGGTTTAAACTTTAAAGGACAGAAAAAATTAAATTAAAATGTGTGGCAAATCGCACAGCAAGACGCTAATGTGGAGCTTTGCAGGCTACGAAGCAAGACAGGAAGATGAAAGATGGAAAACAATACTGCAGCATTAGATGCCATGACTAGAAAAATAGACCCATGTCGAAAAATGGGCAGCAGAGGACTAAAAAGGAATCCGTTCTGTACAATCATATATTAATGTTCTAAATCAGAAAGCTTCCTATAAAAATCTAATACAAATACAAATACTAGAATGGAATTACGAGTATATTATTTCTGATGACAATATTGGAAAACATTATAATCAAATATAAACACAGTAAAAACTGGAAAAAAAAACACAAAAATACATTTTCTTTAACATTATAACTTCATTAATTCAACCGAAATTATAAGGTAAATATTCTGGTTTGTGGATCTTTCGTTTTCTGTTTGAAGACAGATCCGGGAGTTCAAGCGTTACAGATTATCAGTAGTGTTTAGAAAGACTGATTCTGGGAAGACCACGGAGTTCATTCTAAATATACCTTTAGGGGAGACGATTTCCCATACTCTTATTCTGTTTATTAATTTTAGCAGTTAATGATTTTCTTTCTATCCATCTAACTATAAACTTGTCTAATCATTTTTTCAATTCGAGCATCTATATTTTCCAATTTGGTGTTCATCTTCTAACTATCTGCTATCCATATTGTTGTAGTATTTACTTTATCATTTTATTTTGCGTTTGTAAATACTACAGTCTCTGATTTACTAGTATTTTCATGATTATAAGCCTTTAAATAAATAAATTACATTCTAAATATTTCCAAGAATGGAAACAAACCGAAAGTTATTTTAAGGATCGGGTTTCCTTTAAATCTCGGGAATGGGCAGTCAGTAAGTTGGTGTGGTTCTATTATACACCCGAATTGGATACCGTTTCGTTGTTGATGTTGCTGCATTGATTTGTAGAGTGATTTGTTGTTAGATCTTTGCACATTGTAATTTTTGGGTTGGTGTTCAATTGGTACCCAATATAGCGCACTATTTATCTGAGAATGGTGGACAGTGATCTAGGAAACGCACCTGGATAATCTGGGATGTTCATTTCCCACAAATACCTTACCATTTTGGTCTCTACAGGGTCGTCAACGGCAGTTGCAGTTCACACTGACGTGAGTTGTGCTCTCTAGTTAGCATTCGACTAATAGGCGGTCGATGTGGTAAGCATCTCGATTACAGGTATTATAGGTAGATCATAGGCGGTGCATCTGAAGATCATCCTTGATAGTAATATTCTACGAAATGTTACGTGGGAGCATCGCGGGAAGGAGGTGAATAACCCCCTGTAAGCTCTGTCATCTCGAACACGTATTGCTAAATGTAGCTTGCTTACTTTTCTTTACATGTGTGGCTTTACAATTTGGCGATTTTGTGCTTATTGCGAGTGAAGGTGTGTAAATACAGGCCACATGCCCGACTTGCTTACCCGAGGTCGCAAACACTCCTAGACCGAAGAGGCGGTTCTGAATCTCAGTAAGTCGCCAGACTGTCATTTATGTATAAAATCCATTTTTTTTCTATAATAATTTTCAAGGTCAACTTTCTAGGGGATAAGTTGCATTCCTGCAGGGTCCCTAGTTTTAATAATATGGGTACATAGATTTTTAGTTCTTCTTTTCCACTAAAAAAATGATTTGTCATTTTGACAGATATGTCATAATAGTGGGTAAACGAACAGTATAGTAATAGTAAAATATTGCAAATTTATTTATTATTAAACTTAACAATATTTTAACATAATGAACGTTTGATTCCATGTAAAAAAATAAAATTTGTCAAGAGTTCAAATTAAGAAACTTTGACATTCAAAATTGACACATAACCATAATTTTGAAAAAGTTCTACCAACACGAGGTATAGAAATTTCCTAGCGTTTTACTCGCATATCTACCAACATTGTAACACTTTGACAGTTATTATAGAAAAAAAACGTACTTTAGGTATCGATTTGAATTCAGAAAAAAATTATAAATTAGCCCTGAACCAAAATAAATGTGCACAACAGTATATAATTTAAATCGTGAAAGAACTACGTTTTATATGAAATCTGAAAACATATATTTTTTACATACGCTACATGTTTCGGTTTATCTGTTAAACCATCTTCAGGCTAAAAGATAAAGCTTATAAAAATACGGGGAAAGAAACAGAGAGCAAACACCTCACCTAATGTAAAAATTGGACAGTCATAAATAAACAATTAAAATTTAAACAGACAACATCACCAACATGTTAAATGAAATAAATTATTTGTTTATATACAACGGTCAGCCAAGGTGAGAACTGTAAAATACGTATCAAAGCCACAAAAACCGATAAATCGAATAAGTTAAGCAATTAATCAAATTTTAGATTGAGAAATATATAATTGCTACTAGATCTTCTGACACCAAAAATGAGCTCACCACATTTCGTTCACTACCTTACATTTCCCCTTTTGTCAATTCTCTAAAAAACATTTTTAAACGCTTCAATATTACAATTTCCTTTTCCTCACCCTTTTCCCTTAATACTATCCTATTCCATAATAAAGATCATATCCCCCTCCTTAACAAATCAGGTATTTATCTTTTAAATTGTGGTTCTTGCGACTCTTTTTATGTGGGCCAAACCGGGAGATCCTTCAAAAAGCGCGTGTCTGAACACATTTCTTTAATAAAACCAAATTACATTCATCATCTTGATTATAATAAATCGGCTTTTGCCTCTCACATTATTAAGAATAATCATAAATTTGATCGGGACGCCAATGTTAAAATTCTTCACGTCTGCCCTAAAGGCAATCATTTACATTTTTACGAAATCTTCGAAATTGTCTCCCGGTTAAACGATCGTTGCCTCAATGAGGTCACGGAGTTTGCAAACAGTAGCAATTATATATTTCTCAATCTAAAATTTGATTAACTGCTTAACTTATTCCATTTATCGGTTTTTCTGGCTTTGATACGTATTTTATAGTTCTCACCTTGGCTGACCGTTGTATATAAACAAATAATTTATTTCATTTAACATGTTGGTCACGTTGTCTGTTTTAATTTTAATTGTTTATTTATGACTGTCCAATTTTGACATTAGGTGAGGTGTTTGCTCTCTGTTTCTTTCCCCGTATTTTTATAAGCTTTATCTTTTAGCCTGAAGATGGTTTAACAGATAAACCGAAACATGTAGCGTATGTAAAAAATATATGTTAATTGTTATGAGGAAGACTGTGTTTAATTTACATTAATTTACTGAATCACCTCATTGTGAGTATGGACCAGAACTTGATTTTTTTTTAAATCAGAAAGGTACTTACACAATAAATTTTCCCGGCAGAGACGTCACGCAATGAGCCGCCGTGAGAACGTACATCTTGCTGATGAGAGCACCCCCGCACTTGTAATTCGGAACGGCCGTACGAGGGTTCTCTGCCGATGAGACGTACCCTATCCGAGCAAGCCAAGGAAACTGGCCCAAACTCGCATTTGTGCCCCCGATGATTCGGTCTGCCATGCTAATTCCGCAGCTCTCATGCTCCAGAAGGTTCCAGTTGGGGTGCTGAGTGATATCTGGCACTGCAACTGCGAATAAAAAGTGTTCTTTTGGTAACTCTGGTGCTGGTTACGTTATGAGGCTTAAAAATAAAATACATTTGATATATGGATAGCTGTAGAAGGCGAATTTCCAAAAACGGATGCACAGTTTGAGAAAATACTAATTAAAGGTTGTTTTTAAGTAAATTTAGAATCTAAACTCGAATGTTTTGTAGGTTCATAGAATTTATCTTTTTTACATTAATTTCGAATTTTTTAATGGGCCATGTCTTCTTTATGTGCAACAATTATTCCATTCTTAATGACATAAGGTTTGATACGCTTATTTTTACAAGTAAATAATAACGGACACTAGCACCTAGAGAAAAATCACAAAATTGTGTAAATTTATTACTTAAAGATGTATTCACGCACCATTAAACTAGAACTAATTTTAAAAATTTGTTTGGTTGTACCTCTCCATGGCCAACTAAAAAGCTAGTGTATTTTTTTTATTTACAGCAGTGGCGGCTGCTTTTTATTATTATATCATTAGAAAAAGGTAACTATTCTATAATTGAAAGTATGTTTTGTCATCTATCCTACCGTTATAATAAAACAAAGTAGAACAAGATCCATAATTCGCTATGTAAAACTATATCCAAGAATTATGTCAGTATAACATGAGTTATGTGTCAACACACTAGCTCGTATCATATGCATTAAGTAGCTGGCAGCGGCTGTGGGCTCTCCGACGTCGAGGTCTGAACTCTCATACAAGTCGGGCGAAAACACGATCGCTGCAGAATCGGCGATATAGCAGTTTCAACTTGTAGAGAAGGCTCACGATTTTAGAGCCACCACCATTGCGCACTTCCAGTCTAATCGTAATATTTACAAATATTGCGCTCCCGAACATGTAATGCAATGCGCCAGTTCAGCGGCGGCTGCGCGATATCATAAATTCTTCGAAATATTGTGAAAGCTTGGACATTTAAAATGCTTGAAAATGCAGCAAGGACATTGTAGTATCCTAATGAGTCGTGTTTAGATGACCTTACATAATATCGGTTGTAGTTGGAAAGTGTTTATTTATCTTGGCGATTTCGGTTGTTTCGTGCAGTTTTATGAAAAAATGGCAGAGAATAGCATAACTAATATTCTAAACATTACTTTTAAAAACCCAGTGAAAACAAAAAAACTTAAACTCCTACACCGGTATTAAGTTTCAACCAACCAGATTAAGTTGGAACTCATAATTTTACAAGGCATTTTTTCTGTGGACATTTGCAAAAAAACAAATGGAATCGTTGATGTGATGCATTAAATGCTGTTCTGTTTTCCATTATTATACACTTATGTACATTTTGTGTTGTGTTTGAATACGAATACCTTTTTTTTTTCTCTTCAGATGACGTTTGCTTTTGGATTATTACAATTAAACATTATATTTGGGTTAAAACATCAACAAAAAATGAGTCATTAATTATTATCCCCCCGCCCCCTTAATACAAATTATCGCCACTGATTTATAGCTTTGTTGTTAGTAAGAATAAATTTATCAAGTCTTATATGACAGAAAATTTTTAAAATTCTCTTTCTAGTGACGGCATAGCCACCCTTGCCCCCACTGAAAACTGGTCAAGTCAATAAAAGATTCAAAATCAAAATGCACAAAAAATTCGTAATAGTATCACTATTGATAGTAACCAATATATACATAAAAACTATAGTGAAAATGAAACCCACGCTGAGGTATTTACCTTGACCACCCTGTATAAAACTCTAGAAATTGTTCTATTTTCCTTTGGACCGATTTTTTCGGAAACTACGTGCTTTAAATCTAAACATTTCACTCAACTTTTGCATAACATTTTATATGGTAATGTAGCTTCTAAAGAACATCGCGCTTTCCACCCTTAAGGAATTGGTGTGCCACAAATTTCTCCTATTACTAAAATAATCTAATCACAATCTAAATGAAATGTACCAACTAATTTTTAAGCAAGAATGAGTAGATTTTCATCTGTGTTTTTTATTTTTTTCATTAACAAACCAAATCCGCTTCCCTAAGATGTAACAACTCAACCGGAATAGCTGGCTTGTTTACTCACACCAAATTCTAAACTGCGCAAGCTAACGTCAACTTCGCAAAAATGCAACGTACTTACTCTGTGCCAAGCATGTGCTATGGAGCATAAAAACAACGCCGGCTATCACAGCACTAGCACAGAACATATTGAAGAATGTAAAGCCCGAATGGGGAATAAAGCAGGTCGCTATCGTTTTATACACATTCCAATTTCATTTTTAATCAGAAAGAAATCGATTAACTGGAACAATATTACAATTAAAAGTTGGCATAAAAAGTTTACGATTTATGACGCTTACAAATGAAACGTGTAGGTAGCTTCAAGATCCTTAGTAGACTCCTAACCTTGACGTGCTCCATAAATTACCTGTGATGAGATACGATGTTTGGCAGAGTTTAGGTGTCTTGGAAAATCGAAACTCGGCACCTTCTCGGGTACGATGCGTAGTAATTCATGCCAATTACTAATTAACAGGAAGAAACCGCACTAATTAATTAATTTCCTGATACTACAAAAATGATTCCAATGCAGACTTTTGTGACCAAGCCATTTGTAGAGGGCAAACTAACGGTAAGCGAATGGGTTGTTTATGTGCTTTCTCTACATTGATGTAATTACATTTTTACCTTCTTCTGTATTTTTTTATGTTTTCAAACTTAACTTTATAAATAGATAAAAATATTTAAAAATTATAGGAAAAGAAAGTATCCTAAATACCTAAGTGACTACATTTCTCAAATTCCAAAAACCACTAAGCCCCTCTTCTTCCGTGTCATGAAGCATACCAAGAGTTGAAGAAACACAAACATTGTATACGTTAGAGTCATCCTCCCAATATATTTTAAGTAATCATCATGAGGTATTAATAAAGCCTGCTTTAGTACGTATATTATTTATTGCTCCTTTTAAAAATTGTATTAGGCATACGCAAAAAACATCAATGCTGCTTTTATAATAAATCTTGCTTAACTAAAAGTGGGAATTCTTAATAATACGTACATTTGAATATCGGTGGCTATAAAATTACACATAACAAATACCTAAATAAAAATATATTTGGAAATAAGGCTTAGGCAATAGAAGCTTCTACACAGAACACATAAACCCATTGTTTAAGGTAGAAACAATAACATTACTTAATTAAATAGATAAAGCCTTTTCTTCGCACTGTAACAATCACTGTGCGGGTGGCCAGAATAAATTTATAGAAAGTCATTGCATTACGTCATTTCTAGAGTGCGATTCTTAAACAGTAGGCAGCTGTATGGCCGATTCCATTAGAAAGACAATGAATTCTTTCTACTCACTGTATAGAAAGTTGGCTTTTGCTCCCTACTTTTAGGAAACAAAACTGTCAATTGCCAACCAGCGGAGCCAATTTTTATTAACTCCCGGCGGGAGCCAATATTTTTTAACAAAAATCTAAAGTTACTAAATACACATCTCATAAATACCCAAAGCAAAACCTTAAAAATTTTACATTAAAAACTGGCGTTCGAAGAAAAAATCATATTTTATGTACTAGTTGACTACGTTGCAATACTATTTATGTATGTAATGATTTTACATTGTGACAATATTTGTTATGCTTTAACTGTTACGTTTGACTTCTTATTCTATTTTAGTTTTAGGCAAATTCTCTTTTAAAATGAATTTAGGTAACTCAAATGTCCTTCACTATAAATGATTAATTATTAGTGTTATTAAATATTACTAGCTCCAGCAGAACACCATTACTCTTAAAAACCAGGTCGGGTTCATGCATATTTCAGATTATTGTTACACCTGGAAAGTCATTTTGTTTAATAAAAGCTTACTTTGAAAATTATCTGACAATTGTATACTAGTCAGTGTCAAAAATGATAAGAGTGGACAATCAGTCAAACATTATTTGTTGTAATTACAATTATTTGTTAAACATGTAAAATGTAAATTGTTTCTTTTATTATTCAATGCACTTTATTATAATGTATATACGTTTAGCCCTTCTTACAAATACCTGCAGTTGTCACTACTCCGCCTCTTCACCGCTCAAAATGCGCTGCCTATGCTCGCCGAAGCTTTCATATGCACATCACTTAATAAAGTTCAATTATAAAATTAACAAGAACTGAAATTTCAATTAAATAAGATTTATAAAAATTAGAAATTTACAAAGATAATGATTCTAGGGAAAATGACGAGAAAGTAATGCAGAATAAAGAAAGTCATTTGATTACTACTACTACTACAGAGGATGACAAATCGAAACAATCACTACAGCCAGAGAAATTTACCTTGGCAGAGTTGGAACAAAAAAGTACTGCAAATGGGACACAAGCCGTTGATTTCAATATTGACAGAAGAGAATAGGAATATTGGTGTAAGGCTGAAATTGATATTACTGACCATTTTAAACAGGGATTCAAAGAAGACACCTGTACAATAAATTGTGGACTTACAAAACGAATGAATATTAATGAATATGGCACAAGTTTATTACTGTATGTATGTATGTATAATCTGTAACCTCATT
This sequence comes from Agriotes lineatus, assembly GCA_940337035.1. Taxonomy (NCBI): domain Eukaryota; kingdom Metazoa; phylum Arthropoda; class Insecta; order Coleoptera; family Elateridae; genus Agriotes; species Agriotes lineatus. The sequence continues at coordinate 182,110,911 of OW679195.1, read as the reverse complement.
TACCTTGTGGTGTAGAGGCTGGTACTTAATGCGCTGGCATGTGGCGGTACAATGCTCAACTTGCCCCGGATTTGGGATACAGAGTTGGAGCGCGCCTTTGGTGCTTGCGCAGCAACCATTGTGTGACGGTGTGTGTCTTGGTGATGTGTTGACAGTGTTACTCTATCTCTTAGGTCTGTGGTTCTGAGTAAAGCACAGTTAATTTGATGCCGAACTGTGAATGGTTTCACCGAGCCCGATTCCAATCGCCAAGGTTACGGAAAATTCAGACACCCGCGGGATTCGTACCGAGGACTTGCTTAATGCAAGCCTGGCGCGTACCCAACTGCGCCACGCGGCTTCTGCTACAAGTTTATTACTATTAAATAAAATTGAAATATTTCGAAGAACAGTTGTAATTATCGACAAGAATAATCAATATCTAGGAAGATATGCTGAAAATAATTGTAAAGATTATTTTTTAAACAGTCATATTGGACACACAACAAATACAGTTGTAGAGCGCTTATGCACATCAAATTTCAAATTATCAACACCCTAAGTGACGTCACTGTAAACAGTTTTGTTCTATGTTCCTAATTATGCCTGCAAATGCAGGCTTAATATTGAACAGTTACAGCCAGGAAGGCGCCCCTTAATTTAACTACACTATTGTGTAATAGCGCAAGATTGAATAAGTATTAATTGTTTAACTTCAAAATCTATCTGATACTTGGGTATTGACACAGATTCAATGAATATATTTTCGTTCAACTTAAAAATTAATTTCACAATATTCAAACTCAGTCCTTTTGAAACTCGCCGGAACACTATGTAACTAACCGATTTTGGGATAACACGCTAATTAACAATAACATCTCGCGTATGACTAATCTTTACATAAGAACGCCAGCGAACTCGGCAGCATATCTGTTTCTTACAAGTATCAAGACCCTTCCCTTTTTAATAATTTCAAATGCTCGCTCCAAAACGTGCGCAGCCCCCACTTCGCGCGAAGCCAAAGTGGACAGGAAATGAATCTGTAACTGTAAACAGATCTTAGATCCACCACTATATACAAGACTTCAAACAGCAGACAAAACAATGGACAACGACTGTTGAAAGTTCGTCGTTGAAGGCGAACACGTTTTGTCGTTTAGGTAGGTGATGTCCATTGTTTCTTGTAATCTCCAAAAAATTATCGTGACTGACTACTTGAAAAGAGCCAAGACAATAACGGCATTATTGAACCGTTTTAAAGACGAATTGAAAAAAAAACCTCCAAAAATGTTCTTTCACCAGGACAATGCGCCGACTCACACATCGCCTGTCCCAATGTCAAATGCGACGTCTTCCTGTTCCCGAAATTAAAAATGTGACTCGTTGGAAGGAATTAGGTCAAGTCAGAATGTTATCGCCGCAGTCAATGGCTGTTTTGCAGATTTTTACGAAACCTATATTTGCTCCTATTGGCAACAACGGCACATTTTTAAAGCAGTAAATACATTTAAGGCAAAACATAAAGTGCCTAGACTTTGGAATTTTAAACTAGAGCAAAAGACGACCCCCAAGCAAAAATAATGTTTATTTTAAACTTATTTTATATATGTAATAAACAGTATATAGCAAGCATCAGGCTTAAAATAGCTACTGTTTAAAAGGCTGCACACCAATTTATTAATGCCACATTTACGTTAAGGATAACTTATTAGATTTGTGATTGTTTTTCAGGAAAACCTTATCTCTTAATACTTCAATGATCGCAAACACAACCGAATATTTTGATTTTTCTCTTTATTTTGTACTTTTTTAACAATTCAGTTTATCATGAAAACTTGCTATATGTAGAACAATAATAAAATAGTACTCACTTAATCAGTTGCCGTTCTACCATGCGGTGTAGGGAAATAAAAACTAAAAAACGTATTACCTCTGTTATTATAAAACATTTACTAAGGTGTTTTAACAAAACATCTCCATAAAATTGTTTAAAATATTTAAAGCTGCATGATACGTTTGTCAGTGGGGAAATACATTTTAGAAAGTATTCTTAAAAATATGAAAAATATACTTAGGCTAGACAAGAAATTATCAAGCTAAAAAAGATAAGCTAAAGTAAATGCCGTCGACTTTAATGACGCTAGTACACAAATTAAACTTGAAAATAATCAGTATTTTATAATTTGAATTACGAAAACTTAAGTCACAATTGACGCCTGACCTCCAGTACGCGGCAATAAGACAAAAGCGCCGAGATTCGCGAGTCCTCGTACATGCCACTACAGCGCAACCCCACCTAGATCTCCCCCAAGAGGCGAACCAGATAGAGGGCATAAGAAGACGATGTCCAGCCCGTTTCAAGCACTTGAATCCAGTTCTCGAGCCAGCAGATCTAAGCCTAAAGATGGGGCTTAAGCCCAAAAACCTAAAGCAAGAGCAGACCTGAGTCTAGCTTTTCCACTCCGAATTCGCAAAAGCCAGTCTAGCATTAGATACTTGGGCAAGCGAGTCGCCGCCAGATCGCGAATTCTGAGTTCACAGCTTCTCCTGAAGGAACCAACCGCACCTGAAGACCTGACCTGCTCCTTCGTCTAACCGTTACCGGTGGCGAAATTTTCTGTATCCAGACCTGCAAAAACCCGCTCCTTCATCTAGCAGCTATCGGTGATGAAATTCCCTGCAGAAACCTGCTTAGCCGTCTAGCCACTATCGGTGACGAAATTCAACCCCTAATAACGCTCCACTTCCCCCTGGGGTGGCCCAGCCATTTCCTATGCCGAGTAAGTACCTGGCAGCCCCAAGCTTCCAAGCAACTACATATTCCTGGGCTAGGGTTCCATAACGAGTTACAAAGCCCAAAGTAAACAGACCTTGTTTAAGTGGAAAACATACCTTTGGTTACAATCGCCGCCATAAGGAAGCAAAAGCTAGACTTACGTGATGAAGAATCTCTCCCAGCAATGGGGAAGTTTCTACGGCATCCCCAGATACAACTATAGCACTCTGCAAAAGTCCGAGGACTCTACCTGCAGAATTTCTGGCGCCCCAGGCCAAACCACCGAGCTCGGCCGTGCTCCGTCCAAGGTAATTCGGCCTCGTATATATCCCGCAGACCAGAATTGGCAAATCGCGGCCCATAGCACTGGAGAAACCCCTAAACACAAGGAGAAACACCTAAAGGGGTTTTAATCGCCTTTAAAACACACACACCCGTAAATCGTTTGTTTATAAGCGCGGTCATCTTAACATTTATAATTACAGAATCTGTCGCTCTGGCAGTGCTAAGGTGTTGGTGGACGAACTCCGAATTTATTCTTAGAGTGTAAATACGTTATATAATTAAATTTAAAGTTATATTTTTGACATACATTATAACGAACAATATACATATTCTATCTAGAGCGTTCTGAATCTATTCAGTCGAGAATAATGATGGACTAGGGCTCACTGACTACACATAGAGGTCATTAAATGCAAAGAGAGTAATTAAATCAAAATTAACCAAACCAATGCAAGCATTACAAAATGTTTGTCATGCTTATATGTCCAACATGTTTGTCGGAAATTTGAAATTTTGCGAATGACACTTTCAGTAGTTTATTTCTCAAAATTATACAATAGCACATATACTTGATTATTAAAATCGCGATGTTAGGACGATAAGGATTCCGTACACTTGTATTAAGTATTAAAATATTATTAACTAGCTTTCTTCGTTTTAGTCTAATTAAATGTTTTTTGCAGTTTTCACATTGAATTGTATAAAAAAGTCACAGACGTAACTGTTCTTAAAATCTTTAATCAAGCAAGCGCGTTGTAAAACTTTTGTTAGATCTTACACCGCTTGTGTTCATAAGTGTAGAAAATAGTCAAAAATATTTCAATGATTCTAATACAACAATCAAACGAAACACTTAATAATGTATATTACATAAATTCGCAAAAAAAAGATCGCAGTCGGTGAGATTTGAATGTGTCTCGCCCAGAGGAAACCTAATGTTCTTCAGACGCCTTAACCGCTCAGCCAGAAATACTACGTAACACAAGCTTACCATTGTGTTATAAATTGTTTCCATTTCCTTCTTGCTTTTGCGACTTGATTCTATAACTCTCTTTACTAGTTGTAACGGTATTAAAAATGGAAACGTGACGATATCAGGAAGTAAATCCGATTGGGAACGAAGTAATCCCGGTCGGTGATGATAAAAACGTGACCTACGGAAGCGGGCTAGTAGGCACGCAGGCACAACATACGTCTATATTGTAATGATGCCTTTAACTAATATAAGGCTTTAGTAATAAAAATAAATAATAAATAGGGCAAATCACCACAATTTATAAATTAAATGGTTTCAATCAAGAATTCAGTATCAATCTCAGGGCTCATTAAAAAGAGTGTTATAATTATTCGCTTAATAAATGGTTTATTGCCGTTATGTATTTTATTCATTTGCAATTAATTAAAAAGAGCTCCGGTCTAGCACGAATAAATTCTTATCAAAGGGGTAGCTTCAGCAGCTTGTATTACAAATACTTTTGTGTATGACAAATTCACTAGTATGGCAAAGGCTTAAATTCGTTTGTGACCACTCTAACCTCACATTAACTGCAACCACAAAGGTGATATGCACGTATAAAAATTTGCGTAATTTGACTTCAAACACCAAAAATGGCAAAATTAACATCAGGTAAATACAATGTAATTAATGTGACGTAATTTTCAGCTAACCTGGTTTTGTTTCAGTGACTCAAACCGACGCTCTGATCTGATTTTGTTCTATTTCCGTCAAAAACGATCGAAATCTTTGGTCCAAATAGCAAAATGGAAGGACGCCACGTCGATTTAAAATTTCTGGAAAGTTTCTGGGAACTGGTACTACACCTCGTAGACCGTCTAATCTTGATGAAGCCCAAATTTACGGACCTGCTTCAAGGGATTTCCTGTGAATTTTACCTTTGGAAGTGTTGCTGCGATGCTGGCTCGCACAATAAAGAGACGCCACGGCAATTACGGACTTGGTGAGGGTTTCTTGATCCAAATTTCTACACCCAGGCACTCATAAAGGTTTACTCCAAACATAGCACATACAATTCTTGCTGACCGATACCTACAAGTAGTCGAAAAGGGGTTCCGAAGTTGATCGCACTTGGGCAACTCTTGCAGTTGGCTATTCCTCTTCATTGGGGACTGTTATCACTATGAACATTATACTCAAAGATGCCCTGTACACTGGTGAATATGAAAAACACTTTTTGGGCTCAACAAATAATCTATTTTTTAATAATTTTACACCAAAACTGGGAGCTCAACTAGCACACAGCACAAATTTTAAAGGTTGTTTTCGATATTATACAATTGACTCTCTCGTATCCTAGCGATTACGATTTACATATGTTTTTATGAAAATGAGTTTTGATATCATGTTTTTACTTATGTACTATAGTTTTGATATACTGTTTTTGCTTAAATACTAAACTCTTTTTTTGGGAATTGTCACTTTTACACTTTAAAACTGTTTCACGTGTCTATTTTAGCACTGCACGATGACTGTTTCCTTTGATAGGTTGCCTAATTGCTCTTTGCAATCTTTACTTCCTCGTATTGCATTGCACAATTTCTTTACTTCCTCGTATTGCATTGCACAATTTCTTTACCCTTCAGTCGTCTTGCGTTTGCTGGTGATACTAACTTTTAATAATAACGCTCATATAATTTTTGTACACAAACCATCTCTGTATTATATTAAAATTCATATTATTGTATTGATTTCAACAAACCCAAATCTGTCTGCTACATAAATTAAACTGCCTTTGCCATTCCGAACATTACGAATTATTAATCAAACGCTGAACGTAACCCTTCTGAATCCTGCCATATATAATGCTAACCTTTCTCACTCCAATTATAATTACTGCTACTCATCTCAAGTGCATTTATTAGTATAAAATTACTGTCTTCTTACTATAAATAAAATATTTAAGTCTGTGCTCATTTTGAAATTATTCATCTTTCGTGATAGTTAGGCAACCAGATTTGCTGTGGGCAGTAAACCATTGCAATATATGAGAATTTTATTTCTAATTATAAATTTGAATTCTAAAAAAACAATAAATATCCTTATAATTCGTCTTTGATAAAATCAAAATCAAAAATAATAAACCTTCCCTAAAATAAATATTCAAATATTTACAAAGGTAGTAGGTTTTGATAAATTTAATTTCTATCAATTAAAAACCTTTTAAGACATAAGTATTTGTTACTACAACTATAATTAAAAACTTCTCAACGTATCTTACACTTACAAGATCAGTATTTAACATATCGTTTTTGTGCAAAGAAGAACAAAACCTAGATTCTGTAAGCGAACCTCACAGTTTCAAGTGCTACCAGTTTTAAGGGTAATAATTCTAAATGTTGTCCCTATTGAAAGTGGCCTTGGTGAATCACAAAATTCAAATGTTTACCACAACTTCCGTGGTTTGCATATACATTTGAATGGAAATTTCTATTAACATAAGTATTCCGATCCTTAAGCAATATCCGCTATAAACGCAAAAGGCTTTAAGGTGTTGATTCTAACAAAGTTTTGTTCATCTAAATTCAAGATTCAAACACTTTTTCTGGAGATACGTGTTCTTTTCTTTTTAAAGAGGGAATAAAAGTACATGTGTCCTTGAAATGCACTCGTTTACATGTCCCTGCCATACGAGCAAGTATTTGAATAAGATTCTTTTCTTGAAGCAGAAATTTATGAAGTTCTGATACATTTAGCAATCAAAACTTCTACAAGCGGAATTCCCATGATTATATTTTTAGCACAATTCTAGTTATATTTAAATTTCTGCTAATTTGAGCCTTTACACGTTTTTGGGAAAACCATAATGTGTTTCAGAAACGGAAAAACACTAAATGTCGACCTTTTCATATTTATTACTGTTGTTCCCTGAAAATTGCTAGACACGCCAACAGAAGCGTATCTTTTAACAAGAGGATTAAGCCAGTTGATACGTAAGATACCAAAACCAAGTACTATTAGACGAAGGCAAGAAACTCCGTTGTCTTTCGTGTTGCAGGCCAAATTTATGAGAATAATTTATGACGCTATGTTGTGTTACAATTTATCACAATAGAGATGATGTACAGGTATTCCTCTCTTATAAAACGCTTTAAAATATTGTGAATATTAGTTTTAATGTAAACAAAACTTGGGCAGAAGTAACGTTACCGAAATGGAAAATAATCGCCACTGCTACCTTCATGCGGTCATGTACATTATATAAGATAAGATGTATATTTAACTACGTTACATACACAGGTACATCTATAACAAGTCAATGCGCAAATTAATAGGAATATGAATATGTAACTCATTTCAATTTTTTTAACACGGTGACAAATACGTTTAAAATTAATTGCATGTAACAAGCTAACAATAAAATAAACAAGAAACAGTTGATATGAATTTAATTAAGCAGCCGTTGGGGATCGCATCGCGATGTCTACATTTTAAGCCGAACAACGAAATAATACAAATTTTAAACTCTTCGCTTCCTGAAACAAAGGCCGCTCTGTTTACATGCAAACGGCAGCTAACGGCTGGAAACAAGCCGTCAGACGGTTGCCTCTTAAATCACATTTAACCGTGAAATAACGCAATGCTGTCTATAACTGCCCAACGATTAAATTCGAAGGTAAACACATATTTATCAACTTTAACTGGTACACCAAGGAGGTCCGGTTTGATGTCAAGATGTGCGAAGTTGGGTCAGCTACAACAGGTTTCAAATCAAATAATTATGTCTAACCCCTGGAAAAACGTATAGCTATGTGTTACATTAATAAAATTGCTTGAGTAACTCTTGTTAGTCGCAACCTATTACCGATGCTGGTAAACTCATGAAATTAGTTGCCACAATATAGTCGACTGTATATATGACTCTCGCCTGTAGCGTGGGTCTCGCTTGTAATTTATGCGAGTGTTTGTAGATTAGTTGTTATAACCGAATCACTGTTATTAATAATATAAATATGTTTAAATCCGCTTTGGTTTTATGTATAGTTAATGCAAGTAATTTTTGTTTCGAACATTTTTGAAGTCTGTTTCAGATAGTGGCGAATTTGGCTACACATACCATTGTGAGTTCATGAGTTCTCGTAAACAAATGAACTTATCAGTTATACTACAATACTTATTGGACTCCCCTGGTGATTTAAATACTCTTTACTAATTATAGAAAAGAACTACACGCCATCTTCACTGTCACTGATCGGCCCTCCGATATCTCTATGTATTCTGAACGATCGTTTGATACGATTTAAAGCTGTTAGAGTATTTGAGTCTGATTAGTCTGTTGCTTGTGTCTAAAATTTGTTTATTTAGTCTGGGGCTTGGGTCTAAAATTTGTTTATTGTTCGCAGTAAAATAAACTCGATCATCGTTTAATCTTTTTCTTTATCTGTAGTTCTTTTATGAGCTATTTGTTTACCCGTATTGTCGTCATATTGCTTGTATTAAGTTTTTCTATTACTTCTGTGATGTTGTGAGATATTCCTTTGTTTTCTTTTTTAATGTTTAGACATGTCTGAGTCGTACTTTATCAAACGCCTTTGTCATGCTAATAAAACACATGGCTTGTTAAATTTAAATGTTTTGTCCTTTATTTGTAGTAGCATCAATTGTTGACCTACGTTTCCGAAAACATTGTTCGTCCATTTATCGTTATAATTACTTAACTTATCTTTTACATGCAGTGCTTAATAGCATAATTCCGCAGTAGATTTTTTTCATTTATACAGATATATACCGTAATGTATCTCATCCAGTCATTGGAATATTAGTACCTCTTAAAATAGATTAGTGATATCACTTATTAATTGCTTTTCACCGTATTTAATTAGAGCGTTGCTAAAATTATCTTGATTAGGTGCTTTCCTATTTTTGTATTTTGCCAGCGCTTGTTTTACTTGTTCATTTATTATAACATCATCTTGATGAATATGCTCGCGGTTATCTGGCTTGTTATCTTGTTGTTTGCCATCTTTAGCTTGTCATCATTATAGAATTTCTGGAAATATTCATTAACTTCTTTTTTACAACTATCTAGCAATCTACATATCTTTCGCTGTGCGCCATATAAGTCAATTCCATGTCTTGAGTGAAATTTTGCCAATATTCTTCCTTTATTTCCTTTATTCTTGCATTTACACGATTTCGGATCTCTACGAATTTTACTTTACCTGTGAGTTTGCATTGATTTCAGATGATATAACTTTTAGAAAGTAGACGGGAAGATGCAACTCTACAAAACTCAGTTGTGGGTTTACTAACTTTGCTCTCACTTCTACTTCTTCTTCTTTTATTTCAGGCTGCTGCTTGTTCTTCTTCACACTTTTTTCTATAACGTGTCGACTGATGAAGATTACCAACTATCACGCCATGTTTTCATAGATCTGCCTTTACTTCTGTTACCACCAGGTCTCAGATCAAGTGCAATTTTTGTTATACTATCATCGGATGTCCTGCTGACATGATTGTTCAATTCAGTTCTTAGTTATTTCTTTTACGAATTTTACAAATCTATCCAGCCATGTTTTACCAACTATCGTTCTTAATGTGTTCATTTGTTTAGTACTTTGTTTGAGATGTTTCTGCTCTCATTTCAACCACGTAACTTAATATCAGCGTACGCCGATTTTATTATCTTCAGTTTGCTTTGTGTGTGGAGATACCTACTTATTTCTCTAGGTTGTCTTTGTTGTCCTGGTACCCTGGCGCCCTATAAATAGCATTTATTTCATTTTGTAACGATATTTTTATTGGCCTTCGATGGCAGGCGTAATATGGCTTTTATGGCCCGCGGGCCTATAAAGTTGCTAAGCAGTATAACAAACACCAACCCTCCTCCTTTATCCGGGAATTTGCACCCCCTAATATTTGTATTTATCGCAAACCATAATCGTTTTGTATGAATCTTTTCTAATGGATGTAGTCATCAAAAACCAACATCCTCGTCCTATACTCGATGTCATCTTTCTATTGAATAAGAGAACATACATGGCTGTTTAAAACATACTCTTGATCAAATGGATTGGATAATATTGCACAAATGCTTACGAAATCATCAAGTTGTAATGGCGGCAGATGCTGAAACAAAATTAAAAATCAAATGTCAACAACGCTCAAATAAAAAAATATATAATTTAGACACATAAATATAAAATTGTAGTGCACACGAAAATACCACAGCGGCATGGATGACGAAGGTGAGCAATCGGACGCACAGGAATCGGACTACTACGCTTCAGAAACTACGGAAAGTCAATCTTCGGTTGCATACGAGGATTCAGAAGTAATGGAAAGCCAGGCAGAAATGTTCGACCCGGAGGATGATGCAGACGAAGCCGAGCCAGACACAGCCGAGCCAGACACAGCTGAGCCAGAGGAAGTCGTATCTAAGGCCGAAGAAGAAAGGCGCGACGACGTAGGAGTTTCAGCAGCACCTGCAGGCGAATCTGCGGGAACTTCTACAGATGCGACCCCAGATCAGTGCATGGTAGCCTGCAAACTGTTTTGCGATTTTTGTAAATTTGCAATTAAAACGTACCACGACGACTATCACTGGAAGATAACTAAGGCGACCATTATGTTTCTCCTTGCGATTAAGTTGACAGATGAGTGCTATGCTATGACGCTTCCGCTTAAAGATTATGTACCATTTGAATAAACTTGGTCTTGCATAAAATTTGTCTCCATTAAGGTAGTACTAGTAACAAACTGTTAGAATATAAAACTTAAGATAAAGATTTCGAATTTGTAGTTCCAAAATAACTATGACTAAAACTTTTTAAATTTTACATCTTCCACGCATTTCTAGCCCCCTGGCTCAGTACATAACGTAACGAGACTACGTGAAAATGATACATTATGTACAGCATGTACTACTATTTTAATATCATCATTGCTTTTTGGGGAATAGGCTATTAATAAGTTCTCTGTCCTTCTGTTTATCATCGGCAATTATTTTCAGCTGTAAAAATCCTCTCCTTGCTTGTCGGGATTTTCCTCTAGCTTTTGTCTTACGGTGATTCCATTCCAAAGCGTTGTCACATGGATACCCTTTTGTTTTCTTCTGTGTATGTACTAGCAAACCGTATCTTATTTATTGTTTTAATGTCGATACTTGTTTCTTGTTGAAATAAACTAAAATCACTGGTTATTCAGGAAATTATGTATTTCAGCCAATATTTTATCTATACCTAGGTAGAAGTCCAGTGTACCGTAGTCCCTCCAGTAAATGTTCCGAAAGTTAAAAGTCGATATGAAAAGTGTGGGTTGCCAGTAAACCTAAAGAAAACCTGATATATAATAGGCCAGGCGCTAGAGGCCAAAAAAGGACGTGTTCGGGAAATAATTGGAGGAAAGCTACAAATGGATTTAACAGCTTTATTTAGGGTCTAGAATGAACATATTAATTTTTCCCCTCGAAAGACCTGGACGTTAGCCACCATATTGGAAAAAAGGAGCAAACTTGAGTTTTTCACCAATATCTGCGTTTATGTTAGCCAAAAAGTAAAAATATTTCTTACCAATATTAAATATAATTGAATTATCTACAAAAATGGTCTTCTGTAGTTTTTTGCTAAGACTTATAGTTTGGAAGCAATATCCCTGATAAATGTGTTATTTTCGTGCAACCGCACGAAACGTCGCACGCCGTATTTCGTTTTCTATTAAATAAGATGCTGTTCCAATATTTTAACAAAAACCAACACTGTCAAAAAATGACATTCAGAGAACACATTTTTCAGTGAATCTATCAATATTTCGTAACTCTTCCGTGAGTCAAGCCACCAGTGCTCTTCATCGATCTCATGAGGATTTGCTCGATAGTCATATCCGACCATATCCCGCACCAGAATTTCTCAGCTCGTCGGATCATAAAATACACATTCGATACAAAGCGTTCGTAATCCAATAAAGAGAGTCTGGATTCAAGATCAAACATATCCTGAAGGTATAGTTGGCAGGATTTGGCATACAGAAAATGGCCACTAGCGTTTAGATATGGCAACATTTTTTGTATGCATTGCAAGTGTAAATGCCAGTCTCTACTTTTCTCAGCTTGGATAAACTGTTTTATTAGGGTGACCATATGAAAATATTGGACCGAAAGTTTTGCCGTGGCTCCATTCGATTGAAGTTCGCTTAATTTTTCCGCGAATTTCCTTATAATGGTGATAAAATGTTTTGCTTCAATTTGATCTATGAAGGAAGGATCTCCGATATCCAAAACTGCTTCCTATAGTGCAGATTCTTCATCAACGTTTAAATAAAGTGCAGATAAGATCATTTTTGCCAAAGCCAGGTGGTCTAAGATATATGCTCTTACAGCTCTCGAATAAGCATGGCCGCCTAACATTTTTTCAGTGGAAACAGAAGCATACACGACACTGAATAACTCTTGTAATCCACTTCCATCCATGATGTATCCAATCGCCCCCATAAACGACATTAAGAGATAGAAACCCCAAGTCTGACTATGCCGCGCTTAGGTAGGAGTTTGCACTGCTGGAAGCTATTATATCTCTAGCCTTAATGTAGAGTGGCTGATCGAATGTTACGAAGCAGTATAATAGCTTTGATTTAAGGATTTGCACTTTTCAGCTGCGGTGGGAAGCACCGTATATATCGTGTCATAGTTGCTTGGAGGGGAATTGACGAATGGACGACACAATATACGCGATTTTGAGTAGCTCTCGAATGATGTGACTCGTTCCATCATACCATTCCATCCTGGAATATCGAGCAGATCTTCCCACTTCGCATAAATCCACAGGAAATCAGTAGACGACATCTGTACTTTGTTGGAGGTTGAATTTTTTTCATTTAGATCTTCTATTTTTATGTTTGAAAGTCCAGATTTTCCTGTTAAAAGATATTAATGGAATATTGCCAAACTTGAAATCTCCCTTAATCTTATAATTTCTGCACCCGAAAATAGAGCTGTAGGGAGTTACGCATTGAATCTCCCCGTCGCATAAAAGGTATTGGATCCATCTATCGTATTCATATTAACATCGGTGTTATCAAGCACAAATTGCGAAAATAAAGTCTCCCCACCACTTTTAACCGGAAATATCAGTAAATGTGCAGGGACGCCTATAATTGGCTTAACGGCTGTTGGCGGAGTGCGAATTAAATAAATAAATTAAATTAATTAAATAAATAAATTAAATAAATGTGTTATACAATGTACGTATACACCTACCAATGTGTATTATGTGAATTAAAATGTTCATATCAACACAAAATTTTGGTGGACCTCCTGGAACATTTTATTTCTAACAATGTGTGGTACATTGTTAGAAAAACTTCTAGCGGCTATTGCTTCCAAACTATAAGTTTTAGCACAAAAGTATAAAGAACCTTTTTTGCAGAGAATTCAATTATCTTTAGTATTTATAGTAAGTATTTTCATTGTCACACTAACAGAAACAGAGATATTAGCGAGAAACTCCAACTTTACTTCTTTTTTCCAATATAGCGGCCAAAGCTCAGGTCTTTCGAGGGGGAAAACTTAGTATGTTCATTTCAGACCTTAAATAAAGCGATTAAAGCCTTTTGCAGCCTCTAATTATTTCCCGAAAAAACCTCTAGCGCCTGGCCTATAAGGCTAGGGACCTAGGATAAAATATGAAAATGAAAACTACAGTATGAAACATTGTAAAATTGTGGGAAGTAAGCAGAAGAAATAGAGAAAAATTAAAAGCAATAGAAATAGTTATGACAAGAAAGTTGTCAACTAACAATGCTAGACAGAGTTAAAAACGAAGAAATCAGAAGAAGAACAAAGTATATTCGACATAACTCAGACAAGTGATTCGAAAAATGGATTAAAAACTGACTTCATTTTCTTTTTTAGTAGCTTGTAATGTGGTCACTTTTACTTATGTTTTAGGTAAGAAAGTCAGCATACATTGTTTGTGTATGCTAGGCTTATCTAGGCTTGTCAAACCCATCTGTTTCCCTTTACATTATTATTTATTTTGTTTCTAATATGTTACCCAACAAAACTCTTGTTTTTAGTTTCGATTTTCTCCTGTGGGGTGGTTTATAAGTACATTGCGTTACCGTGCTCTTTTGCTTCTCACTTTTTTTATCACCTTATCGGTGTTTTGGTCATTACAATCTATTCATGATAACCAATGAGCAATTTGTACACTAGCACTATTCTCTTCATTTAGACTATCTCACCAACTTAAATGGTTTGGTTCCTTCGAGTCTTTTCACTAGCCCGGTGTTGTCAAAGATCTGGATTGCCTCAACGTAGGCATGTTGGTGGAGTCGTTGTTCCTTACTGTTGACGATGAACACCTTAATTGTTTAGTCTACAGCTTCCATCTCCAGGTCCCGATGGAGGTCGTCGTTTCTCATATACGAAGGAGCATCGGCAATGTCCCTCGGTACTTTGTTCTGAAATCTTTGGATTATCTCAAAGTTGATCTGTTTGGTACAACACCATAAGCTGAATAGCATAAGTCCATATAGGCTTGAGTATCTGCTTTTATACCTAACAAGAGCTTGTTATGTAGAGGCAAAGTATAATTTCTACCAGTCAGTACATATTTATGTATTTGGCGATGATATCGTTTAGTGTTAGAGTTAGATATACTACAGGTGTACAATACGGCTGGACCTAGTAGACTACCTTGTGACGCCAACACTTTCTTTCCTTCTCTCTCTCTCTCTCTCTCTCTCTCTCTCTCTTTCAACGTTTAGTTACTCCATCACTGGATATACTCCCCGTTTATTTCCAATAGGTTCTGTCGTTTACAAAGCCTGTCTATCTGCTTTCCGTTACTTACGATATCCCGTTTTCCAATACCTGTCCCCCATTCCGTGACGTTTCAGGTCCATCGTCCATCATCTCTTCTTATCACATGTCCTGCCCGAGTCCGTTGTAACTTAAGATATGTTGGACAGTATGGGTAACTCTAGTTTTGTTTCTGATCCATACTTTTGTTTTTCTAACTCGTAGACTTATTCCCATCGCGGATTTCCCCATTGCCCCTTGCGCTATTTTTATTTTTTCTATCACTATACACTTTCGTACACTTCTGTTAATTTGAATTTCACTTCCATAAATGAAGAAATAGAAGATAACAGTCAACGAAACTAAATCAAGCCACGTGACCTACACCCTGCGAAAAGAGCAGTACCCACCAATCTATATAAACAACATCGAAATACCCCAATCTACTTCCAAGAAATACTTGGGACTTCACTTTGACAACAAGCTCACATAGCACTACTACATAAACAAAAAAAGCAACACATAGAACTACGATTCAAAAATCTACTGGCTAATAGAAAGAACTTCATCCCTATCACTGGACAACAGACTCCTGCTATATAAAACTATTATCAAGCCCATATGGACCTATGGAATGGAACTGTCGGGCTGTGCTAGTAAGTCAAAAATCGCCATCATGCAAAGATGCCAGTCAAAAATACTACGAGCAATAACCAACGGACCGTGGTATATAACTAACCAGATGATACCCGAAGATCTTGAAAAACAGTTTATAACACAAGTCCTACAGGATAGAACAACAAAACATCTTGACAAGATCGCAGTGCACACCACATCACGAAGTCCTCAGAAGATTCAAGAGACGTTGGCCCACTGATTTACAATAAAGAGGACCCATCGCTCACCACGCCAGTTCTAACGGCAACAAATTAGCTTATAGGATGCTATTGTATTCTGATTGCTGATTCTATATATAATTTTTAATTAATATTGTTATGATGGTTATACGGCTTTAATATTATAATTAATATTTTAAATAAATTTTAGCTAGAGCCTCCCATCGCTAACATAAATTTCTTTTGGGTTCAGCAAATATTACAGATTTATGAAACGCTCAGGGATACTTATTGTGAGTTACTTTATGTTTGACTTGAATTGATGCTCATATGCCCCTACTTTTAGATAGAATCTAATTGTAAATTAAATTAATGTTGGCTAGCTCAGGTAAGCAGAGATCTTAACACAAGGTGTGGGTCCCCAACTACTTTTTTAAAAATTCTAGCGTACGCCCATGTACGTAGTTCAGATACCCGCTAAAATGCTACATCAGATCTAAATAAAATTACGTTTATGAAAGTCATCAAGTGTTTGTCGTTTGGTGGTTTTTAGTTAATTAAATACAACTCAATGAGTAAATCTCACAGGTAAATTCATCATTTCCCGCTTTCTAGTAGCGTCAGTAGCTATCTTTTGTTTCTTTCAGGCAACATCCGCGCCTTGATTGTTTTTCGCCCAAGCCAAGGAAGGATCCTAACCTCACCTCTGCACTTGGATTTTTCAATTTCAATTTTTACAAGGAAATAATTCGCCTGGGCTCTGTTATACAGCGACATTTAAGCAGCTTCTCAGCAGGTACACACTGGTATAATTTATATTGGCTTCACCACTAACCTGCGAAACCTTCTTTGCATGCCCGTCCGAACCTCGGCCGCAGCAAGAATGTGCCCAGATCTTCTCTTGGAGTCGGATGCCGGATGTGCGGTGTTGATGTGGTCCTCGTAGGGCTCGCCTGCTATCGCTGGAACTGCAAAACCGGTCCGGGATGTCCCCAAATGGGTCGAGATGGTGTCTCGGAGCTCTGCCGCAGGATCGGGTTCGGTAGCCGATGTTGGAAATTAACTTTAGGCGTTGGATTTTCTTGCCTTCATTTGTGCGTGAACACTACCACGTAAATATCACTCTGGAGAAATTTTAAGGCTATAACTCTATGCAAAAGGTACTAAATTTTAAATTAAAACACCAGCCAATTTCAATGCTGTTACCAGCCATTTTTATTCAATTGTCTCTCCGAATTGTTAAAAACAATTGCACATCAATATAAAATAAGTCAAATAAAATCTTTACAACAATAATTAAACACCTTAAAACTAATCTTTTTACAAACTTTTGCTTATCTACTAAATTGTTCCATTAATTTTGTCAATTTTGTCTTTCACATCACTGTGTCCCGCACTTATTAACAATCCTTTTTCACTACGTTCTCACTGATCAGTTCTTCCTTTCGTGAACTTCCACAAGAAACACTTCAGAGTTCAACTAAAAGTCCATTTCATTTTTCTACTTCTGCATCAAATTAATGTTCGGATTTTCAAATAATCTTGCATGTTAATTATTTATTTTCTTCCCTTTATTTGCCTTCAGGTTTATTCCTGTGTGCTCTTTGCACTCTGTTTTGCCTTCTGCATTTTTATACCTTTCAAGGATATGCTTAAAGAGAAATTTATACAACGATTTCTGACTTGCAATTTACCTCGACAAGCATGTGACCATTCTTTTCATAATCGAATTACTAATACATGGATTGGCTTTTGCATTTTACCATCCCCTTTTAATATTCTAAACTAATTAAATATTGTGGTCCCATTCCTATTAGGTTTAGAACTCCGCCTTTCCTTTTGTGTTACGAATTTAATACTTATTACAAGCATTGCTTTGCCAATTTGATTGCTAATTCAAATTTGATTTTATTTTATTTGTTACCATTAAATCCTATCTCCCATTCTGAGCTTTTATGACCTATTCATTAGTTTGCTGTGCTCAAAATGTGCGATTCAGGGCTTAATACCATCTCAATATATAATTTTTAAAAAAACTTCTGTAAAGAGTATTTTACTATACTATTATTTCTACACTAATATTTAAAAAAGTGCCTGAAATTGAATTTTAAATCACTTTTATTTGCTACAGTCGCGGGTACGTCCATTCACGCTCGTGTCCGAACTTGAACCCTCGAACAAATTCAAAATCTGACTTCGATTTCTTGTTCCATAATCTGTTCTACTATACGGATAGTGTTAATAGTAGGCTGGTTTGATCTAAACCCTTGTCGGTCTCTTATCCCATGTGCTGCTACCACCTTTTCAGTCTTTTAATTTAGGATTGAATAATGTTATGCCCTTATAATTTTTAAAATTTTTTATGTCACCCTTTTTGTATATAGTGGAACGATATACCTTTGTTTCATTCCTGCAACAAAGTTTCTTGGTCCCATATTTCCCTCATCAACTGCTGCTTTGTTATTTCTTGCTTTGCTTACTGCTTCTCTTTTTCAGTGGCTTTTTTCTCTACTGTCTTCACACTGATTGCTTGTGTATTTCCCCCATTTAATAAGTTCTTGAAGAGCTTGCTCTACATGTCTTGAACCTCCTGATCGTCATATTTCTTTGTTCTTTCTTCATTTTTTTGTACCCCTTAGCGCTAGCTCTGCTTTAACTTTCCTTCCAGTAATTCTCTTATAGAACTTCCTCATGTCTTTATTTTCTATCGGCCATCCCCTTCTCAGTTTTTTCGAGCTTCTTGTTTACTCACGCAATTTTCTTCTTTTTGCACAATTTGTTTGCTGCTCTATGCTCTTCTCTGTCTTCTTCTTCTTTTGTGTTTAACCATCGCATCCTTGCATTATTTTTCCTTGTTGTTGCTTTTTCACATTCCCTATCATGTCATCACACTAATTCTCGTCCTTTTTGCTTTTTCTCAATATTATATCCACTTTCTCGCCGTGTCTATTATATTTGCCTTGATCTTCTCCCACTGGTTTTCTATGTGTGATGTATTTCTATATTGTTCTAAATTAAATAAGCTTTACCTGTAGGTAATTATCTATCCTTCCATCTTCTGTAGATTTTCTATTTCCCCTTCTTACCTTCATATATGTTTTCTTCCCTTCTAGGTTTATTGTTACTGTTACCATGTAATGCGCGCTGTCTGCATTTGCTCCACAGTACGGTGTGCGTTTACTGCATTTTTGTCATACTTTTAGCCTTAATGTGCGCTCTATTTTGGTTTCTGATCTCCTATTTTAATGAACGCTGCCCACTCACTTCCTGTCGGTAATCTTCTTTCTTACTTGAGCATTGAAAACCCCCATGACAATGACATCCTCTTATCTTAATAAGTAGGGGAAGTTGGGGATAACTGGGCCGCATTTTTATTTATTGCATTTAATGTTGAATTTTGAATTTATCTAAGTGTATTTTTATAGAAGTGAATCTTATAATGTAAGAAATGGGCAGAAATTTTACTGTTACAATATCTTCAATGGGAAAAACTTGCAAATGTTTAATATGAGGACGAAAGTTAACTTTATTTAGGTCATCTGCTGCTCTAGCTATATCAACATATCGTTTTAATGTACTTCGTGGTATCCCAGTACTTGTTGATACCCGTCCATCCGTGAAATCACCATGAACAATTAATTTTACTGCATTTTGTAATTCCTCTTTTGAATAGGAACGACTCTTCAGTGGTGCATTTGCGATTTCTCAGCATTTTCTACAAAGAAAAATAAAATTGGGGTTAACTGGACCGGTTCACTTAACCCCAGGGCCGTTCCTAGCTTCTTGGCCGCCTGCGTGAAAAATAAAATAGCCGCCCCCCCCCCTTCCAAGCAATTAAAAAATATATTTACGTTAAAAAAAATTATTAATAACAATTTTATAAAATAAAATAAAAAGAAATACTCCTATAAAATAAAATTGTACAAATACAAAAAAAATACAAAGTTTAATATCTTAGAATTTAGCTTTTCTAGCTTTGACAGACGCAAAAGTGGTCACAAGGTTCTTGACATCAATTGCTTCTGCCAAGTCTCTCTCTATAGATATAATAGAAAGATCTGACAATCTTTCTTGCTTCATGGCCGAGCGTAAAAAGTTTTTAATTATTTTTAATTTTGAAAAAGACCTTTCTGCTGACGCAACTGAGACAGGTAAAGTCAGTAGAAGTCTTAAGGCAATTGCTGTATTTGGGAAAGTCGCAAGTAAATTATTTGTAACAATGTAGTTGTGAATTTTAGATGGTGTTTCAACAGATTGGAAATGTAATTTTAAATTTTTTAATTCATCACTTAATTCTACGGCGTTTACATCAGCCTCTTTTCTGACAGTGTCTTCTAATTTTAAGGATAAGTCTGCACAGTGTTTTTTTCATTGAATTATCGTCCATAATAGGAAATTCATAAATCACTTTGAAATTGTCACATATAATCTCACAAGAGCATTAATTCTTTCCGGAAATTTTTTTGAGTGTGTTCCAACAACGTCGTATTAATTTGCCCGAGCGGGACGCGAGGGCAGATTAGGACGTTGTTGGAATGCACGAAAAATAATTTCCGGATATGAATTAATGCTCGAATGCAGATTCGGTAAGAAAATCGTAACGACACAGACCCTACAAAGAAGTAATGCCTACCTACAAAAAATTTCCAAGAAATTTTGTTGTTGTCTTGGTTACGACTCGTGAACTAATTTTTCTATTGGTCATTAATGAGTGTCATACGATTTTCACTGTAACGTTGTAATTGTTCAAAACGTTCCTGTATAGATACTTTGGCGGTATCCAAAATAGTAAAATAAAAATTAATCTTACAATTCAACTTTGGGTCAAGTATAGGCTCATCAGGGGTTTCATAATCAAATTGTCTTTTTTTTTCGACGTGGACGAATTAAATTAGTTGAGGGAAATTCCGTTGCTATATCAAGTTCTTCTGTAGCAAGTATTTTCGCCTCTTCTATAAACGCTTCAAAACTGTGGTCATTTCTTTTCTGTTCCAAATAATCTACTACATTTTTTAACGCATTTGAACAATCTTTTAGATTTGTATTCACACCTTGAAGCATCTTACTGACGGAATTAATTTTAGACAGAACATCATGCCAAATAATTACAGAACAAACGAATTTAAAACTATTAATTTTTAAGGCCAATGCTTGGGCTTGTTGTTTGGTGTTAATGTCGCGTGATTTGTCATTTACAAGTTCTTCTAGACTATCATAAATTTTCCCTAATTGATATCGCAGAGGTGTAATAGCTTTAATTCTACTTTCCCACCTAGTTGAGCTAACAGCTTTTAATGTGAAATTTGGTACATTAGTTTTAAGTACATTCCATCTATATGGCAAAGAAGAAAAATATGTATATAATTCTTGTATAATATTAAAGAACTCCGATGTTTGCAAGGTAACATTGGCAGAACCATTAACCACTAGATTTAGGGTATGAGCAGCACAAGGTACAAACATTGCTCGAGGATTGATATTTAAAATTCGGTGTTGCAATCCTACATGTTTTCCGCGCATATTTGCACCATTATCATAACCCTGTCCACGCATATTGTAGATATCCATATTAAAATCTTTCAAAAGTTTTATTACAAAATCGTATAAACCCTCACCAGCCACATCAATAATAGGAAAAAATCGGAGAAAATGTTCACAAATTTTAATTTGTTTATTATCATCTATTATAATAAATCGAACAACGAATGAAATTTGTTCGGTATGACTTGAGTCTGGGGTTGAATCTAGAATAATTGAATAATATTTTGCTTTTGGCAATAACTCCCTAATTTGTTCTCTGATTTTATTTGCTGTAAGTGAGATCAATTCATTTTGTAATCTATTTCCTAAATAATGAGGCATACGTTTATGTGAAATTTTACTGATTTGAATATTTTTTAGATGTTCCGAAAGAACTGCATCAAATTTTGCAAATGTTTCAACCGTCTTCAAAAAGTTTCCATTGTTTGATTCGAATAATTTATTGGATGACCCACGAAATGCTAAACATTGTCCTGCCAATAATAATATAATTGCAACAATACGTTCTAAAACATTACACCAATATTGTTGTTTCAAATTAAAAATACGTTGTTCTTGGTGATCGATTGTTGTGTAAGTACTCAATCTTTTTTCTAATTCAGTCCATAATTTATAATTTTGAATATGATCAGTTGATCGTTCGTGTCTGGATAAATTATTAGAAAGATGTTTCCAATCTGAAAAACCAGCATCTGTTAATTGAATATTTTTGGTCCCAAAAATTTTGCAACAAAAGCAAAAAACGCAATTTAACTTAATGGAATAAATTAGCCACATACGAGGTATTTTTTCACCATTTGCTAATGTTCGTGTATAATAATGAACCGAAAAGCGCCCTTGTTCTGTTAAAGGAAATGAAAAATTTTTTACTTGTGTAGGTCCCATTTTTACTAATATTTCAACTGTTGAATTATCAAGTGATTTAGGCAATGAAGCTGGATCTTCTAAACTCCCACTTTCAATGTCCTCTGGTTCTTCTGGAGTACAAGACTCTGCCGAAGTCGATGGAATCTGTGGCTCTATGGGGACGACTTGCTGACTGTCAGGCGTTGAAACAAAAGGATCTCCAGCCGTGCTTCCACTTTCTTCCTCTGCTCCAGGAGTTTTCAAAAATTGTTCTACAGAGCCCCGCAAGTTCTCTTTTTCAGTTTCTTTAGACAATTGTCTTTTTCTGTAAGCGGCTCCAGAGAGTCTTTTAGTTCGTCGTCATTCCGAGTTTGACATCTGAATAAATTTAAAAAAGTTTTGTTTTAATTTACTTCTAGATTACAGTCTTAATAGACTATCAAATCAGCTATTACGTGAAAATCATATAAATTAAAAAAACGTATATCAATAGCTTACCTTTAATAACCAGGCTCTACAACACACGTTTTATTATGATGAAGTATGATAGAAGTAACTGAGTAATATAGATCTTTAATCAGTACCACAATATTTTATTTCCATATAAGGGCACAAAAATAACAATGGTTCTCAGTATTTTACACCTACATATTGCTTCCACCATTCACAAATGAACGCATTTTTTCGTCGGGTGATATTTATACCCTCGGTAAAATACGTCAACCGGGGATTTACTTGAATTAGTACGAATCAATTCGGGGCTTCACAAGAAAGATTTGATATGATTTCACAGATTCCTATCTTAGTTTTTTGTCGTATTTTGGACATTGGTTGATAGAGGGTGCTAATTATTTGAAAGGGAAAAATGAAAACACAAATTATTGGTAATAGTTTCAAATTTATTATTGATTTTGTGTTAAAATATCTGTAATAAACGCAAAAAAAACAAAAATCGGAATTTCGACTAACAATAAAGTGGTTTGTTTTTTGTTCGTGGTTTGCATTTTTCAGAGATGTTTTATTCTCAAATTACTTATTTTTTTAATTTAAATTTGTATAAAATCGGTTTCGAGCGGCCGCCCCTTGCAATCGGCCGCCTGCGTGATGGACACGCAACACCCCACCGGTAGGAACGGCCCTGCTTAACCCCAACTATTAAAGGTTCAGTTAACCCCAAAACGCATGGCAGTTCTACATGCATGTTCCTCGGAAACCCCCTACATTCTTGCACTTTCGCTTTGCTTAGCTTTTTGGCAATGAAATACTAATATCAACAGATAGAAACTTAAACTTACACTTCCACAAATTACTCTTACAATAAACAACATATGTAGCAAATAGTATATTACTTTACAAGGGATGTAAGTACCTTGCTACCCTCGTTCACTTCGCTCACTCAGGCATCAAACGATCCTCGGTAGTGTAAATCTTCCTACATCCTGTGTAAAGTACATAATTTTTTTCGCCATCAATATCTCCTTATGTAAAATAAATGGTAATAGCGTAAACTTATTATATTTTCTCCTAGACCTATACATGAAAAAACATTGTCCCAGATTTATTTGAACACGACTGTACATAGAGGCATCTAAATATACATATACAGGGTGTTTTAGAATAACTGTTCCTAATTCTCAGAATTGAGAGAGGGCATGTTAACACTTTTTAATGATAAACTAGTGTTCGTAAATACTTCCGTTTCGAGATAATACGACATTAACGAATTGAGTACTTGAAATAATCTCAATGTGAAAAGTAAGGATTTTATTGATTTCCAGCGGTTGCAATTTTTATTAATATTTAAAAAATGGTATTACACAAAAATTATAAGAATTGTTCAAAATTATGGCCGCCATTGTCGACACACAAGGTATGACGATGTGTGAGTGACCGACGAATTCTTCGAAATATCTGCGGACGTTCACGAATGTCATCAAAAGCAAGAATAATTCGAGCCACTAACTCCTCTGCTGTGTCCACAGGTGTCGCATAGACGAGTGATTTAATATGACTTCAAATACAAAAATCAATTGGAGTCATATCTGGCGAACGTGCAGGCCAAAGAATAGGACCTTGTCTCCCAATCCATCGGTTTCGAAATTGTGCATTTAAATAATCCCGAACATTTAAACCGAAATGCGCTGGTGCACCATCATGTTGAAAGACCAAATCTCTATGAGTATTAAGTGGTTCATCTTCAAGTAACTCCGGCCATGTTGCCATGGATAATGTTCACTATCTGCAGCTATTTTGCATGCGTGCGTTACTTTCCACATTGAGATTATTTCAAGTACTCAATTCCTTAATGTCGTATTATCTCGAAACGGTGTGCCGCAGGGCTCTATTTTAGGTCCTTTGCTCTACATAATCTATTCTTCTGGTCTTTGTAATGTTTTAAAACACTGCGTGTATCATCAGTATGCAGATGATACCCAATTGTATCTTTCGTTTAAACCTAATGACGCAATTACTGCTTGTAGCCTTATTAATGATGACTTAAATAACTTAATAGAGTTTGCTGCTTCCCATTCTCTGAATATTAATCCTTCCAAATCCGTGGTCGTTTTATTTGGTGGTCGAAATAGCAGATCTGCGGTGTTACCTCTCATCCAAATTAAAATTAATGATACAATCATCGCTATTGATGACAATGCGCGAAATTTGGGCCTTACTCTGGATTATACGCTTAGATTTCGTGAACATGTTAATAACTGTATACGTAGGTCTTACGGAAATCTTAAATTAATTTATAATAACAGACAAGTTTTAAATAAGAAAATGAAAACAATTCTATGCGAATCTCTCGTGTTGTCACAATTTAACTATTGCGATATTGTCTATGGGCCTTGTATTGACAAAGCAACTAGTAGAAGAATACAATTAGTACAAAATTCCTGTTTGAGACTTATCCACGGTGTCAAACGCCATGAACATATATCACACAAAGTTATAGAATCCAATTGGCTCAGCATGGATAAACGTCGTATGTTGCATTGTTTGGTATTTTATCACAAAATAATTATTACTAAAACTCCTCCTTACCTTTATAATAAAATTACGTTTCGTACTGATATACATAATCTAAATTTAAGACATAGAGGTATATTAGACTGTAAACCTCATAGATCTGAATTATTCAAACGGTCATTTTCCTACAATGTTTCTAAATTGTACAACTTAGTACCCAATGTATTTAAATCATTATCATTACTTTCTTATGTATTGTTTGAGGCTTTCGCGGTTACTCGAATTATTCTCCTTAGCATAGAATTTCGGCTTAGACCGCGTAGTATTTGTATATGAACACCCAGCATTTTCTGGCTTAATGTGCCTTGCACCTTGTGAAGTCGAGCAAAAACCCGCTCGATGGCCATGCTCTTTGGTGGCTCGTGTTGTTTGAGTATCTTGAGAACGAGGATACTTAGGCAGATTTGGCCGTTTTGCCGTTTCGCACAGTGCGACTTTCACTCTGATGATGCAAGCTGCAAGGTCTTGCGAAACGTTAGTGAATATGGATGCACAAACAGCAAAACGGCCAAATCTGCCTAAGTATCCTCGTTCTCAAGATACTCAAACAACACGAGCCACCAAAGAACATGGCCATCGAGCGGGTTTTTTTGCTCGACTTCACAAGGTGCAAGGCACATTAAGCCAGAAAATGCTGGGTGTTCATATACAAATACTACGCGGTCTAAGCCGAAATTCTATGCTAAGGAGAATACATTACTTTCTTTTAAGATCCGCGTTAAAAATTGGTTTTTTAATTCTTAGCACCTTTAGCATCAGGTAACTTAGTATCCATTTTGTTAATTTCCATAATTTGTTTAAAATACTTTACTATTTTTATTATTATTATTTTGTATCTTATGTTGTTATTGTGTAATTTCTGTTCTTTCGTGAGTGATTTGGCTTAAACTATTGTATTAATACTCTGTGACTGTGACCAATCAGTATTTATTCAACCTCTCTCGGAGGAAGGGAAGAGCAGCGACCCCTTTATGGAGGTCATCTGACTCTCTTCGAATTTCCTAATGTAAAGCTACTGTATATAATGTATTATAGTGTATAAATATTTTTTGTCTCTGGAAATAAAAATTATTATTATTATTATGAAAGTGTATGAGTGTTTATTGCTTCGATATAAATTGGTCGAGTGCGACAGCACGAGACCAATTTTGATGCAATAAACACGAATAAACACTTTGACAAAAATTCATGCAATTCGTCGGCTGCAAGCGGCATTTGAAGGACTATTCAACGAACAAAATTGACATTTCTTAGTAATTAATCAATTTTATCACGTCCTCTTTGAAAATAAAAATCTGTTGACGTAAAATAAATTGTTTGTCAAATTTGACATTTCTAATATCATATTTGATTAATTTTACAGGAAGTTAAATAAATGTCACAGGAAGAGAAAAAAATTGTCATTAAAACTCCGCTAGCGGAATTGTTGCACAATTTTACGCTGATTGGTGGCAAATGACATAAATACTAAATTATGATTGGTGAATAGTTAACTTGAAGGTGGTGAGTTGAATAGTCTCTAAAATTTTAAGCTAGATTAAAAATGCAATAATATACCGGGTGTTCTATTTAAAATGGGAGTTAATAAAACAAATAGAAAAAAAAACAAAAGAAACCCATTTTAGAGGTATTTAACTGGAAAATCATTTATCTCAGATCAATACACATTAAAAATGCAATAAAAATGTAAAGTTTAAAAAAATCGTTAGAGCCATTTTTGAAAAAAATCGAAAAAGCTGAAAAATCACAAGAGTAAACACCATACTTCCGGTTATGAGATTTTCTTGAAACGCTTGCTGTCGCATCTAGATAGTACACAAAACTTATATATAGTTTCAACGCCATAACTCTTTTCGTTTTTGAGATATTTTGTTCACAGACACACAGACAGACAGACCAATGAACAAAAACATGTTTTTTGGGTTCGGGGGACTCTAAAACGTGAAGATCTCTTGAAAACTCAATTTCCAATTTTTGGGGTGAATCCAATATTTCCTTTGTAAAAGAAAGTAAAAAAGAAAATTCTACCCAGCGTCCAACTGTTTAGTACCCTCACATATGTACATATGATTAATCTAGTACATGTAATCTTTATATACGTACATATAATTCTTCTGCACGTCTGTATGTGACTGTACTCCTAAACGGCTTGATCGATTTTGATGAAAGCTTTTGTGTGTGTTTGAGTGGATCTCTGAATGGTTTAGATTCACAATTGGACCCGGTAGGTGGCGCTGCAATCGGGTTCTAGGAATTTTTGTTCAAATTTTTTGAAGATTTTTTTTAAATATACTATATTTCACCACCCCACCCCCCCCAATATTTTTTAAAAAGAAAAAGATCGAAAATTCGGATATCGAAAAAACGTTTGCTGAACCCGCTAATAGCAGGCAGTGGGCAGGACAACGTCTGTCGGGTCCGCTGGTTTACAATAAAAATAGTCTCATGCATTTTTGCACTCCAGTAAAAGGTTACAGAGAAATGGAGGGGGTAAAGATGTCATTATTTTCCATTTAGCTTGGAATTCATCGTAGGTCCTACTTACTCACTTGAAAATGAGTAATGTTTCGTTATAAAAAGTACTTTAAAAGTGTGGCATAAATAACATAGGAATATTTGTAGGTATGTATGAATGTATGTAGGTATGTATTTATTTATGTACTTGATAATATACCTACATTGCTCCCCTCCTTTGTTGTTTTACAGCCAACCTGAAGTTCGTGTGTACAGGCTGCTTTGCGATGGTCTGCAAGTAACATTGGTGGAGTAGAGTATCCAAATTATCTGCATTTTTTTATGTAAAAATTAAAAGGAAGAAATGGTTATCAGAATCAGCTACTGCATCTGGGTCTGCATTTGGGTTGTCAAAAGTCAACAGCTTTGTATGAAGCTCCTGTCACGTTGCACGATTTTAAAAGGCGTTATTTTTCCCTTTCTATAAATCGAAGAAAGAGTAAACTGTTAAGAGAACATCCTTCATTTTCCCAATACCACGGTGGATGTCTCCAATGCAGTAGACTTTTTCTTCTTGATTACCTTTCTTCACAACCATCTTCAACTGTTTGTTGGCTGGAGCATACGCAACCAACATGACCAATAAATTGGTGTCATTGCCAATCACGGTAGCCTCCTTTTCTTTCTTTGATTCGTCAATTGCAGTAAAAATGATCTTGATGTCAGCATCACCTTCTGCCTGAATCACTTTGCAGCCAGCTTGCTGTAAGTGTACCGTGATTAGAGCAATCAGTTGCATCTTGTTCTTACTATTAGTTAAAAATTCTGCTTGTCCAAGAGTGACATTAATTCCATCTTACACTTTCACTTCAACATGTGTAGTAGTGGATGATCAGCTCAAATGTTCATCGTCGTTTGTGCTGGGTTCTTCACCATAACCGTCAAAATCAATAATAGCTTTTCCGTAATGAGAAGTGACGTAATTATATGCTGACAAATCTGTTTGAAGATAGCTCGGCATTGCCACACAACACGATGAAGGAGGTGCCCTCCATCAATAACATGTGACACTTCTCCAGGATCAGTAACATCAGATGGTTCATGTGATGCAGACTTAAACACTTTGACCATTGAGGCCTTGCCACCTTCCTCGTCAAACCGGATTCGTCGAAAAGAGATGGGGGATAAGCACATAGGTAATTCATATTTAAAAATTTCAGACAGCTGCTCATCAGTCCATACGGTGCACACCATACGATGTAGAAGCGTGTCAGGATTTACACATACAGTGTCACTGCTTTCGTTATGGTTGCAAGAGACTTCATAACAAACTTTCGCTTTAATTGTATCTCATTAAATTTTTCCCCTCAATCTCTTTTTGCGCTACTGCTCCGATTTCAAATGCTTCATCATAATTCACCTTTTCATCAGCCACTACCCCTGTTGATAAGAAAGACAGTTAAGAGGGTTTTAAAAAGGGGTTGTGTTTCTCGAGCCATGATATAAAACTTTGCAAGTCTTTGGAACTCCTTTTCTGATTTGCCTCATGCAGCTCAATGTGCTGTTCTGAAGAAACACTGTCAACTCCTGCAAATGCCTTTATTGCTTCAACAATCCTAGAACAAGTTGGCATGCAGTTAACCCACGTTGCAATAGTTGATGGTGTTATTCCTCTTCCTCCAGTCAAAGCAACACTACTTTTGAATGGTTTCATCAGCACCTGCTCTGTAGTCATGTCAGTCCAGATTCCAGACCAACGCTTCTCAATACGTTGAACGGTGAAGTATCCACGATTAACAAACATGTCATATTCTGTGTCGCACAGTAGTGCTAACATCTCGCATCCAGCTACCGCACCGAGCAGACTTGTTAACCAGAGCCGCCCAACTTCCAGAGCTAGCAGTTCAATTCAAAGTCCAAGAGCACGTGTTGAGTCCAGACTTTCGGGTCGTTGGTTCCACGTGCTCCGCAGTGACGGAGAATTAGATGCTCGTCTTTTACAATAAAAAGAATGTCAAGGCGTTAATTAAAAACGAATTGTCAGCAAGCATGAGTCACCAGCCACCATCGTACCAGCCGCCGCTGACGTCCACCGCCGAGATGCCTTCCACTCCAGTGAGGTCCAGCAGCTGCCTGCAGGCCCCGCCGTCAGAGAGGATTCTTCGCTCCGCGCACGTGGACGTGGAGGAGCTGCCCAACACCCCGCCTGACCGTCGCCGTAAAAGAAACAAGAAGAAGAAGAAGACGACGCCGCCAACACTGGAGGAGCCAGTGCCGGACCCGCCAGCACTCACAGCGCAGCAAGAGTTGGAGCTTTTCCCCTACATGTACTGCCACAGCCTCACAGAAGCATTTGCCTACAAGACCACGATCCCCAATATGGATCTTGAGCCAAGGGTCAAGCACCCGAACGGAAGGCTGGGCTTCAAGCAGAGGCTGCCGCCTTGGCTCGATGACTACTTCATCGAAGGACCGCCGACGCCACCGCTAGCAGTGTATTCGTCTCCACCACCGACTCCATCACAAACAACACCTCCAGAAACCACCCACGCTGAACCTTCCACCAACGCCGCTTCCACGTCAAACCTAATAAATTCTGTCACTGTTTCAGGTTTACCCCGTGATGCAGCAACCCCAAAAGCCCTCGAGCTCCTGTGCAGGAAGATCCCAGCCCTCCCATCCTCCTAAGCCACAGCCCATCCAGTGCCGTAAATGTCAGAAGTTCGACCATCCATCTGATGCTTGTCAACAGCGGAGGGCCGTCTGCGGCATTTGCGGCGCTTCCCACCCAACCAGCACCTGCAGAGCTAATACCACCCTAAATGCAGCAACTGCAACGGCGATCACGTCGCATTCTCTCCGAGATGCCCGGAGCGCCCTATAGAAGCTGCAACTCCCGCCACCGCCGCTCCTCTAAAAACCGTCGACGCTCCTCCACCAGAAGTCCTCGCCCGCTCCGAAGATCCTTCTCTCCACGCCATAATCTGCTTCCTTATGAGCTCCCTATCCAACCTTTTCCCCAACCTGCGTGACCGCATCGGTCGAGTACTAAAACCGCTTATTTATCATTTTTTTGGTTTGCAGTTTGCGGCTTCGTACTCCGGAAACTTCCTGCACGTTTCGCTGGTGTAGCGGATGACACCAGCAGGACTTCGCCGGGACCCGACGCCAGGCACAGAGGATGACGACACCAGGACATGGACCCGCCGAGGACTTCTACAGTCCGCGAGGATCGCGACAACTTCAAATTATCTAGTTTTCTCTATGCCATTCACCCTATTAAAGTAATTTTTTTTAATTTAAACTCAACTAAAATGTAATTTTTCTTTTTTTGATTTTTTTTTGTCCTAAATAATTGTAAACAAAGCTGAAGAGGGGATGCTGCCCCTATAGCGGCTTTTCAGTTAGGATAGATTAGGGATAATTATTAAGAATTATGACTTGTATCTACTTGACTGAATAAAAACTTTAAAAATTCATTCAATTCATTCAGTAGTGCTAAGTGCGAAGCTGCAGACAGTCTTGGAGGTAGACGTGAGCAGATTTGGTGTAGTTGAACTGACCAGAGGTATGAAAGATTAGAAGCATGCGATGCACACAGTAAACGTGAAGATGAAAGTCTCCACTCCTTTCAGCTTTGATAAACATTCGAACTAGTTCAACCATTTCGATGAGCTGAATCCATAGTTTTTACGTTCGTTTTCATTCCTTTGAGTGTTTTAGCTGCCCATCCAACATTTGTACAAAGTTCTGCACAACCGTGGACTCCGCAGATTCATCAGGCGGTGCGCTGCCAATTGCAAATGATGAGTAAATAGCTTTTATTTGTTCCTCACTTGTAAACATCAATTTATCAAGTCACTGTATTCACCTTGAAAATGTTTCTTAACTGGCTAGCCAGTAAATTTTTTACTGGCTAGCCAGTTATATTTTACAAGCGTGCTCATAGATAAATGATAGCGTGCAAAGCCAGAGTTGTCTTCCTTAGTATGTGTCATATTCAATAATTTAGTTGCTTGTCAGTTTGACATTTTGAATAAATGGTGAATTTCTAGTTATTTACAAGTGAGGAACAAATAAAACATTCAACAATACACGCCAGGTAAACATTTTTACTGGCTCAAGGATATGACAGGCTCGCCTAACGGCTCGCCAGTCATCCCAATCCTATCGCCAGTAAAAACTGTTTTACCTGGCTTGTAATGTTAAATACTATTATTTGTTCCTCACTGTTAAACATCAATAGTTATTTACATTACAAGCTGCGAAAGCTTACTTTTAGGTGTGAGGTGTTTTTGAATGGCCGAGGCGAGCGCAAGCGTAGCCGAGGCTGTTTAAAAACTCCGAGCACCTGAAAGAGCTTACGCAGCGTGTAATGTATTAAACTTTTCATTCTCCCCTCATATTTAATAAAATACAATGACTTTTGTGATTATAATAAAATTAGTAAGACAGGTGGCTTGTCGTTAACGTTACTTTGGTAACAATACAAAAGCATTATTTTATGACATTTGTCAAATATCATTGAATAGTCTGTCATAATTTAACATGAATTTCATTAAAGAAGCTGCAAACATTGCGTGCAGAAGTTTGTTGCCGGACAAATCCAAAGGTCGGTACAATCAAGCTTACGAAAGTTTCATGGCATGGTGTGCAACGAATGATGTTGACATTTTTGCTTTTTGTCGTCCAGGGCACGAAAGTTTTTCATACCTAGCAACCCATCACTTAGCATATTTTACTTTCGCTTTCAATTGCCTTATCAAAATCGAAAATGGCACTTTCGTAGAGGGAAGAATGAAATGTATCAAGTCACTGTATTCACCTTGAAAATGTTTCTTTTTTTACTGGCTAGCCAGTTATATTTTACAAGCGTGCTCATAGATAAATGATAGTATGCAAAGCCAGAGTTGTCTTCCTTAATAGGTATGTGTCATATTGATTAATTTAGTTGCTTGTCAGTTTGACATTTTGAATAAATGATAAATTTCTAGTTACTTACAAGTGAGGAACAAATAAAACATTCAACAATACACGCCAGGTAACCATTTTTACTGGCTCAAGGATATGACAGGCTCGCCTAACGGCTCGCCAGTCATCCCAATCCTATCGCCAGTAAAACCTGTTTTACCTGGCTTGTAATGTTAAATACTATATTAAGGCATTGTAACATTGTGCATGATTTAAGTAGGTACTAGTTGAGTTTTTAAAACCGTATAGTAGCATAGAAAATTTTGAAAAACGTATATATCTTCCAAACTTCCCAATGCATCTGTCAAATTTGAAGGTTATTATCGAAGTGTCACTGAATGACCATCAAACAGTAATTTTATGAATTAAATTACGAAGTGACTTACTGTTTTCAATGCTGGCCTGATTTTAAATAGCTTTCCAATTTCTGGTTGGAATACTATACCGATTTAGCGAATACAACTTGCGAAGAGTTGGCAACACTGCAGACAACTATCAGCAATTGGCCACCCTGTTTGTCATTTACATCTGCAGCGATGTAATACAATCGGTTAATCAAAATTATGATCGTTTTTGTAATCACATTAGTATAGAAATTCATAGATATCAAACTAATGATGGCGACAGTCAACCCGGACGTGAGCCACAAATTCCGCAGTGCCAAAAAACTTGCCGCCAGACAGGCCGGAGATGGAAACGAAGTAGAGGTGAGGTTATTTTTTTTCTAATGCCGCTAAAGATCTGTTATTTGCCTCATTTGTAGGTCGAAGTCCGTGAAGACGAGGAGCAGTCCGTGAAATTACAGGAAATAATCGATTTGCTGGTCGCTGCCGGCTATTTTAGGGCCAGAATTAAAGGATTGTCCCCCTTCGATAAAATCGTCGGGGGCATGACTTGGTGCATCGAATCTTGCAATATAGACGTCGATGTCGACCTATTGTTTCAGGAGAACTCCACCATAGGTCAAAAAATGTAAGAACAATTTTGTTTAGTTGAAGAGAACATAACTGTTCATTTTCCAGAGCATTAACTGAGAAAATTGTGGCAGTTTTGCCCAAAATGAAGTGCCCACATAGAATAGAACCACATCAAATCCAAGGGTTAGATTGTGTTCATATTTTTCCAGTAATACAAGTAGGTCAGTAAGGTTAGTTTCGTGCAATCTGATTAACTTCGCCTTTTTAGTGGTTAGTAATACGCTCCATGGAATTCAGGCAGGAAATGTCTGAGTTTGTTCGTTCATACGCAGTCAGCCAGTTTAACAAAGAATTTCCTTTAGAAAATAAGAATGTGGAAGCTCAGAAGCAAGTTCTGAACAACGTTAATACAGTCAGGGACGTTTATAGGCCGCACAGGTATTATAGAAGGAAAAATACCCCTCCTGAAGATTTGCCATCTAGAGTACAAATTACTTTATTAGAATATGGGTTAAGAGGTGACGTAAGGTCTTCCAGTAAAATGATTGAACCGGATTCTGTGGAGGAGCATTCGTTGGAGGTAAAATTGTTGTGTTGTAATGTAGTTTTTCCTTTGTATAGTTTTGCCCATTGTGCTCGAGTGGCAATATTTGTTGCATTATTTTAGTGTGTGTTTAATTTTTTAGCTTGATATTCAGCATTTGTTAAACGGCATGGCCCTTATGAAGCAGGTAAGGTAGAATTTTAATATAATTTTGCTTCTGCTTTTTGTAGTGTAATCCAGTAGTTTTTTGGTATAATAAATAACGTGTGATTGATTTTAGGAAAATGCAGAACATTTTACTTTAAATGAGGAAGAACGCTTGGAACTTATTAGGCATTATGCTACATTACAATCGGAAATGGAGGTAATTACAAACACTTAGTACCAAACTTTTTAGATTATAATACATTTGCTCTAGTGCGGTTATTAATTTGTTTCTCTATTACAGGATGGAGGCATTAAATCTATGGAAGAAAAAAGGGTTTGGACACTGGAGCAGCAGAAACAGATTCTGACTGATAGGTGTAGTAAGTTGGAAGAGGAAATAAGTGCACTTGAAAATTCAATTTCTGAAAATGTAAAGGCTGTACAAGATATTAGTAATAAGGCGCAAGAAGCCAACAAAGCTCTAAGGGAGTTAGCAGAAGAAGAAAAGGAGCACACGGGGTAAATCTGCAGGCTTCTAAAATCTACATGAAACCTCATTTTTATTACTATTGCAGAAATATAAAAGAAGTCGAGGAACTAGTCATTTTAAATGATAACCTAAAAGCTCAAGAAATACAATTTAGGGAATATTGTAAGCAAGAACTAGGACGCTTAAAAGCTTTAATAGAGTAAGTTTTATTTATATCATCCTTAGTGTTGCTGTGAAGTATCAGGTTGGATTTTTTTGCAATTGGGCCAGAACATGAACTATCCTGCGATGGTAAAGTGTCAGAAATTGCATTCTGTTTTTGGCAAGAGCATTAAAAAAAAACCCAAAATTTACAGACTCAACTCGCGGGGCTTAAAATGCTCGCTCACTCCCGTTTTTACTCTGCCCCACTCGTGACTAAAGACTAGCTTTACGCACTTGTATCGTAAATTACTATTTTGACACGTATCAAATGTTATGGAGCCCATTAAATGGACC
>OW679195.1:181856168-182075747 GCA_940337035.1 Agriotes lineatus | reverse complement strand
TGCTCTTTCATTTTTGTAACCCCAGTTTTTGTGATAAAGTTGATATATTTCACAGAAAATCGTACGACACTCATTAATGGCCAATAGAAAAATTAGCTCACGGGCCGTATCCAAGACAACAAAAAAATTTCTTGGAAATTTTTTGTAGGTAGACGTTACTTCTTTTTAGGGATTGTGTCGTTACGATTTTCTTACCGAATCTGCATTCGAGAATTAATTCATATCCGGAAATTATTTTTCGTGCATTCAACAACGTCCTAATTTGCCCTCGCGTCCCGCTCGGGCAAATTAATAAGACGTTGTTGAAACACATTCAAAAAAATTTCCGGAAAGAATTAATGCTCTTATGAGATTATGTGTGAATATTTGCAAAAAACTATAAAACTGTACCTTCTTTCCAAGATGGCGACGCCGGCTCACCTTGAATTTCTCGGAACTTTTTATATATTCAATAGTACGCCCAAATAAACATCCTCACCAAATTTTAAAACTTTCCGATTTATTTTTTTTTCAAACGCTAAAAACGGGTCTTCGTTCACTGGGCTAAAATGGAAAAAATGACTAAAGGACCTTCCCAAACCTTTTATGTCCCCGTCGAGAATAATGGGAATTATTATTATTACACTTAACTGTCACGTGACTGATTTCATCCATTTTTTTGAAATCGACTAATCCCGAACTGATTATCTGATAAGCACCCTATAGATGTTTGTCGATCCCGTGGGGGTATTTCAAAATATAGACGCTAACGACAAAATAATACTATTCAGTTCGCCTGTCATCTGTCAAAAGTGGACCAATGAAAACGTCAGACTTTGCACTTCATAGCCAACCAAAATAAATTGTAGTAACTATTGTACTAGTACTCAAGTGACTATTTTGAACAAATTAAAATATTTATTGAAGATGTTTACACAAATTGTTTTTTAACATGTGTAACTAAATGTTGAGTCTTTCTAATTTAACAAATGGGTTTAGTTCACTGAATAGTCCTCCGAATACTATTCGTAGTCAAAGTTAGGTAGACTATTTTCGGGGTGGTAAGGTGGTATCACTCATGTCCATTGCGTGTGCCATATATATGTATTACTTACATATATGGCGTGTGCATTGCTCCGCAACGAGTCCTATTTGTACGCACACCTTCGTGATACCTACTACCCCAAAAATAATCGACATAACTTTGAGTATTTATAGTTTATTAGAAAATCTTCATCACTTCACTTCTTGAGGAAATAGAGTTCTCGCGTGTATTTGCAAAAAGCAAAAGGGATTGGCGAATAGGTAACATTCAATGCACTCGGGATATTACATAAGATAATATCATAATTTGGTTGACAATAACATGTTTTTAACGCTGTTCGAAAGTAATAAAATTCGAGAGAAAATTGAAACATTAATATCTTGAAATTACTGAAAAAATAAGTGGTGCAGCCCGATAAGCAATTGATAAGCCTGAATGATAGTGTTGAATAACAAATATTACAAAATAAAAATAATTATATTTTATCCACAACCCATATATTACGATATCATAATTATACTGACTTCAAATGTATTCGTACAGGCTAGGACGTCAAGGTGTTCAACAGGTTTTAATTTGGCAATAATATCTAGAAAGCTGCAAACAGTTTTAAACACTATAGTTTTGCATTTTAATTAACATACTAACTTTGCCCCGCCACAAGATGTTTACGTTAGCAGCAAAATTTAACAAAATTCCGGGAATACATTTTCCGCAAATATCTCCCTTACTATTAGCTTTATAGTAAAATAGTATACGTAATACAAATATTACACAGAATAGAATATTATATCATATTGGTAGGTAACATTTTTTTTTTGCTACTAATGGTTTTGAAGATATGTATTGTTACGATCCTGAGGGCCGAGGGATGGATGAGTCAGCAGCCTTGGCGATTAATACGCGAGCGTTCCAGAGCTTCTCGAGGCGGCTGCAGAAATATGAGTCACAGCGGTCGAATGCTCGGGAAGCGCCCTAGAACCAGGTGTACTGAATGACTCACGCTCGCTTACGAGAACAACACCTGCGAATGCCGGAGTGCATTCGCGAGGATTCTGGAATCTCCCCAGTGAAATATAAATGCGCGACCTTCAGACCTGCAGTTCAGTTGGAATTCAACATCAGGGCGGCGAGCTCCCAGATAAATAAAACGCGTGAAATAAATAAATCCGTATGTGATAGAAATACATCGTTAGTGTTTAAGAGTGATATAAATAAATAATAATAGTTGTTAGAAATAGTGCCGTAGTTTAAAAGTAATTTGTGATCTGCTTGATAATTCTCTCGTGTGTTTGTAAATAACAATAATCGTAATAATTCATTCTTGTAAATAAATATTTGAACCCATGTTCGTCGTATGATTTTAAATAGCCCGAACGTTAAGAACGTAACAGTGGTGTCAGGTGTGAGGTTTTGAACCGGGGGCTATATAAAAAAATTATCGAACAAACATTAAAATAAATAAATTGTTAACAAGTGCCGATAAAACGACGGTCAGATAAATAAATTGAAGTGAGTATTGTGCATGCCTTTGACGAGATCTCAAAGCAGCAAAATGGAAGCCCAATTAAGCCAACTTTTGCAACTGATGCAAGTTAGCCAGGACAAGGCAGAAAAAGCGCAAGCAGAATCGAAAGCCGCGCAAGAGAAAGCGGAAAAAGCACAGGAGGAACTTAAGAAAGAGATCCAAGTTGGCCAGGAAGAATTGAAAGCCGGCCAAAAGAAGGCAGAAGAGAATGCAGAAAGGGCACAGGAAGTACTGAAGGAACAGTTGAGAGCCGCGCAAGAAGATCTTAGAGAAAAACTTGAGGAAAAGCTGAGAGTCACTCAAGAAGACCTCAAGGATGAACTTCGGGAAGATATGGAGAGAGCGTTGGCCGGAGTTCGGAGTGACATACTGGAGCTGCAGTCACGAAGTGGCCAAGGCCAACCAGCTCTCTCGGAATCTGCTGGCTGCTCTTCTCCAATTGCAGTGAATCAGCCTACCTTATCGCGAGTTTCTGCCCCTCAGGTTGCTCTGTCCCAAGATACTGCCCCAGTGAGGCCCGCAACATCTGGCTTGCACATGAAACTGCCCTCTTACGATGGGAAAAC
This sequence comes from Agriotes lineatus, assembly GCA_940337035.1. Taxonomy (NCBI): domain Eukaryota; kingdom Metazoa; phylum Arthropoda; class Insecta; order Coleoptera; family Elateridae; genus Agriotes; species Agriotes lineatus. The sequence goes on along the minus strand of OW679195.1, from coordinate 182,072,629 downwards.
ACCATGGTCAACATACCTGAAGCAATTTGAAGCCGCAGCCGTTGCTAATGGTTGGGGAATGGCAGACAAAGCGACCGCATTGATCCTGACATTGCGAGGGGATGCTCTGAATGTTTTGCAAATGATTCCAGAAAATCAGCAGAGGGACTTCCAGCAATTGGTGAATCGTCTGGAACGGCGTTATGGCAATGGTCATCTTCAGCATGTGCATTGTGCCCAGTTGAAGAACAGAATTCAGAAGTCGGGGGAGACTCTGCAAGAACTGGAGGCCGATGTTGCTCGATTGGTTCGGCTCGCGTATCCATCGGCGCCGGAGGACTTCCTGGAGCAGCTAGCCGTCCAAACATTCGTAGATGGAGTTAAAGACGCCGATACTCAGCAAGCGGTACGTCTGGGGAATTTGAAGCGGCAAGGAGTGCTTCCAGAGGACAGGGTCGTGTCCGCAGTGTCTCCACGACGGAGATGGCGCCTGAATCCATGGAGGACATGTTGCGACGACTTATAAGGCAGGAGACGAGGGAGAAGGGGCCCCGTTGCTGGAGCTGCGGAGAGATGGGTCATCTTAGGGCTCGCTGTCCGAAGAAAGGAGCCCAAGTGTCTGACGAGCCGTCGAAAAACTAATGCGGGTCGACAAGAAGGGGCGAGAGTCGACTCGTGATTGCCATGCCCCGGAGATTCCCATACATGTGTCGTCCGTGCAACACCAGCCTGATAGCCTCTTCATTGATGGAAAATAAATGGAAGAGTTCGGTCTCTGCTGTTGGATACTGGAGCGACGAAGTCCATCGCCAGGTCTGATGTAATACGAGACGAGGGTGAGCTGCTGCCCACCAGGACACGCCTTCGCACTGCCACGGGAGGCGCAGTGACCACACATGGGGAGATGGATGTGAAATTGAAGATTGGGAATCAAACCCTCAAGCATCGGGTCCTGATTGCTGACATTGCGGACGAGTTCATCCTGGGAATGGATGTCATGAATAAGTGTGGGTTCACTTTGGACCTGGGACGCGGCGTGTTGCACGTGGGTGGGGAGGAGCTTTCCCTACACCCGAGAGAAGAGATCGCACTACAAGTGGTATTGGCGGAAGATGTTACTCTGCCTGGACGAACCGAGAGAGTCGTGGATGCATACCTGGATGGCGATCTCCGGGGCAACGTAGTGCGCATGATTGAACCTGATTATGACAAGAAACTCACTCATGGTATCCTGGTTGGGAAGACGTTGGTAAAGACTGGGCTTAAGGTCCCAGTAAGGATGATGAACGTCAACAGGGAACCAGCAACCGTCAGGAGAGACACAATCCTGGGAAGGTGCACACCGGTCTCCGCCGTTGTGAGAACGATCACTAGTGGCGGCGGCCGCAAGGCGAAGGACTGCCCAGAGGCATTAATTAACACCGTGATGTCTACGTGCAAGGGAGTGAGCCAGCAAGAACGGAAGAAGATCGAAGATCTGGTGGCCCGGTACCAAAACGTCTTCGAGTGCGGAGATCATCCCAGCGGCCGTACGGACGTAGTTAAACATAAAATCAATACGGGGGATGCTCAACCGATACGCCAACATCCAAGAAGGTTGCCCCTCGCCAAACGGGAAGAAACTGAGAAGATTGTCCAAGATATGCGAAACCAAGGGATCATCGAACCGTCCAGCAGCCCGTGGGCCTCCCCTGTGGTTCTTGTCAAGAAGAAGGATGGCTCAACGAGGTTCTGTGTTGACTACCGACAGCTGAACCATGTGACCAAGAAAGACAGCTACCCTCTGCCACGAATTGATGATACCCTGGATACACTCTCCGGTTCTCGATGGTTCTCGACGCTAGACTTGAAGAGCGGTTATTGGCAAGTCGGAATGGAACCCGCGGACAGGGAGAAGACTGCATTTACTATCGGAACTGGGCTCTGGCAGTTCTCCGTCATGCCGTTCGGTTTGTGCAATGCCCCCGCCACGTTTGAGAGGCTGATGGACACCGTCCTGAAGGGTCTATCTTGGCAGACCTGCCTGATTTACTTGGACGACATCATAGTGGTGGGCAAATCCTTCAACGAGCATCTGAAAAACCTGGAGGAAGTGTTTGGTAGACTGCGAGGTGCCAACCTGCGATTGAGTCCAAAGAAGTGCCACATCTTCCAGAAGAAGGTACAGTACCTGGGGCACGTCGTATCCCGCCAGGGAGTAGCAGTAGACCCGAGTAAGGTGAAGGCAGTGCAGGATTGGCCAATCCCGAAGGATAAGCATGAACTGCGACGCTTCCTGGGCCTCTGTACTTACTACCGACGGTTTGTGCTGGGCTTCGCGAACATCGCAAAACCGTTAACCCGTCTAACGGAAGAGGGACGACAGTTCGAATGGAGTGCTGAGTGCGCGGAGGCCTTCGAGACGCTCAAGACTGCCTTAACCAGTTCACCTGTACTTTGCTATCCACGTCAGGAAGGGCAGTTTATCCTCGACACTGACGCTAGCAATGTCGGAATAGGTGGTGTTCTGTCCCAGGTCCAAGATGGGCAAGAGAAAGTCCTGGCATATTTCAGCAAGGTCCTGTCCAAACCAGAGCGTAACTATTGCGTAACCAGGAGGGAGCTTCTGGCAGTAGTCAAGTCCGTGGAACATTTTTATAAATACCTGTATGGCAGAAGATTCTTACTGAGGACCGACCATGCTGCTCTAAGATGGCTGCTGCAGTTCAAGAACCCTGAAGGGCAGGTGGCTAGGTGGATCGAGCGCCTACAAGAGTACGACTTTGAAATAAATCATCGACCTGGCACAGCCCACCGCAACGCCGATGCGTTGTCCAGGAGGCCCTGCCCTGCGGACTGCAGCCACTGTTCGAGACTGGAGAGTCGTGCGGTACCCATCAATCGTACCACTGTAGTCGACGACTCGTGGGAGCTAGACGAGTTGCAGAACAGCCAGGAGAACGACCCCGACTTAGGCACAGTTATAGCCTGGAAGCGAGATGGCCGTCGACCTACCTGGCAGGAGGTCTCCGCCACCAACCCAACGGTGAAGACCTATTGGGCGCAATGGGACTCCTTGCAGCTCGAGAACAACGTCCTGACTAGAATCTTGGAAGACGAGGACGGTAGGGCAACGAGATCACAATTGATGGTTCCAAGGAGTAGAGTGGCCGAGGTTCTGCGTCACCTGCATGATGGCTCCTCTGGAGGACACTTTGGATTGAAGAAGACGTTGCAGAAGGTCCGAGACCGGTTCTACTGGGCGAGTTGCAAAGATGATGTCCGAGAGTGGTGCCGGAGGTGCGAAGCCTGCGCTACAGGAAACGGACCGGTTGGTAGACGTAGAGCTCCGATGCGGCAGTACAACGTCGGTAGTCCGTTCGAGAGGATAGCCATCGACATCGCTGGACCATTCCCCGAAACCGAAGCGGGAAATAAATACATCTTGGTGTGCATGGACTACTTCACCAAGTGGCCTGAAGCATATGCCCTTCCGAATCAAGAGGCCGGTACTGTAGCTGATGTTCTGGTGAAGGAGTGCTTTAGCCGTTTTGGAGTCCCCCTGGAATTACATTCCGACCAGGGCCGGAATTTCGAGTCTGGACTGTTCCAGAAAGTTTGCAAGCTGCTGGGGATACACAAGACTCGGACCACTGCCCTCCATCCTCAATCGGACGGCATGGTGGAAAGGATGAACCAAACCATGGGGAAGCATCTGTCCAAGGTGGTTTCCGAACATCAGCGTGACTGGGACCAGTACATTCACCTATTCCTAATGGCCTACCGATCGGCAGTACAAGAGACAACCAACCACACCCCAGCTACGGTACTCTTTGGGCGCGAGCTGCGATTGCCATGTGACCTCAAGTTTGAAGAAAGCCTGGCGAAGAAACGGCCGGGGAGGACTACGTGGGGAACCTGAAGAAGAGGATGCAAGAGATCCACGACGCCGTACGCCGAAACATTCAGGGTGCCAGCGACCGAATGAAGGACCGATATGATGCCCGCGCTGAGGCCGGTGGTTTCCAGCCTGGCGATTTGGTATGGCTTCATACCAGAAACTGGGAAGGCCCCTACACTGTAGTTGCTCGACTGAATGAGACCTCCTCGAGGAAAGTGCAGGGTGGTGCACTTCAATCGGTTGGCCCCATATGCCGGAACGAATGAGGAAGTGGAGGCTGTCACGGAACAACCCCTGAGACGACTAGGGACCGGAGGAACCTCCTTCCAGGAGTTTATGGCCGCTTATGGGGGTACGAAGACTGCGCGATTCGGAGTTACTACAGAGGTGCAGCGTGACCTGTTCGACACCCTGCGGCAGTATTCCCTGGCACACTGCGTCGCCCAGGACCTCCGGATGTCTAGGGGGATCGCCGCTGCCTTCCGGGAGCAGTTTGGCCGGTTAAACCAGCTGCGAGAGCAGGCACCTCAGGTTGGCAGAACCTTGCAGCTGAAGGAAGGCAACAGCTCCATTTATTACCTGGTGACGAAAAGGTTGTCTCACGAAAAACCTAGTTACCAGGAGCTCTGGTCTGCTCTTTTGGACCTTAAGGAGCAGATGGTGAAGAACGGCGAAACCCGGCTAGCGATGCCGAAATTAGCATGCGGCCTGGATTCGTTGGACTGGAGGGTCGTACGCAGCATGCTGGAAGTAGTCTTCGACCAGACCGGCATCCAGATCGAGGTCTGCTGTTGCAGCCCGGCGCGAAGCATTGAGCCCACGGTGGACTGCTACTTCTTCAACCAGTCCGTGTGCAAGAAGGGCACCGCCTGTAAATACCGTCATCGAATCCCCACAAGAGCGAGTGACAGGCACCCGACGCAACTCGTTCTGGGACAGAACGACCTAAGGCGGGGGCAATGTTACGATCCTGAGGGCCGAGGGATGGATGAGTCAGCAGCCTTGGCGATTAATACGCGAGCGTTCCAGAGCTTCTCGAAGCGGCTGCAGAAATATGAGTCACAGCGGTCGAATGCTCGGGAAGCGCCCTAAAACCAGGTGTACTGAATGACTCACGCTCGCTTACGAGAACAACACCTGCGAATGCCGGAATGCATTCGCGAGGATTCTGGAATCTCCCCAGTGAAATATAAATGCGCGGCCTTCAGACCTGTAGTTCAGTTCTGAAATAATTCTGCGGCAGTTCGAACTCACGTCGAGGATTGTTAGAAGCCCCCATATAAATAAAAACGCGTGTACATATAACTAATAGAAATAAATAAATATATAATCGTTAGTGTTTAAGAGTGATATAAATAAATCCGTATGTAATAGAAATACGTGTACCGATAGTCGTTAGTGCTTGTATTAATTTGTAATCTGCTTGATAATTCTCGCATGTGCTTGTAAACAATAATCGTAATAATTCATTGTGTAAATAAATATTTGAATCCATGTTTGTCGTATAATTTTAAATATCCCGAACGTTAAGAACGTAACAATATCTATGCGCCTTATACTACCAACAGCGGATACCCCAACTACCTCCTCATAAACATCCAAACCTGTCTTTCTAAGTGCATCTGCAATAAGTGATCTGACATCGTTGTGCCTTTTAATGCGTGCTAGTTCTCCGTAACTACAATATCCAAGTACATGTGCAAGTGTTTCGTACTCTTTGCATCGTTTGCAATGGGATGTATGGATACTGCGTCCGGGAACAGCACGCACAGCAGCAACGTTACATGTCATCTTGATGCAGTCACACCACTCTGACGTGCTTAGATCAGATCTTTTATAAACCCAATTATTTGCATTTTTAACCTCCTGATATAAAATTACCCCTTTTCCCTTTTGCTTTAAGTTACACCATTTAAAATATTCCTTTTCACGTAAAGCAGAACGTATAATTTTGCTAGACTTTTTCCTAGAAATAGTGGTATCCAATTCTAAACTATTTAAATTTAGTTTTTCCAAACATTTATTTTTCATTGTAGTGTAATCATCGGAAATATAATCACAAACACTTTTCTCAAGAATACAAAATTTATTATGTTGTTGAATAAATGCCTCCCAAAATGTATTGAATATTTCTAAGCCTTTAACAGCCTTTGATGAATATAAAAAACTATTGGGAGTGTCCCCTGGCAGTTGTAAAATGTCTTTAACACAACTTCGAATAATTAAATCTACTTTTTCTAAAAACATTTTGGAAATTTTGTTTAAAGGTGCTACCTGTAAAGGATAAATCAAGAGAGGAGAAATATACTGTTTTAAAATATCTAATTTTTGATCTGATTTTATCAATAATGATTTTGTTAAAATTTCTAAGGAATTAGCAAAACTTTTAAGAATAGAGTTTTCGTCAAAAATGATTTCATCGGAAATTGATACACCAAGATATTTAATTGTATCATTGTAATTTAAAAACTTAATTTTACTGTTGTCTATTGTTGTTAGTGATGTGTTTTCTAACAAACCATTCTCAATTATTATAGCCGATGATTTTGATGGATTTATATTCAGGCCAATTTCTTTAAATTTATTCTCAACCATAACTAGCAATTTATCTGCCGAAGAAAGGTCTTTTGCCACTAACACTGTGTCATCGGCATAACCAATTATTGATAACAGGTTTGGGCGACAATCATTTCCTAAATTATATCCTAAATCATTTTTGATGTTGTTTTCAGAGATTTCATCGAAAATATGATTCACACATAAATTAAATAAAATAGGTGATAAAGGAGCACCTTGAAGAACTCCTTTATTTATTTTAAACGATTTACTTTTTTTAATGCCCAAATCAATATATGATTCATTGTCCATTTGAAGATTTATAATTAAATCTTGCAATTTTGATGGAATTTCAGAAGATCTTATTACATTTGTTAAATGATCGTGTCCAATTGAATCATATGCTTTCATAATATCTAAAAACACTAGAGAAACTGTATCTCTTTGGCTTTTAGATTTATGTAGAATATTTTCTAGAATTTTGTTATTAATTAAGCAACCAGGTAAATGCATGAATCCTCGCTGATTTTTATTAATAACAACATAATCTCTAATTTGTCTATCTAAAACTTTTTCTATTATTCTTCTAAGAAGAGAACAAATTGTTATGGGACGCGAGTTATTAATGTCTTTTTCATCACTACCTTTGAATATTAATACCGTACGTGCTAATTTGAATAATTTTGGAACAAAATTTTTTGTATCATTAATGTGGCAATTTTTGCTATAATAGAAAGAATTTTGGAGTTATTTTTTATGGAACGCATCATAATTTTATCAGGGCCAGGAGAGGTGTCTACTTTAATTCGTGAAACTGCCCACTGAATATCAACTAATGATATCGCTGGGACATAATTGCTTTCGACAGACAATTTTTCCAAATTACCTAAATTAGAAGTATAATCTGTTTTACAATTATAGTTTTTTTCTTCGAATCTAGTTTTAAAAAAGTTATGAACATCATTTAAATCTATATTACAAATTTTAGACTTTCCGTTATTATAAACTAATTGTACCGCTTTTCTTCTTCTGTTGTAGAAGTAATATTGGGCTAGTTGGTAATCGTATTCCTGCTTCCTTCTTTCGCTGTTTCTTTTTGAAGTTCTTTCTGGATTCGATACTTTAAAGTCTCCTTGTCGTCGTTTAAAGCCTTTCTTCTTTCTAGCTTCGTAAAATTTTGTGGCTGGATGTTTCGGTCCCGGAAGTATGTCCATAATCTTAACTAAAAATTCTCCAAATTTTGCTACAGTAACACTAAAATCTTCTTCAGAATTGAATAAACTGTTAAATTTTTCTTCCCATTTAGAAATTTCATCATCAATCACGTTTTCTTTAGATACCTATCCTGTTGAGAATTAGGTGTCTGCTTTTCTGATACCTTTCCAATGTCGAATTTTCAATATGGTTATTAACTAATTTCTTTATATAAATTTCGCCGTGGGATTTTCTTATATGGGCATTAACACCTCTTTGGTTTTTAAAAAATTGGCTGCAATGTGGACATTTTTCTTGATTTACAGATACCTTTATTGAATTTTCTATGCCATCATTAACTAAATCTTTTGTATATAATTCACAATGTGATTTTCTAATATGAGCTTTAATACCTCTTAGGTTTTTAAAGTATAAGCTGCAATGAGGGCATTTTTCTTGCGTGGAAGCTACAATTTCTAATGTTGAATTTCTTGAGGAAGTATTTTCTTGATTATTTTTCACATATGATTTATTATTGCCATTTCTATTTGTACTGTTACTACAATTTTGTAAAGATTCAAATGGATGAGCTTTTTTAATGTGGAAATTTAGTCTTGAAAAATATTTGCCACAAATAGAACAACATTTTCGTTCCTTTTGACGGCCAATATCTGTTTCTTCACCTGTAAAATTATTTTCGATACTGTTCTTTATATCAGCCCTAATAACGTGATCGTGGCATTTTATGTCATCATTAGCAAAATGGTAAAAACATAATAAGATGTTGCATATGTGACAGCTGCGAAAAACTTCACCGTCACAGTTCAAAACTTCACAATTTTTTGGAACAAAGTCAGCCGAAAGCATAATTCCTTATGTCACAATGACAAACCATCACATACAATGTTTATAACATAGAATTTTTCAAAATAATCGTAAGATATCACTGCGAACACTTCCACTTATTCTTCTACTGGCACATTTTCAAATTTACACGTTTAAAGGGTTTAGGGTAATACGTAATAATTATAATAAATAACAGGGCTCGGGAAATGACTACTTCATGACAGTCGTTAGTGGGGTTGGAAGGCCCCATAAATGCACAGCGACGCCTATATTGGCCTAACGGCTGTTGGCTGAGTGGGATATATATATATATATATATATATGGCTTTTACAGGCCTTTGCGGCCCATCGCCTGGGTTAACTTTCTCCACTCTTCTCTGTTTAGGGCTTTGTAGTATACCGGGTGTCAACGAATTTATTAGACAAGTCATAACTTCTAGAGTATTAGGTGTATCAAAATGATATTTGGTATAGGTAAATGGTATAGGGAGAGGAAAGTTTTCGCATATTTTTCACTTTCTGGTCACTTCCGGTTTCATCGAAAATGGCTCCCGTTTCGAATTTTTAAATAGAACACCCTGTATATTTTTGCATATTTGGATTTCTGAGACAATTTTGGATCAGCATGTGACATTTTAAAAACTTATCCATGGCACACTTGACAAAAGTAAATAAATTATTATCTAGTATTTTGCTTAGAAATATTTAACTTATGAGCTTATTTTTAATCCAATCGCAAATAAATTAGTATCGTTAGATTCGCCGAAAAATTCTCTTTTCGGAAAGTGCTTGTCAAAAAAGGGTCGCCATTTGAACAAAAATAGTTAGACAAGAAGACGTGCTTTTGCCAACTTGTCTTATTCCTATCTATCATACTAATCACTCAAACTTTGCGATTGTAATTTTCTGACATCACCTGAGGTCTTTAGATTAGTTTGCGTCTGATCATGGCCACCTAGATGCTATATTAAAACTGGCTCTAAAAAAATCAAGTAGGCTTAAAAACTTTTTAAAATGTCACATTCTGATCCAAAATTGTCTCTGAAATCCAAATATGCAAAAATATACAGGGTGTTCCATTTAAAAATTCGAAATCGGAGCCATTTCCGGTGAAACCGGAAGTGACCGAAAAGTGAAAAATACGCGAAAATTCTCCTCTCCCTATACCATTTACCTGTACCAAATCTCAATTTAATACACTGAATACTCTAGAAGATATGACTTGTCTAATAAATTCGTTGACACCCGGTATAAGGGTACTAGGATTAAAAAATTGATTGGTTTTCAGTTAATTTAGATAATGATCGTTGCACTTTGTTTCAGACCGTTTGAAGAAGACGATTCTTAAGTAATACTCTCACGAAAGTCGATTTCGTAATCCATTTTTCTGGCAGCTTACAGCCAAAATAAGGCGAAAAGCAGGATGGGCTCCTTTGGGGTTCCGTCAATTCTGCAAATGATTTATTTGGATTGCAGAACCTGGCAGCAATTAGTAGGGGTATCGTGGCGAAATATAGTAAATATAATATTACTTGAAGAAGGTATAGAAGAATTATTTTAATAATAATTAGTAATGGAATATGATCAATTCAGTTTTCAGAAGGTCGCACCAACAACTACTTACAGTCAAAATTAAGCGAAATGTAGGGTGGGCCCCTTTGGAGTTCCACCAATTCTGCAATTGATTTATTTGGATTGCAGAACCTTGCAGCAATTAGAAGGGGGTTCGTGGCGAAATATAGTAAACATAATATTACTTGAAGAAGATATAGAAGAATTATTTTAATAGTAATTAATAATGGAATATGATCAATTAGTCTTCAGAAGGTCGTACCAACAACTACTTACGAAAACGGAATGAAAATGAATAATACTGTAGTATATAAGGGTAAAGACAAAAAATTGATTGGTTTTCAGTTGATTTAGATAATGACCATTGCACTTTGTTTCAAACCGTTTAAAGAGGACGATTCTTAAGTAATACTGTAAAGGAAGTCGATTCCGTTTTCCATTTCTCTGGCAGTCTAGAGCCAAAATAAGGCGAAAAGTTGGATGGGCCCCTTTGGAGTTCCACCAATACTGCAAATTATTTATTTGGATTGTAGAACCTGGAAGCAATTAGAAGGGGGATCGTGGCGAAATATAGTAAACATAATATTACTTGAAGAAGGTATAGAAGAATTATTTTAATAATAATTAATAATAGAATATTATCAATTCCGTTTTTAGAAGGTCGTACCAACAACTACTTACGAAAGCGGAATGAAGATGAATGATATTGTAGTATATAACGGTACTAGGACAAAAAATTGATTGATTTTCAGTTAATTTAGATAATGATCGTTGCACTTTGTTTCAGACCGTTTGAAAAAGACGATTCTTAAGTAATACTGTCAAGGAGTTCGATTTCGTTTTCCATTTCTCTGGCAGCTTCCAGCCAAAATAAGGCGAAAAGTAGGGTGGGCCCCTTTGGAATTCCACCAATTCTGCAAATGATTTATTTGGATTGCAGAACCTGGCAGCAATTAGAAGGGGGTTCGTGGCGAAATATAGTAAATATAATATTACCTGAAGAAGGTATACAGAAATTATTTTAATAATAATTAATAATGGAATATGATCAATTCAGTTTTCAGAAAGTCGTACCAACAACTAATTACGAAAACGGAATAAAAAAGAACAATGTTGTAGTATTTAAGGGTACTAGAACAAAAAAAATGATTGGTTTTCAGTTAATTTAGATAATGATCGTTGCACTTTGTTTCAGACCGTTTGAAGAAGACGATTCTTAAGTAATACTGTCAGGGAAGTTGATTTCGTTTTCCATTTCTCTTGCAGCTTACAGCCAAAATAAGGCGAAAGGCAGGATGGGCCCCTTTGGAGTTCTACCAATTCTGCAAATGATTTATTTGGATTGCAGAAGCTGGCAGCAATTAGAAGAGGGATTGTGGCGAAATATAGTAAATATAATATTACCTGAAGAAGCTATAGAGGATTTATTTTAATAATAATTAACGATGGAATATGATCAATTCAGTTTTCAGAAGGTCGTACCAACAACTACTTACGAAAACGGAATGAAAATGAATAATACTGTAGTATATAAGGGTACTAGGACAAAAAATTGATTGGTTTTCAGTTAATTTAGATAATGATCGTTGCACTTTGTTTCAGACCGTTTGAAGAAGACGCTTCTTAAGTAATACTGTCAAGGAGTTCGATTTCGTTTTCCATTTCTCTGGCAGCTTCCAGCCAAAATAAGGCGAAAAGTATGATGGGCCCCTTTGGAATTCCACCAATTCTGCAAATGATTTATTTGGATTGCAGAACCTGGCAGCAATTAGAAGGGGAATCGTGGCGAAATATAGTAAATAAAATATTACCTGAAGAAGGTAGAGAGGATTCATTTTAATAATAATTAATAATGGAATATGATCAATTCAGTTTTCAGAAGGTCGTACCAACAACTACTTACGAAAACGGAATGAAAATGAATAATATTGTAGTATATAATGGTACTAAAATTAAAAAATTGATTGGTTTTCAGTTAATTTAGATAATGATCGTTGCACTTTGTTTCAGACCGTTTGAAGAAGACGATTCTTAAGTAATAGTGTAAAGGAAGTCGATTTCGTATTCCATTTCTCCGGCAGCTTATAGCCAAAATAAGGAGAAAATCAGGATGGGCTCCTTTGGAGTTCCACCAATTCTGCAAATGATTTATTTGGATTGCAGAACCTGGCAGCAATTAGAAGGGGGATCGTGGCGAAATATAGCAAATATAATATTACCTGAAGAAGGTATAGAGGAATTATTTTAATAATAATTAATAATGGAATATGATCAATTCAGTTTTCAGAAAGTCGTACCAACAACTAATTACGAAAACGGAATAAAAAAGAACAATGTTGTAGTATTTAAGGGTACTAGGACAAAAAAATTGATTGGTTTTCAGTTAATTTAGATAATGATAGTTGCACTTTGTTTCAGACCGTTTGATGAAGACGATTCTTAAGTAATACTGTTAAAGAAGTCGATTTGGTTTTCCATTTCTCTGGCAGCTTACAGCCAAAATAAGGCGAAAAGCAAGGTGGGCTCGTTTGGAGTTCCACCAATTCTGCAAATGATTTATTTGGATTGCAGAACCTGGTAGCAATTAGAAGGGGGATCGTGGCGAAATATAGTAAATATAATATTACCTGAAGAAGGTATAGAGGATTTATTTTAATAATAATTAATAATGGAAAATTTTTGTTTTACCATTTTAAGTTTGACCCAAAAAGAGCACATGACGCCTATATTACTTTTTTGATAGCACCAGCAATTACGGAGATACCTTATAAAAGTGTCCGAAATGGGACACCCTTACATATGTACCGCTAATTCATAAAATTTTAATTATGGAATATGCAAATATTCCTTTTATTTTCTGTTTTTAATATGAAATAACTATAAATGTCGTAATATACATTTCTAATCTTCATTATATCACAAGTACGTACGCAAGTTGTTAAGTCATTTTGCTGTTGTAGATGCTTAATTGCATTTCACGCCTTTAGGGCAATTTGTTGCTATGTTAGATCCATTTTCAATCTTTGCGCACAAGTACAATTTCATCTTCCGCACATTTGATTCAGGTCATTTTTGTATTTTAAATAGCCACCTAGGCTTTAGGGCAGCGTGCCCGTATGCTAAACCCTTTTAGTTCTTTATTTGGCTCCATCGCCTAATTCCAGAATCATGATTTCGCACATATTTGGCCCCAAACGCAGTATTTCTCGTCGGTTGGAGCCCCCCTATGATGGCGCTTTGGCAGCCGAGCGTTATCGCTCGCAAGAATTCCCAATTTTTTAGAAAACACGCCGTTGTGGCGTGATTCCATTGTCGCCGGCATTAATTTGTTTCATTTTATCGCCTCACGATTGGCTGCCGAGGTATAGTCACGTGGGGACGCGACCGATGTGACATGTGGCAGCGCTTCCCTCTGGGCAGTTGATCGCAGCCCGTTGCAGAGAGCGTTCGTGTGGTGGTTGTGTTACCCAGGCGGCGTCCTTCGGCCCCTTAGGTGCCCGAGGACGCCTGCCGCTGTCCTTTTAGTATTGTTGCCGTGGAGGCCCTCTTTTCCGTTGCCCGTCTCGAGCTGTGGCAGCGAGCGCTACGAGAATTGTTTCACCTTCGAGAGGTGTTGTGGTTGTGCGAGTTTCGAATTGTCTTTGGCGTAGCGTGGGTGCTTTTTGAGCCCAGTTCCTGCTCCCGTAAGTAAGGGATCGTGGCCCCTTCATCTCGACCTTCGAGGATCTGTCCCGCAGAACGAAAGTGGCCCATTTTTCGTCGTCCAGTTGTACGCGTCCTGACGCGTCTCACGTCGCCATTATGGCGGATGTCCACTCACCCCTATAGCCGTCGAACATCGAATGTACCTGCCACCTAAGACTGCAGCCTGTCGCAACTCAACTGTACCAGGCCCCCCAACCGCCTACATATTAAGGTATGTGTCTTTGAACTGATTACCGCTGTGAACGCGAGTATACCTGTCCCGCGGAAAGCATTAAGCCCCGCGTACGAGCTGTATTGGGACGCCGCGAGCGATCCCGTCACATCTCTTGTGCGTACAGGCACTGTCGTCATATTTGTTCACTACTGTTTGCTGCATAAGGCGTCGCGCCCGCATATTTGTACATTCATTCCAAATTACAGACTGTCCATGTTGCAAGTGCTAATTTGTTCATTACTGTTTGCTGCATAAGGCGTCGCGCCCGCATATTTGTACATTCATTCCAAATTACAGACTGTCTATGTTACAAGTGCTACTTTGTTCATTACTGTTCAACATCTGTCGCTAGGTTTAGAGCTCGCGCCAGCTGGTGTCCTTAGATATAAACTATTTATAGATATAGGGCGACGCACTCTGCTGCCCCATTGTAACCCGTGAGTCAATACATGATTTGTTAATTAAGGGAGCTATTGTTTTGTTTCGACTTGTGCATGTTCTGTTTCAGATAAGCGCCCCCTTCAGTGTACTGATTATTGTGCGACGGGACGAGGGAGCTTTGAACTTACAGGTGGGTGAGACAGCTGCGTAGTCGCGGTCGGATTGGCACCTAATTACAATCCTTGCATAAGGCAATCTCGAAATTGTTATTTGACCTTGCAACTCTTGAGTAATCCTATCGACGGAGTATTTTGAGTGCTTCGCTCCCGTCTAACCGTCCAGGCCCGGTTAGTCGGGTTAAGACAGGCTTGGTGGCGCCCTCATAATTCTGACATACCCTATATATATATATATATTATGCCGCAACACGCTTGCCCAGAACGTATCGTGTGACTCACGCCCGACTCCCTGAGCGTTCCAGCCGTGGCCTTTAGCCTATTTTGAACCGATTTCAGGGCAAGTGTGCCAGTTTTTCAGGACTGATTCCGTGGTGCGATGCTCACCTTGGGTGGGTGTCGTAAAGTTCTTTTAATACCGTAACAGGCTAATTTTGGCGCCCAACGTGGGGCATTTTAGGCATTGTAGCCTTGTTGTGTCATTTATATTGTTGTCACAAATGTCTTTTTTTTCGTCATTTCGAAGTGGTATGGACTGGTAAACCGTTTTTTTTCTTAGTAGAATATTTTACCGAGCTTCTTTTCTTGTTTTCTATTTGTCTTTTCTTGTTTTCTTCTGTTTTCTATATGTCTTTTCTTGTCTTTTCCTGTTCTTAGTTTATTTTCATTAGTTTTCTTGACCGTGTATATGTTTTTTCTTAGTTGTCATTTGTCTTTACGTTTCTTTTCTTGTTTTCTTTATGTTTTTTCTTGTCTTTTCTTATTTTCTATTTGTAGTTTTGTGTTTTGTTGTTGTTTATCGCCTTTTTGAGTTTTCTTTTTGTGTTTTTCCATGTCTTTTCATATTTTGAGTATCTTTTTCGTCATTTTTACCGTCGCTTCTTGTTTTTCTTAGCCAGTTTATACTACCGAGATCTCTCGTTGCATTTAGTGCAGATTTTATCCCGTATTAGTCGAATTTAGTACCAGATGTTGTTGAGTGAAGGTACCGACCTTGTTTTTTTAAGTCTTTTCGAAGGCTTAATTGGGAGTTTCGATTCCCTGTCGCTTACATTGTTTAGCCTTGGGCTAAGTTGACACTTTTGTTGTACTGAACTGACGTTTATCGATTTTGACGTTCACGTTAGCGAGGTTTATCGATTTTGACGTTGATGATTACCGATTTTGACAATTTTTTTTTGCTATCGTTTGGTGTTGTGCCGCGTTAATTTTTGGTGAGCAGGTTGGAATTCATTTTCAGCTTCATCACTGCGTTTTGGTTTGTTGATCAGTTGTGGATTGTTGTTGGTGTGCTTGGGGAGATTCGCTCGTGCGGTTATTACGTCCCTCAGGCCATCTTCTTAGTTGGTTTGGTGTAGTTATTTTCGTTGGCCTTTATCTCATACTCATTATTATCATGTACCGCCCAACCTGGTTTACCGACTTCTTCGTGGACACCCCTAACAGTCATAGTAATGTTTTGTACACTTTCCGTTAGCATTTAACGAGCTTTTGCCGCTGGTCGGAATGATTCGTATTTGTTGACGTTTTGTTGTCATTTATCGTACCCTTTTTGTCTGATGACGTCATGTTGTCAAGTATCGTGTTCTTTGTGAACAGTTTCGTTGAAGCTTCTGAGCTTTGTGTGGCGGTAATGGCCTGCTGTCCGCATGAGGTTTCTTAAGTGTAACGTGTTTGAGTATTTAAAGGTTTTTGACTTTTTTTTTTGTAGTGATGCCCTGTTGTTTTCGTGGCCTAGCGCTCTTTTACCGTACCGTTGGCCGTCGCCATTTTCAACCACCTGTGTGGGATTACATAAAGAGAGCGTGTTTCTGGTCATTTTGTTTCGTGCGGACCCTGTCGTCGTAAGGTAGTCCCTTTGGGCCGCATGGAGTTCTGAAAAGGATTTATTGGGCATGCGTCATCGAACGCCTACACCCTTGGAGACTTGGTTCTTCCGGATTTTCTTTCGGTGTTCGGTGTTGGCTCCGGCATCGGCATTGATTGAGGATTTCGGTGGACTGAGTTTTTCCTATTACATACTGATTATGACTATTTTTGACAGTTTCTGTCACAACCATTTCCCTTTTTTTTGGTGGTTCATCCTCTTCTCTTGGGTACTCATACCAGTTGTGGGATCCACACAATGCGCCGATCTCGTGACGCGCAGCGTGCCCTCTTCAGGTAACCCTTGGGTGGGACTTTGGACTTCCATTTCTATACCCCCCCCTCCCCATGTTCTTTTGGAACGGTTGGTCGGAAGTGTGCATGGGAGTAAGACGTTCTATTGACCCGACCTTGACGAGCGCTACCCGCCCGTTTTTTTAATTATTTTTACGGTTTCAATTTGGAACCCCAAACCCTATTTCTCTATGCTCTATCTTTACCTTTCTTTTCCCCTTGTCACTACTATCTACCGTGTCCCGGCGACAACTACCCAACCCCGTTGTTCTCTTTCTCTTTCCACCTTCCAAAACCGCACTGTTAGGCAACAGTCATGGACCCGGTGTTAAGGTCCAGTCGGCGTTTCGTGGCCGTCGCCGCAGTGAGTGCCACACCCGTTTCGGGTCTGGTCGGTTACCTTTTTTTTTTTTTTGGCCGTTTTGGTGGTCGATTATCGACGTGGTTTTGCTAACCGTTGTTGTGGCACTCCTATTTTGGGAGGGGCAGTCGAGCCGGATCGGCGAGACTGTCCTCAGTCTGCCTAGTCTTTGCCCGTTTGGTTCCCCGAGGGAGCCAGACACAAATCGTTTTGTGGACCCCTGGCGGAGCGCCACTCCTTTGGGACAGCTAGTTTTCTTGTCGCCCGTCTTCCGTGGTCCGGGGAGTGAGTGCTAGCCATCAGCGAACCGCCAGGTCCTACCCAATTTTCGTATTTTCTACTGGCGTATCCAGTCTTTCTTCTTCCTCTTCTCTCTTCCCACCTTTGCACCCTATCTGGTGGCCAGTGTGCGTAATCCCTTTGGGGGTGCACTCTATCGTATCGAATGTTTTTTGTTTTGTTCGTTTTTCGTTGTTGCGTTTTCGTTTGAGTTCTCGTTACGTTGTCGCAAAATGCCTCGTTGTTTTATAAGAGACTTCGGGGAACTCTCTTTCAAGTAAGGGGAGTGTTAAGTCATTTTGCTGTTGTAGATGCTTAATTGCATTTCACGCCTTTAGGGCAATTTGTTGCTATGTTAGAACCATTTTCAATCTTTGCGCACAAGTACAATCTCATCTTCCGCACATTTGATTCAGGTTATTTTGGTATTTTAAATAGCCACCTAGGCTTTAGGGCAGCGTGCCCGTATGCTAAACCCTTTTAGTTCTTTATTTGGCTCCATCGCCTAATTCCAGAATCATGATTTCGCACATATTTGGCCCCAAACGCAGTATTTCTCGTCGGTTGGAGCCCCCCTCTGATGGCGCTATGGCAGCCGAGCGTTATCGCTTGCAAAAATTCCGAATCTTCTAGAAAACACGCCGTTGTGGCGTGATACCATTGTCGCCGGCATTAATTTGTTTCATTTTATCGCCTCACGATTGGCTGCCGAGGTATAGTCACGTGGGGACGCGACCGATGTGACATGTGGCAGCGCTTCCCTCTGGGCAGTTGATCGCAGCCCGTTGCAGAGAGCGTTCGTGTGGTGGTTGTGTTACCCAGGCGGCGTCCTTCGGCCCCTTAGGTGCCCGAGGACGCCTGCCGCTGTCCTTTTAGTATTGTTGCCGTGGAGGCCCTCTTTTCCGTTGCCCGTCTCGAGCTGTGGCAGCGAGCGCTGCGAGAATTGTTTCACCTTCGAGAGGTGTTGTGGTTGTGCGAGTTTCGAATTGTCTTCGGCGTAGCGTGGGTGCTTTTTGAGCCCAGTTCCTGCTCCCGTAAGTAAGGGATCGTGCCCCCTTCATCTCGACCTTCGAGGATCTGTCCCGCAGAACGAAAGTGGCCCATTTTTCGTCGTCCAGTTGTACGCGTCCTGACGCGTCTCACGTCGCCATTATGGCGGATGTCCACTCACCCCTATAGCCGTCGAACATCGAATGTACCTGCCACCTAAGACTGCAGCCTGTCGCAACTCAACTGTACCAGGCCCCCCAACCGCCTACATATTAAGGTATGTGTCTTTGAACTGATTACCGCTGTGAACGCGAGTGTACCTGTCCCGCGGAGAGCATTAAGCCCCGCGTACGAGCTGTATTGGGACGCCGCGAGCGAGCCCGTCACATCTCTTGTGCCTACAGGCACTGTCGTCATATTTGTTCACTACTGTTTGCTGCATAAGGCGTCGCGCCCGCATATTTGTACATTCATTCCAAATTACAGACTGTCCATGTTGCAAGTGCTAATTTGTTCATTACTGTTTGCTGCATAAGGCGTCGCGCCCGCATATTTGTACATTCATTCCAAATTACAGACTGTCTATGTTACAAGTGCTACTTTGTTCATTACTGTTCAACATCTGTCGCTAGGTTTAGAGCGCGCGCCAGCTGGTGTCCTTAGATATAAACTATTTATAGATATAGGGCGACGCACTCTGCTGCCCCATTGTAACCCGTGAGTCAATACATGATTTGTTAATTAAGGGAGCTATTGTTTTGTTTCGACTTGTGCATGTTCTGTTTCAGATAAGCGCCCCCTTCAGTGTACTGATTATTGTGCGACGGGACGAGGGAGCTTTGAGCGTACAGGTGGGTGAGACAGCTGCGTAGTCGCGGTCGGATTGGCACCTAATTACAATCCTTGCATAAGGCAATCTCGAAATTGTTATTTGACCTTGCAACTCTTGAGTAATCCTATCGACGAAGTATTTTGCGTGCTTCGCTCCCGTCTAACCGTCCAGGCCCGGTTAGTCGGGTTAAGACAGGCTTGGTGGCGCCCTCATAATTCTGACATACCCTATATATATATATATATATTATGCCGCAACACGCTTGCCCAGAACGTATCGTGTGACTCACCCCCGACTCCCTGAGCGTTCCAGCCGTGGCCTTTAGCCTATTTTGAACCGATTTCAGGGCAAGTGTGCCAGTTTTTCAGGAGTGATTCCGTGGTGCGATTCTCACCTTGGGTGGGTGTCGTAAAGTTCTTTTAATACCGTAACAAAGTAAAGAATAATTTTTAGTGTTCGCTTATCTAATGTGTTTTTTCCTATTTCAGCTTTGCAAATTTTAACACTTTATACAATGTAACAAATTATTACTGAAGAAGCTAATACTATTAGCGAAACGTTTAATTAATTATTAAATTTTATATTGCGACAAAATAATTTTTTATTCGTGCAACAAAAAGTCGTGCTTTTCCTATAATGTCTTTTAACAATATTGACATAATTATCCCCTTAAACAATTTTAAACTTTATGTCAGATGATTATTCACCATTTTATCTCTCATGGCAATGTGTTATAAATCAAATACCCCAAATACTACTATGTACCTGCTGCATAAATAAAAACTGGGTTTAAAAATTCTCTTAAGGGTTTTACAAAAAAAGTCAGATGAAAAAGTATTTATTAAACAACTACAAACTTTCACTGACCATTTAATGGCTGACTCTGATACTTTTTCAATATTTTTTCAAGGAATTACTTCATCGAACAAACATGTGGACATATTGTTATAGAAAATATGCAGGTATAAATACAAACATGTATCTGGAATCTCTGCATATCTTCAGGGTAAAAAATGTAAGCGTTTGGACAAAACCACGAATGCTTTAATGCAATTGGTAAGTGATAAAGCGTTGGAAAGGGTGATAAAATTAAAAAACATAATATTAGTAAAAAAAATCGAAAAAATCCACGGCAGCCATAAAAGAGAGAAAAGTATGTTACGGTCTAAAAGTACTTTTACGACACCGCGCCGACACATACTGTAAAGGTATATTGTTAATATAATTATTATGGTTTAAATAAATAAATACACCCTACACATATTTTTATTTTCATTTGAAATCAAATTTTAACTGATTAAAATCAATAATTATCCGTATCAATGGGTTCATTGAATTTGTGTTTTGCCCTTTTTTAGTATAGCACACATCTGCAAATAAAATAAGTTATGGCTAGCTCAATTTCGATAGACATGGACTCAAAATCTGGTTGGGTTTCCCTATTTGTTCAAAATAAAAATCCCCGTGTTACGCCACTGGGCTATGAAATTTAGAATTAGCAATTGCGCATACTCGCAGCGCTGTCAAAATTATCTATTACCAAATTGATCTTACGTGCGGTTCGATTCTTTGTCGATTAGTGAATTTAAAAGCAAATCCATGAACAAATAAACAGGTAAATCAAATTTCGCGCTTTATTAAGCGTTCCTAAATGTGTTTGGTTTTATATCGACGTAGTAGCGTCCTTCGCTTGTCAATTGTTTTATTAAGGCGTTCCTACATAACCTCAACTTAGATTTACAAATTCTGGAACTCCTAGACTATTTTGACGTATTGTAAAAATGGGATCGGCTTCCTCTCAACAAGCTCGTTCCTCGTGGTAAATTTCGTAGCTCTAGCACGCTTATTTGCTTGACTCACTAACCTTAACCTCACTTAGGCTGCGGCTGGCTTCTCGAAGAGCCTCTCCTGAAGCTTGTGGCTGGATGCTGGACCCCCGAAATACTGTAACTGCTTTGCTGGCCTCGTACACACCGGGCGGAACTGCTGACACCCTCACTCAGGCTCTGGACCCCCAATGAAGCCTGCAACTTGCGCTCGGAAAGCTGAACTGGTCTGCCGATCTTCTCGGAAGGTGGTCACCGGAGATAAATAATTTTATGTGGCTGGATTTTATTGCCCACATTCTTACATAAACACTGTTATCTGCTGATCACACCGGTATAATTTTTATTAATTTATTTTAATGTTAAATGGGATAAAAGTTAAATAATATGGAGACACAATTTGGCTTGTCAGGAATTAATTTATTATCAATTGTTTCTTCTTTTCGTCTGTTAACAACAATTGCCTATCTGGCTACATAAAAACGGATGTTGACTGAATACAATGCAACTTCTTATAAACTAAAATTACAACTTAAATTATAAAACTGTACATATTCTTATTTCTAAATTATTGTGTGTCCATGTTTGCAATTTGTGTAAGTTCTAGCGCCACTCACAAAGTTTTTATTTAATTGTATGTTCACTTGTGTCATTACACTGACTTATTTTTAAACACAAATCTGATCCATTTCCTTTAGTGTGCTTTTCTTGCAGTTTATTAAAAGCCTGTCTTATTTTCATCAATATCTTCAGATATTACTGCTCCATTTTTTATAGCTTTATTCGATCTATTATTGTGCTCTTTTGCACTGTAATTGAACATTTTGTCCTTCTTACCTTTATTTAAAACGTTCATAGAACTGTATAATTGTACTGACATGTGAATTTAATTAACCTGCATGTAATAAATTCCTTTGGTGACAGATTTGTTGAATTATTTGATTGACTTTACATTGCATCAACCTCTTAATTTACGTTAATTGATATAACTGTAAATCCAACTTATGATTTGTGCTTTGCCTTATTGCCATTCATTTTAAAGTAGTTTCATTTAATATCGGCAATGCTTGACCGATGTAATCATAAATTAAATGTCTAATATGACTTCTTGCAGTTGCCTGCTTACCCCAGCTGTGCTTTTGTTGACTTGCTTTAATTATTTATTCTGCAAGTAGAGTTGTACAACGGGCTAAAGACCATTTCAATACAAAAACTAAACGGCCGGCGCGGACGATAGTTTACAAAATCGGGACGAAGACTCACCTAGGCCGCTGCCCAATCCGCAACAAGATAATGCCGGCTAAACATCAGTGGAGCGAGGGAGGGGTCTTCACGAGATTACCTAAGGGCAACGGCCAGAGGGGCGGTAAACAACAATAAAATAACCTGGACGCCACCCGGTTCCGCCAACCAGAACGAAATACAAAATTAAGTCCACAGAGAAACCGGAAAGCAAGTGAGCCCACCTTTCAACTTTACACTTGGCAGTAATCTGGACAGCATGCCGGTTCTGCAACAATAGACCTACTTTTTTGAAAATCCACTTGGCAACTAGCCAAACTCCTCTTACAATTGTAACATAAAATATATATATAAATAACAAGAAAACCACATTTAAAATGACATGACATATATTGACACAAAATATTAGAAACTGTATATAAAAAGGCACATGTAAATCCAAAGTGTAAATACGGTAGTTCGATGGTTGAGCAACGTCTCAAACTATTATCAGAAAGTGACATAAAAACTGTACAACAACAATAATTGCGTGAAGCGGTATAAATAGTACATTCTAGGCAAATAAGCTATCTTAACTGACGCTGACAGAACACAACTGTTCGCTAAACAACAATAATTTCGTGAAGCGGTATGAGTAGTACGTTATAGGCAAATAAGCTATCTTAACTGACGGTAAAAGAACACAACTGTTCGCTAATTCGGCCCAACACACTGTATCAATATCAAACTGTACGAATAAATGTTATTAAGTAATACAGACTATACCTGATGGAGCTTGGTTGTGCGATACTGATGTTCTTTGCCGCTGTAGCGACCACCGCCCCAGATAGTGCATATTGGACGAGACGGGAAGCAAATACTGTGACAAGTAGGCGGGAAGCTGTGAGCCGGACGCCTGGAGATTTATCCTCTCAGCGAGATGTAACGCGAAGTGCGAAGTGATTTTTTAGTGATGATAATTGTTGTTGATGGTTTTTATTGATGATGACTTTTAATTGATAATTTTTTATTCAATGATTTTTTATTGATGATTTTTTGTTGATGATTTTTTATTGATGAAGATGTTTAATTGATGATTTTCTATTGATAATGATTTTTAATTGATGATGATTTTTAGTTGATAATTTTTTATTGTTGACGATTTGTTATTGATGACGATTTTTTGTTGATGATTGAATATTTATATATACAGGGTAATTTATAACCGGCGGGCCAAACTTCAACAGTATGTTGGGGAGGTCATTTTGACTATTCCCCTCAGATAATATAAACCAATCCCATCAATCAATTTTTAAAATTTGAACCAATCAGAGTTGAATACAGCGAATATTTTACACTAGTGCAATACCCGGGTATTTGCACAAGTGCAATATCGAGTAATTGCGGGAAGAAGAGCAAACCAGCTAGGTACACAAGAAATTTCAGAAAGAAAACTGAAAACTCTTTAAAAATGAATAGTGTGGTATACAAAGGATGACATTTCTTGGAGGAACAGTCTTGCAATATTCCCCGCGTTCTCGAGAAATACTCGAATATACAGAATGCACTAGGGATATAACTACTGAGTAAACCATGTTGTATGAACATAGGTCGTATTCCATTGAGTTACCTAAGTACAAGAGATCAAAGTTTTATTAAAGGGCGGGTAAAGGTAAAACCGCTCAAAGTAGCCAATATTTCAAGCGTCATATCTACTACGTATGTGGGCCGACCATATCAAACTTTTTTTTGTATGATAGCCTGTAGTTTTATCTGTGAAAAGATATGGCAATTTATTGGTAGAAAGGTCATTAAAAAATATTTTAAAAACACCTTGCAATTTATCTCCAAAGAATTTTTCTCCCAAACGGCTTGTCCAATCTCAATCTTTTTTATATCAGAATTATTCTTTTTCACGGTTCTAGTATGAGATTAAACTAGAATAAATTTTGAAAAAATATCAAAAATAAGTTTGAAAAAGTCAAGTTCGCTTTGTACGAGTTTTATAAAATTATCTCATTCGCTAGATATGAAGAAGTCTAGGACATTGGCATAAACAGAGAATTTGAAATTTATGTTTCGTTTTTCAGAAAAACCTCTGACAGATAAAACTACAGATTATCATACAAAAAGAGTTTTATATAATTGACCCACATACGTAGTAGATATGACGCTTGAAACATTGGCTACTTTGAGCGGTTTTACCTTTACCCGCTCCTTAATAAAACTGTGATCTCTTGTACTTAGGTAACTAAATGGAATACGACCTATGTGCATATAACATTTTTACTCAAAATCACCTCCCCAACAAACTGTTGAAGTTTGGTCCGCCCGTTATAAATCACCCACAAAAATGGGACACCGATTAGTCATAGATTCATTACGTCACAATAAATCGATTAAACCCAATATACCTTAGTTCAAAGTCCCTTCAGTAAGAAGTTATAGGGCCTTGAAGTTCAATCTTTATTTCTTATTTTTTTGTTAATTTCCACAAATGTAGAGATATCGATTTGAATTTGGTATACGTACTGCAATAACTTAAAAAAATGCATAAATTAGACTAGACTGTAAGAAGCACTTTACCTATTTTTCAAAGCTTTTTTTAGCTCTAACTTCGTTATCTGAAACTTTTTTTGAAATTTTATGTTATTATCTGAAAGAGAATTAAAAAGCGCAAAAATAATATATTTATAGTTCTTAAGCCTAAAAGCAACCGTTTACCTTAAAATGCCCATCAAGGTTTTTGGTTGTCATTAAGATATGCAATTATCAAGCAGCATGATCACAAAAACAATGGTCATCTAGTAAAAACAATGATAAATCAATTAATGACATTAGTGACATAAGAATTTGTTCTTTTATGTTTACGAAAATGCCGCCACATAACTAATTCTCCAATGCTGCAAGGTTCGTTATGTCACAGCATTTTCGTAAGCACAAAAGACAAAAAACTGATGTCACCAACGTCATTAATCGATTTCTTATTAATGTTGTTTACTAGATTACAATCATTACCCATTGTTTTTGTGATCATGGCTACTTGATAATTGCACGTCTTTATGACAACCAAATACCTTTGATAGACATTTTAAGGTAAACGGTTGCTTTTAGGCTTAAGAACTAAAAATACATTATTTTTGCACTTTCTAATTCTCTTTCAGATAACCTAAAATTTCAAAAAAAGTTACAGATAACGAAGTTAGAGCTAAAAAAACTTTGAAAGATAGGTAAAGTGCCTCTTACAGTCGAGTCCAATTTATGATTTTTTTAAGTTATTACAGTACATAATACGTATACCAAAATTCAAATTGATATCTCGA
Source organism: Agriotes lineatus (assembly GCA_940337035.1). Taxonomy (NCBI): domain Eukaryota; kingdom Metazoa; phylum Arthropoda; class Insecta; order Coleoptera; family Elateridae; genus Agriotes; species Agriotes lineatus. Next base: position 182,047,134 of record OW679195.1, on the reverse strand, counting down.
CATTTGTGGAAATTAACAAAAAAATAAAAAATAGAAAATTGAACTTTAAGGTCCTATAACTTCTTACTGAAGGGGCATTGTACTAAGGTATATTAGGTTTAATCGATTTATTATGACGTAAGGGATCTATGACTAATCGGTGTCCCATTCTTTTTGGGACACCATGTATATATTCCCGTTACTCCTAGTTGGAGCATAGGGCTGCCACAAAGTTTCGCCATCGGACTCTGTTACGTGCTAATGTTTTTATGTTATTCCAGCTTTTTCCGTTCTCCTTCGCCTCTCTAAGAATTGTTCGTCTCCGCGTTATCTGCGGTCTGCCTGGTCTTCTTTCCTGTGGATTCCATTCCAATACTATCTTAGTGATTTCTCCCTCTGGTTTTCTCAACGAGTGTCCAATCCAACGCCATTTTCTTTTACGTATTTCTTTACAAATTTCCTGTTGGTTTGTAATCTGCCACAGATTCTCACCTGAAATCGTTTCCGGCCAATATATACAGCAGATTCTTCTCAAACATCTATTAACAAAAACCTGTATTGTAATATTTTGCCAAACCGCTGCGAAGGGCTCTCTGTAATATCCCGCCTTCTTTATTAAAAGCGCTAAACTTTGTGCCTCGGATTAGCTCTAGTCGAAGAATTGTTCTTTCAGCTAAAATATGGGATAGATCAACTATAACACCAGCTAACATTTGGAATTAAATATGTTTTTAAATAAATACATTAACAAATTAATATGAAATGTAAATTACGCAAAATACAAGGCTGTTAACGAGGGGCTGCTTGAGTCACTGAACGGGGCTGCCTGAGTCGCTGAACGGGGCTGCAACCTAAGTCGCATGGAAGTATCACGGACTCGCTGGGCACGCTCTCCTAGTGCGCACGTCGAGTCCCTGGGCGATGACACAGAGTAGGTCGATTCTGCTGGAAGCGGCTGTAGGTCTTTTGCGGCAGTTGCGATAACCAATTGTTCACAACAATGGCCGCTGCAAATACTTCGGATTAAAAGTACGGTTCTACAGGTTACCTGGGTGTATCGAGCTGTTTAAGCACGGCCGGCAGACGGTGAACGGGCCCGGCGTCTAGCGGAGGAATTTGCCGGTGGTCGAGGCTCGAATTTCAATGCAGCGGTGACCTCGGTGTTCCGTCATTGGAATGGCCGAGCGCCAGAACTAGAATGCCTTTGCGTACGGGTTTCCGAGGTGCAGACAGCTGGTTTTGCAGGTGGGTGCCTTATTTCGAGATCTTCAGGTATCGGTTACTGGCAAACAGTTGCAGCGGTAGACAATCTCGGAGTGCTTTAACTACAACAAAAATTCAGTTTGTTGAAACGCAGCCTTCAGGAATGTAATTAAAGTTTACGCTCTGGCTTCTAGCGATTACGGACAAAACAGTAGCGACGATCTTGTTCGGAGGACTGTGAAAAATTAGCTTACAGGGACCGCGGTCTCGGCTAGTAATTAATGGCGATCTGGTTCTACAGGATGCAGCGAAAATTAATATACAGGTACCGCGGTTTCGGCTTGTAATTAACAGCGGTCGGGTTTCAGGAACGTTCATTAGGTTGCTGGAATGTCCTCACGGGCTGATTTGTTAATTTGTCAATTCTCTAAAAAAACATTTTTAAACGCTTCAATATTACAGTTTCCTTTTCCTCGCCCTTTTCCCTTAATACTATCCTAGTCCATAACAAAAATCCTATCCCCCTCCTTAACAAATCAGGTATTTATCTTTTAAATTGTGGTTCTTGCGACTCTTTTTATGTGGGCCAAACTGGAAGATCCTTCAAAAAACGCGTGTCTGAACACATGTCTTTAATAAAACCAAATTACATTTAACATCTTAATTATAATAAATCGGCTTTTGCCTCTCACATTATTGAGAATAATCATAAATTTGACCGGAACGCCAATTGTAATGAGACAGACTTGTGGTGTCGTAAATGCGCACGTCGTTGTCTTCTGATGGCCTGTAGTGATCTATAACCCCCTACGTTGTGTACATCACTTTGTTTTAATTTAGCAGATTTTATGAATGCTTTAAACAAGTTCTCGTAACTTGTGTACCCTTAGGGTTCTTATAACCCTTGTAACTGCAAGTTCTTCATTTAAGTAGGCTCATACACACACTTTAATGAAATAAAACGCCAAAAACGCTTTATACATTTATTAAAGCAATAAACCCTATACTCTCGTATATAAAACTAAATTTAACAATCAAATTGTTCCCTTTACCTTTCTGCAGTGGGCACAGTCTAATGGGAAATGTAATGCTCTTCAATTTTTGGTGTAATAATAGCAATACGGTGACTTAGTCAGTGCAAGGACGGACTTGAGAGTTTGTAAAGGAAATTTATCAGTGAAGGAAATTGCGCCGCTGCTCTCCACCTGCTGTAGCGACAACCGCGCAATTAGAGATAAGGAAAACCACCGTCGTCTGCCCTTAACCTGCAGTAGCGAGAAGCTCGCCCGCCGATTAAAATGTAGCGACAACCGCGGAATCAGGGATAAGGAAAACCACCGTCGTCTGCCCTTAACCTTCAGTAGCGAGGATCTCGCCCGTTGATTAAAATGTAGCGACAACCGCGGAATTAGGGATAAGGAAAACCACCGTCGTCTGCCCTTAACCTTCAGTAGCGAGGATCTCGCCCGTTGATTAAAATGTAGCGACAACCGCGGAATTAGGGATCAAGTAAGGTGCCCAAAAACTGTCGTCTGACTCCCTCGAGTTTCCCTTTAAATAGCCGCTCGCAGTGGGTATCCCCTCTCGGGAATACAGTGGTGTTTCCACCCCATATCCAATCACAGCGTTTCCGCTGGGTAATCATCCAATCATAATGTTTCCATTATGACGCAGTATTTCTACCGCAATTTAAATCGTATTATAATATTTTCGGTGCCCTCGATGTGGGTGACTAACACCCTGAGTCGTAAATTGCCACTTTAATCCCTATTTGGCTTTCGCCGCGTGACGAATTTCCCAATTAGACTATGCCCAAATATCTCCAGTTTCCTGTAAGAAAAGTGTGAATTATGTGGCCACATAATTCACTATTAAGCTGAAAGCAAAAAACTCTACGGTTCAGGGCCCTGTGTGTGTAACTTAATACGCCCGCAGTCGCAGCTGTGGGCCGAACCTTAATCTATCATTAATATGCCTGCACGTGCAACAATTCCTTACATTGGGGAAAAAACCTTCTGCATATCGTAATTACTAAATTCAAACGAAAAACTTAAGCATCTAATAATAATTGTTCATGTTTGTGTCCATTACCTATAAGTCGCGTCCTCTCACATTGCCCCCCAGATTTAAGGTGCTAGTAATACAATTATATGCAGCTTAAATCTGTAGAGAACGCGACTATTTGTTACCGCACACTCACCCCACTTCACCCTTTCACTTTATTGTTCTTTCTCACCGCACTCGTTTTATTCCACGCACCGTGATAAGCTCGGCGCGAAGCTTTTCCCCGTACTCGACGTGATCGTTGCAGCTTACTCTTCCTCGGATGGTCGCCTGTTGCTGGTACTCCTCCAGGTGGTTCTCCTTTGTTATTACTGAAGGTGTGTGGTATCGGCGTCGGGACCGCAATCGGTGTTTTCTGCTGTGCTCCCATTGTCCCTTGATTTCGAAATTTTCTTTCAATTTCTCGGCCACGGACTGTAGCAGATGTTGTTGGACGGCTATTCTCCTTGATAAAACTCTCCCAATCGGCGTCGTCTAACATTATACAGTCGTCGTCTCGGTCTGGGGTCGGGGTTTGACTGTCGCCCGTTGCTGTTACTCCTCCAGGTGGTTCTCCTTTGGTATCACTGACTGTAGGTGGTTTCGTCGGCGAAACCGACGTTGAGGTTTCCCATTCTGTTTCCCTTGTCTCTTGCCCTTTATATTTGGCCTCAACTTCTCGGAATCGGTTTGTATCAGGTGTTGGTGGACGGCTATTCTCCTTGATAAACCTCTCCCAATCGGCTTCTTCTAACATTAGGTAGTCGTTGTCTCTGCCTGGGCCTGGTGTTTTCTTCTCCACCTCCTTCCCTCCTGACGATGTAGCAACTGTTGGTTTACTCCTTTTTACCGTTTCATCCTTTCGTACTTCAGGGCAATCTACCCAGCTGAATGGCCGCAACCCTGTTGTGGGGTACCACTGAATGGTGTTTAAATGTACTCTTTTGTTTGTCCTTCTCTCACCGGTTCCCCGTGGGTCACTCATATTACGTCCTCGTATTATTATTGTCGGTGCCATCTGTAACTTTGAACTCTCTAACTTTGAATGTCGTGCAGCACCTCTACTTCGGTATATCAACCCTATTTCCCGTCGATGTTGTTCTGAGCTGTGTTTTGATTGGTCCGATTTTTGTTTCTGGATATCTTTTCCCCGTGATTGGCTGCGGCCCGAATTCGCATGCAAATGTGTGAGGTACCGTCGTAAATTCTTGAAATTATAAGTCCCTTTGACACGTCCGCTTGTAGGTTCTGTGATAGTACATGTGTTTGGGTGTGGTTGACACTTAATCTTGTAGGGTCCTTCATAAATTAACTGTAGTTTTGCTGACACGTGTTGTTGTGTGTCGGCGATAGGATTAGTTTTTAGGAGTACTAAATCTCCGACACTGTAGTTAATTTCCTTAGAGTTTTTATCATATTGCAATTTCCTTTGTTTTGCACTTGTTTTTAAATTTTCGCGAACTGCTTTACGAATGTCGGTTATTGATAATGGTTTGTTCTTCAAAACATTACTTAGAAAACCGTCTAGATGCGTTGGTGCCTTCTTTCCTTTTACTACTTCATAAGGCGAAAAACCCGTACTCGTATGTGGAATTGCGTTGAAACGTGTTTCAATATTTTGAAGTTGTAATGCCCATGTGGTATGTTGATGGTGACAGTAAACTCTAAAAATACGGCCCAATTCTCGCATAACCCGTTCTGATGGATTTGACGCGGGATTCCTGATAGATGAATGTGTCGTTCTAATTCCCGCCTCTTGCAATCTCGAATACCATAATTTTGACGTAAACTGAGATCCGTGATCACTCAAAATAGTTGCTGGCTTGATTATATAAGCAAAATCCTCTAAAATACTTTTCACTGCTGCGCGGGCTGTAGCCTTCCTCATTGCATATAATTTCACAAATTTCGAGAATACATCTAATACAACAAAAATAAAAGTCACACCGCTCCTGCTACGTGGTAGTGGGCCATAAAAATCTACGGCCACTAATTCTCCCACCTGAGTTGTTAACACAGGTGCCATTGTGCCCCTTGAAACTTGATTACTGTGCTTCGTTTTTTGACAAATGTCGCACGCAGTGATTATTTTCTTTACATCACGATACATATTCTTCCAATAAAAATAGTTTTTTATCACGTTATAAATTTTCGTCGTCCCAAAGTGTCCAAATTCTTGGTGATATTGTATGACCAGCTCCGGTATTATACTGCGAGGTACTGCCACTCTTGTGAGTTTTTTAAATTTATCGTCATGTAGAAGTATGCCATCGGTAAGTTTAAAATTGCCAATAACTCGAGTAATCTTGTCGTCTGCGCTGTTACCTCGGCGTTCCAACGCTCGTCGCACGTTTCCTAAAAATTCATCCTGTTCTTGTAGTCGTATCAGATTTTTCAGGTTACCTTTTAATTGTCGCAACCCTGGTGTTGAAAAGACAGCTATAATTGGATCTTGATATCGTGGTAAGTTTATTATTCCTAAATCTGCAGGGTGTCGTGATAACACATCAGCAACCACGTTTTCACTACCTTTTATGTATCTAATTTCGTAATCAAACTGTTCTAGGAATAATACCCAGCGTGTCAATCGATCGTTTAATAATTGACATCCTTTTATAAATTTTAAGGCTCTATGATCGGTGTGGATTATTATTTTCGTTGAAGCAACGTAAGTCCTAAATTTTTTTAGTGCAAACAAAATGCTAAGCAATTCTCGTTCTGTTACTGTATAGCGTAATTCGGGACCTTTTAATGAGCGACTAGCAAACGCCACTACGCCTTTAGTTCCATCCTCACATTCCTGATAAAGTACTGCTCCTAGACCATACGCCGAGCTATCACATTGAATTTGGAATGTTAAAGCGGGCCTTGGATGTATCAGCATAACTGTGTTTAAAAAGAGTTGCTTAACTTTAGCAAATGCCTCTTGTTCCTTTTGTCCCCACTGCCACTTGGCATCCTTTTTTAGTAAACACGTCAAACTTCTTGTAGCCTCGCTATATTGACAGGAAAATCTACGGTAGAAGTTGCATAAGCCCAGAAATGCTCTCAACTGCTTTAATTTCTTCGGCGCTGGAAAGTCTTGAATCGCTTTTATTTTTTCCGGGTCCGCTGTTACTCCTTCAGGAGTGAGTATGTGTCCCAAAAACTTTGTTTCTTTTTGTATAAAATTGGATTTTTGTAAATTAACTGTAAGTCCTGCATTTTGTAAGCGTTGAAAAACCTGTTGTAAATGTTCTAAATGGCTGGAAAAATCCGGCGAAGCTACTATTAGATCGTCGATGTAGTTGATAGCAAATTCGCGGACTTCCGGCCCTAAGATGACATCCATAGCTCTTGAAAAACTGCCCACGGAAGTGCGGAGACCAAACGGCAGAACTTGGTACACGAAACTACGTCCGTTATATAAAAATCCTGTAAGATGTTGCGATTGCTTTGCCAGCGGTATTCGCCAAAATGAAGAACGTAAATCTACTGTAGTTATGTACTTTACATTATGAAACCTCTGCAATAACTCTTCTACTGGTGGTGGTGTTTCGCAGTCGGCAATCATGTGCTCATTCAGGTGTCTTGCATCCAAACAAATTCTTACCGTGTTATCTTTCTTTTTAACTACTATAAGAGGACTGACGTAGTTCGTAGGTTCGCGTTTTATTATTCCTAGTTCCAGCATTTCATTAATGGCTACTTCCACTGCGGGTCGTAGTGCAAAAGGTACCGGATACGAACGCCGTACAAAGGGTTTGTCATCTCTCATCCGTATTTCATGCTCATATAGATGGGTTAGCCCAGGTTGCTTCGAAAATATCTGTTGAAAATTCTTTAAAATTTCGAAGAGTTCTTTTTGTTGGCTTGTGCTCAAGTCAGTTTTTCTTGCTTTTTCGTGTAGAGCTTCTTCAGATTCTGCAACTTGAGTGTTAATAGCGGCTAACATGGGCGTTTCCTCGGTAAAGAATTCGCTGTTATCTGTAGTGAAATTGTTGTCTGAGTAAAAAGGAATTGTTAGTGTCTTTCCCGGAAAAGTCGTAATTTGCAATTCCCGTTGATTATAATAAATGACAGCCGAATACCGTGTCAACCAATCTGATCCTAATATTAATGGCTTAACTAAATTTTTAATAACTAGACATTCAACGTATAAATGAAATCCTTGGAATTCTAACGGTATTAACGCCTGTAGTTTTATACGAGATGTTGGTTTCCCAACTGCCCCTCTTAGCTGTAACGATGGAACTGGTAGCACTTCGATTTTTGTATTTGAAGCAATAACATTATTAAACTCGTCCTCGCATATGCATGTAACTTCGCTACCGGTGTCTAGTAATGCCAATAATTTACCAGAAGGTCCGAGTACCAATATCTCTGGTAAAACACGTAATTGTTTTCCCGAGTCAATTTCCGCACCTTCCATTTCAGTTGTAGCCGCCCCCTGCAGGGACAACACCTTTATGGTTACTGGGGTCCTTTGAATGGTCCACGGAAAGAATTCGTATTGCCAAACGAGCTGAGCTCTTGGCAGGTTTCCTTTATTACTTCTTAAATAATTTTTTTCATTTGGTTTCCTTTTAATTACATTAACAGCTGGCCAAAATTCGTTGGTGTTTCCTATCGCCTTGCCTTGAGGGCGCTGTGGTAATTCGGTATTTGACCGATACGGCAATAATTCGTTCCGGGCGGCATTTATCGTCGTAGTAGACCGCCGCCCCTCATGGAGTTTTTTTGCTGCTCGGGTCCTTGGTTGTTCTGCTTATTATTTTGAAAGGTGGCACGCGCTTGTGTCTCTGATTTATGGTATGGGGCTGCTTTGAAATATTTATTACCGCCATCATAACGGTTGATTTTTCGGAATGTCGTGTTGTTTGTATATCTTCGCCGGTCTGGGCGCCCGAAGTGTCCTTGGCGATAAGTATCAGATGTCATAACGGTTTGAATATATGGGTCAGGATTCGGCCTACTTTTGAAGCTTTTAGTATCGCAATTAATCGAATCCTGTTTTCGCAGGAATTCTGCTGCATCCGTTAACTCTGAGCTTTTACATATTTCCCAGAGTGAACGAATCTTGTCCGGAAAATGTTTCATTATATCAGACAATAACAGCTGTTCTGGAATTGAAGGTGTTAATCTCCGTGCACGACTGACAAAAAATGAAAAATGTTCTAGCATGGTTTGTTTGCCCCCCGGTCTCCATTTCGCCGAATTTAACTCATTTCTAAATGATGATTGTTCTAATTCTGACCAGAAGGTGTGCAAAAAATCTTCTTTGAATTCTCCAAAGGTTTTCCATTTACTTTCGTAAATTGCCTTCCAATGGCGAGCTGGGCCTCTCAGGGACTCTAACGCTATTTCTAGCTGTTGCTGGGAATCCAGTTTCAATCTATCGCAGTACATTTTTAGCTGATCTAAGAAATCAACTGGGTTTTGTTCAGAATTTCCTCTGAAAATCGGCTTTTCAGGTAATGTTGCTAGTAAAAACGGGTGTTGCCATGGTAATGGTGGTAACATAGAGTAGTTAGGCGCACTGCTTGATGTTGAAGGCTGCCTTAGTGTTTTCTCCTCTGCGGTGTTACTGGTTACAAGTGTCGTCTCAGGTGTACTAGTTGTCTGCATATCCAGCTCGTTTGTAATATGAGATTGGTTTTCGCCTTCGGACCTTCTTTCACCATCATCTTCGTTGCTTGGCTTCAATTTTCTTGCGTCGGATGCACCTATTGAACTTGTAGTTGCGGAATTCATTAGTGATACTGATTCCGCCATCTTTTGCACCTTGGTCATCATTCCTACCATAAAATCCTTAAGAGCGGTTTGTTGTTCTTGTTCGATCGTTTGATGGGCTTCTGCCCATTCAAAAAACCAATTTGGCACAGTTACTGTGCGCACCTCTGCATCAATTTCGTTTTCTTCGTTGTCTTCCCCGACTACTTGTTCTGGAGTTATGTCCGTCATCTCGATATTATTTTCCATTGTGTGAGTGTGAGCCTTTTATCTGACTTAAATCCTGGTCACGGCACCAAATTTCTGTAATGAGACAGACTTGTGGTGTCGTAAATGCGCACGTCGTTGTCTTCTGATGGCCTGTAGTGATCTATAACCCCCTACGTTGTGTACATCACTTTGTTTTAATTTAGCAGATTTTATGAATGCTTTAAACAAGTTCTCGTAACTTGTGTACCCTTAGGGTTCTTATAACCCTTGTAACTGCAAGTTCTTCATTTAAGTAGGCTCATACACACACTTTAATGAAATAAAACGCCAAAAACGCTTTATACATTTATTAAAGCAATAAACCCTATACTCTCGTATATAAAACTAAATTTAACAATCAAATTGTTCCCTTTACCTTTCTGCAGTGGGCACAGTCTAATGGGAAATGTAATGCTCTTCAATTTTTGGTGTAATAATAGCAATACGGTGACTTAGTCAGTGCAAGGACGGACTTGAGAGTTTGTAAAGGAAATTTATCAGTGAAGGAAATTGCGCCGCTGCTCTCCACCTGCTGTAGCGACAACCGCGCAATTAGAGATAAGGAAAACCACCGTCGTCTGCCCTTAACCTGCAGTAGCGAGAAGCTCACCCGCCGATTAAAATGTAGCGACAACCGCGGAATCAGGGATAAGGAAAACCACCGTCGTCTGCCCTTAACCTTCAGTAGCGAGGATCTCGCCCGTTGATTAAAATGTAGCGACAACCGCGGAATTAGGGATAAGGAAAACCACCGTCGTCTGGCCCTTAACCTTCAGTAGCGAGGATCTCGCCCGTTGATTAAAATGTAGCGACAACCGCGGAATTAGGGATCAAGTAAGGTGCCCAAAAACTGTCGTCTGACTCCCTCGAGTTTCCCTTTAAATAGCCGCTCGCAGTGGGTATCCCCTCTCGGGAATACAGTGGTGTTTCCACCCCATATCCAATCACAGCGTTTCCGCTGGGTAATCATCCAATCATAATGTTTCCATTATGACGCAGTATTTCTACCGCAATTTAAATCGTATTATAATATTTTCGGTGCCCTCGATGTGGGTGACTAACACCCTGAGTCGTAAATTGCCACTTTAATCCCTATTTGGCTTTCGCCGCGTGACGAATTTCCCAATTAGACTATGCCCAAATATCTCCAGTTTCCTGTAAGAAAAGTGTGAATTATGTGGCCACATAATTCACTATTAAGCTGAAAGCAAAAAACTCTACGGTTCAGGGCCCTGTGTGTGTAACTTAATACGCCCGCAGTCGCAGCTGTGGGCCGAACCTTAATCTATCATTAATATGCCTGCACGTGCAACAATTCCTTACATTGGGGAAAAAACCTTCTGCATATCGTAATTACTAAATTCAAACGAAAAACTTAAGCATCTAATAATAATTGTTCATGTTTGTGTCCATTACCTATAAGTCGCGTCCTCTCACACAATGATAAAATTCTTCACGTCTGCCCTAAAAGCAATAATTTAAATTTTTACCAAATCTTCGAAATTGTCTCCCGGTTAAACGATCGTTGCCTCAATGAGGTCGCGGAGTTTGCAAACAGTAGCAATTATATATTTCTCAGTCTAAAATTTTAAAATTTGATTAATTGCTTAACTTATTTCATTTATCGGTTTTTTGTGGCTTTGATACATACGTATTTTAAAGTTCTCACCTTGGCTGACCGTTGTATATAAACAAATAATTTATTTCCTTGAACATGTTGGTCACGTTGTCTGTTTTAATTTTAATTGTTTATCTATGACTGTCCAATTTTGACATTAGGTGAGGTGTTTGCTCTCTATTATGAGGAAGAATGTGTTTAATATACATTAATTTACTGAATCATCTCATTGTGAGTATGGACCAGATCCTGAATTGTTACCTCTCTTTTCGTTGTTTACATTAGTCATGACCCAATCTAAGGTAATGTTGAATAACACTGGGGACAGTGGGCATGCCTGTTTTACTCCATTTATGATGTTGATTTTGTTACTGATTTGCCTTTGTGTGATATCTGGCAGGATGAGTTTTTAATAATAATAATAATAATGTCTTTATTTCTGCCACTTGTAAACATAAAAATAATTATGTAAATACATAGAACCAAAATTAGTTGGCAAGAAATCTTAGAGTGGAGTTCAGATGGCTTATTTAAGATAAGACCTTGCTCTTCCACTCAAACCCTAAAATTAAAACAAGAGAAATTTTTTTGAAATTTATTTTATTTAACTGAATGCCTATATGTATTAAACATTAAAACTAAAATATGATGCCTGGAATAAACCTTCACTACGACGAATAAAAACAGATATAACTATATATAATTAAGAGCAGCAAATCTAAATTATAACCGTTTCTATCCCTGTTCCTTCAGAAGCGCCAAAAATAGATGTCGCTTAAATGACCTTATGTTTAGATGTTTTACATTATTAGACAATGCGTTGTAAGTTTTTGAAATATTGTATCGAAATGATCTCTGAAAAAAGGCTGTCCTATGAAGAGGTGATGTTATGGTAAGATCTAGATTACGTAGGTTTAAGTTGTGAATATCAGTGCGGAAAACTATTTTCTTAATTAAATATGTTGGATTCTTATTGGTTATGATTTTATGATAATGACATGCTATTTGTAGTTTAAGTCTATTATTCATATTAAGCCACTTTATCTCAGATAACTTATGAGATATACGTTGGTATTTCCTTATACCGAAGATGTAACGCAGGCAGGAGTTTTGGACACGCTGAATACCATTTAAATTATCTTGATCAAGGCATGGTCCGTACACAGAAGAGCAATAGGAGAAGTGAGATAGAACTAGCGATTCGCATAACATAGCTTTAGTGCTACTACTTAAATAGCCTCTGTGGAGGTAAAGAACCTTTAAATTCATATAAACTCGACGGATATTATTAGATATATGCTGACGAAATCTAAAGCTTTCTTCTAGTATAACACCAAGATTTTTGGCACTTTCAGTTACAGGTACATCAACACCGTTTATAGCAAATTTCGCAAAATCCTTTAAAGCAACAATTTCGTTCTTGTTCCCAAACAACAATGTATTAGTTTATATTGGATTAAGAGTAAGACAGTGTTTATAGAAATCTTCAAAAAGCGTTTGTAAGTCTACGTTGATATCACTGACAGCTTAAATAGAATTATTTGGAGGAAATGAATGGTACAATTGTGTATCGTCTGCATACATTTGAATTTTACACGTTTTGAGCCGTTTGTGTAAGGTAGACGTATAAATTGTAAATAATAATGGTTCTAATATAGAACCCTGTGGTACCCCACTGATTACGGGCTTAGTATGAGACGATGAATTACATAACTGTACGGCTCGTGATCTGTTTCTAAGATAAGTTGACAGGAAATTAATAGAGTTGTTACTCAGGTCAATATAATGCAAAATTGCAGGTAACACAGAATGAGAGATGTTGTCAAAAGCCTTGCTGTAATCTAGCAAGACTAATACACTAATCTCTCCACGATCGGTAGCTGCAATGATATCATCTGTGACATTAAGTAGCGCGGTTGCACAGCTGTGTCCCTGCGTAAAACCTGACTGAGGTATGTAGAGAGTAGAGATAAGTAATTAGTTGAGAATTGATAATTTTTTCTAAGATTTTTGATAATGTGGGCAGAATGCTGATAGGCCGCAAGTCACTATATTCACTAGGATCACATTTTTTGGGAATAGGAACGACGATGGCTCTTTTCCAAGTACTTGGAAAGGTATATCCAACTATTGCGGTATTAATGATATGGGTGATATAGGGCAAAATTAATGGACAACAGAGATTTAACATATTGATATTTAACTGATCAGAACCAGTAGAATTTGATTTTATTTTATTGGTATAAGTTCTTGATGAGGTTCACCAGTTTTAGTGGAACCCTTTTAAGTGACAATATTTTTCATATAGCGTCTTGGTTTAGGCCATCGCCCGTTTAAAATCGACGACCACCAGGTAAACCATTCTATTGACTGTTCAATTATAACTCTCAATGTATTTATATGATCTATGCAAAAGCGTCCTGCACTAAGCCCGGCTTGCTCTTTCCTGAAATTTGGTTTGATTTTCTCGGATAGGCGATTGAGGAGTAATGTTGTAACGATGATTTTATCAACAAAAATATTATCAATTAAAAATCATCATCAATAACAAATCATCAACAAAAATATCACCAATTAAAAATCATCAATACAAACTATTCATCAATTAAAAATCACCATCAATAAGAAATCATCAATTAAAAATCATCGTCAATACAAAATCATCATCAATAAAAAATCATCGTCAATACAAAATCATCATCAATAAAAAATCATCAACTAAAAATCATGAATTAAAAATCATCAAAAATAAAGTCATGAATTAAAAATCATCAACAAAAATCATCAACAAAAAATCATCATCAATAAAATATCATCAACAAAAAATTTTCAAATAAAAATAATCAATAACAAATCATTAATAAAAAATCAACATGAATTAAGAGATCAATAAAAGAACAGCAAATATTCATAGCAAAAATTCATCATCAGCAAAATCAACAGAAAAATTATCTACAAAAAAAATCAAAAAATTACGAGGAAAATCATCATCAGAAAAATTCTCAACAAAATATCATCAACCAAGAAATCATCAATTAGAAATCATCAATTAAAAATCATCAACAAAAAAATCATCGTCAATAAATAATCATCAAAAAAAAATTATGATTAAAAATCAACAAAAAGAGCAATAACAAATCATTAATTAAAAATATCTAGTTTAACATAATCTTCAATTAAAAATCAATTTACAATATTCAATAAAAATCAAAAAAATTATCAAAAATAATCAACAAAAAAATCAAATAAAATTTAAGAAAAGTCATCAATAAAAAATTATCAGAACAATCATCAAAAATCATTAACAAAAAATCATCGCCAAAAAAATCATTCAAAATTATCAATAACAAATCATCAAAAAACCGCCGATAGAAAAATCAATAAAAAAGCATCGAGAAAATATCAGATAAAACCACGAAAAAGTCATCAATTAAAAATCATAATCAATAAAAACAGTATATCAATCAAAAATCATTATCAACAAAAAATTAATTAAAAATTATCAATAAAAAATCATTAATTAAGAGTCAATTAAAAATCAGCATCCACAAAAGAATCATTAGAAATCAACAAAAAATTATCAACAAAAAAATCATTTAAATTAAAAATCAGCAATTAAAATTCATTATCAATAAGAAATCATCAATTAAAAATCATCAATAACAAATCATGAATTAAAAATCAACAAAAAAAGAATAATAAAAAATCAATAATTAAAAATCAACAAAAAAATCATCATCAATTAAAAACATCATCAATAAAAGGTTATCAACAAAATTATAAAAAAACTTACCAACAAAAAAAATTAACAAGAAAAGTCATCAATAGAATATCAAAAAAACCATCAACAAAAAAATCATAATCAATTAAAAATCACCAACAAAAAAGCATTATTAATTAGCAATCATCAACAAAAAATCATCACTAAAACCAAGAAAAAAATCAACATCAATGAAAATCAATTAAAAATCATGAACAAAAGAATCACCATCAATAAGAAATCGTCATTAAAAATCGTCACCACAAAAATCATCAATTAAATATCATCAAAAAAATCAATTGAAAATCAACAAAAAAGTCTAAAAAAATCAACAAAAAAATCACCAATTAAAATCATTAATTAAAACTCAAAAAAATTTGCAGAAAAGTTATCATCAATAAAAAATTATCAATAAAATCATCAATTAAAAATCATTAATAAAAGATCAACAAAAATCATCAATTAAATATCATCATTTAAAAATCATCATTAATTAAAAATCATCAACAAATAAAATAAAAAAAATTCAGTAACAAAAAAATCATCAATAAAAAATCTGGTGTGATACACTCACACAACTTCCTTTTACAGTGATCTTATAATTAGTTAAATATTTAATTTTTAATTTTTATGCATTTGTCCAAAAATTTTCAAAAATTACGAATTCTACAAAAACGGTACAAAAGAGAGCGTTAGTTGAAGAGACAAATTTTTTCTAAATTCTTAAGCAGAATTCAAAAATGTAATAATATACCGGGTGTTCTATTTAAAATAGGAGTTAATAAAAAAAATAGAAAAAAAAACAAAAGAAACCCACTTTAGAAGTATTCAACTGGAAAATCACCTATATCACGTTAATGCACATTAAAAATGTAATAAAAATGTAAAGTTTGAAAAAAATCGTTGGAGTCGTTTTTGAAAAAATCGAAAAAAACTAAAAAATCACAAGAGTAAACACCTACTTCCGGTTATGCGATTTTTTTAAAAAGCTTGCTGTCTCATCTACATAGTACACAAAACTTATATATGAAGTTTCAACGCCATACCTCTTTTCGTTTTTGAGATATTCTGTTCACAGACAGACAGACACACAGACACACAGACAGACAGACAGACAGACACACAGACCAATGAAAAAAAAATATGTTTTTTGGGATCAGGGGACTCTAAAACGTGAAGATATGTTGAAAACTCAATTTCGAATTTTTGGGGTAAATCCAATACTTCCTTTATCGTAAAAGGAAGTAAAAACAAGAAAAGTCATCATTCAAAAATAACAAAAAACATTAACAAAAACATCTTAATCAATTAAAAATCATCAACAAAAAGAGCATCATCAATTAGCAATCATGAACAAAAAAATCATCAATAAAACATCAACAAAAAAATAATCAACTGAAAATCATCAACAAAAAATCAATTGAAAATCAACAATGGTCATTAATAAAGAATAAAAAAAATCATCATTAATTAAAACTCATCAAAAATCATCAACATAAAAATCATCATCAATGAAAAATCATCATCAATAAAAATCAACATCAATTAAATATCATAAAAAAAATCTTTAATGAAAACCATCAGAAAATCAGAAAAATCAACATCAAGTAAAAATCATCAACAAAGAAATCAGTAAAAATCATCAACAAAAAATCCAATTGAAAATATTTAATAAAAAATCTACATAAAATCAATCTAAAATCATCATTTAAAAATCACCAATAAAAAATGAACAATAAAAGTCATCAATTAAAAATTAAAAAAAACCAGAACAAAAAAATCATAATCAATTAATAATCATCAACAAAAAGAGCATCATCAATAAGTAATCATCAACAATAAAATCATCAATAAAACATCAACAAAAAAATCATCATCAATAAAAAATCATCAATTGAAAATCATCAACAAAAAAATCATCATCAATAATAAATTATCGTAAAAAAATCATCAGAAAAATCATCAACAAAAATATCATCAATTAAACATCATAAATAAAAAATCATCAGAAAAATCAACAAAAAGATCATGTCTAATAAAAATCACATTTGTTTAAAATAGTCACTTGAATACCTTCTAGTAGAAAGATATATCCACTGATATTTTTTTGATTGGTCAAGAAACGTCAGAATTCTGGATTTTCATTGTCACTTTTTGACAGATGACAGGTGAATTGAATGGTCACTGTAATAACCGAAACTATATTAGAAACGCAGATATCTTTTTAAGCCGATCTATTATACCATCTGTGCTGTAGAAGGTATACAGACAAATTGACAGACACCTCAAACACCACTTTTTCTGAATCAGAAAAAACGAAAACGTATACTTTCGCAAACACCTCGAATTGAAATTTTTTATGATTACTATAAAGAGTAAATTATTTTTATTTATAGCGCATCAATGTTTTATGTAGGTATGTATATGACTACGTTTTCAAGCCCGTTATGTATATTTATTATATACAGGGTGTCCAAAAAATGGCGGATTAACTCTACAGTGCGTTACTTGGGGATGCCTAATAAACCATGGAAAAATATGAAAAAATTCCCTGGGCCGTATTTTTCGAAATATTTCTGGTCAAAGGTGGGTAATGAAATCCATTTATTTAACTAGTGTATAATTATAGTGTCAAATATATCTGAGACTTATTAAAATATCTGTTTTATTAATATTCTTGGGATTTAACTAAATTGTTTTCAATATTTAAGTATTTTAAAAAACTGATTTCCTGTTGAGTTTGTCAATTACTAAATATGGCAAACAGGCTTTGTACAATAATAATATACGAATTCAAACTTGGCAATGAAATATTTGTTGTATAAATAATATGTTGGTGGCACTGTAAGTTCATGTCAAATTCGATGTTAGCAGGTTAGGTTTTGCGACAGTTTGTGTCAAAACTGACGCAAAACCTCGAATTTGACAGAGACTTACAGTGTCACCAACATATTAACAACTTACTATGGATACATTTTTTAATTGAGAAATTGTTGCAGTATCAATGTTGCCAGATTTATTTTTATTAATTTCGAAATATTTCGAAAAATACGGCCCAGGGATTTTTTTTCATATTTTTCCTGGGTTCATAAGGCATCCCTCAGTAAAGCACCGTAGAGTTAATCCGTCATTTTTTGGACACCCTGTATATCAATTCGTTATGAAGCCCAACAGTGTTGTGACATATCGGATTTAATAACGAGCGTTTACATATTTTTATATACTATATATAAAATTACAGTGGCTTTATACAAGACAGTGTGGCCATAGGGATGTCTTCGCAGCTATTGGTCGACGCGAATATCCGCCATTAACAGGCAAAATATTTAGTTACTTCTAAGTTGTTCTCAAAGAGGTTGGTAGAACCTGCTCATTTGGTTATAGAAGAAAATAAAACCTTTCAAATCTGACAATTGTAAATTGTCAGTGTCAAATCATTCATTAGCGTCGCAAGCGGGTGAAATTTTATCATCTATTGCCCTGAAAAACTAATATTTTGCACAGTATTTAAATGTGACAATTTAGAATTGTGCTATTGTTGTACCTAATAGCACAAGATGCGTTCGACTTGGAATGTATGATAAAGAGATTACATCGGTGCTACGATGGATGGGGCTTTAGCATAAGTTTAGAGAAAACGGAGTATCTATTTAGTAATCAACTCGGAAGCACAATATGAAGTCTTAATAAATGAAGATGTCGCAGTAAGACAAGTAGAAAGGTTTAAATACCTCGGTGCTACAATACAATCGATGAAAAAGGTCTGGGAACAGAAGAGATCAAAACTCGAATAGTACAAAGTAAGAAGATAATGGGATGCTTGAAATCAATTTGATGGGACAATACTGTCTCTAACAACAACAAAACAAGAATAGGTGAAGTAATGGTAGAGTCGATGCTATGTTATGGCAGTGAGGTATGGACTGTAACAGCGGAAATGAAACGAAGACTAGACACAGTTCAAATGGACGAAAAAGCGGAAAGGTATAGAGACGAGATAGAGGGACGAACGAGGAAATAAGACGCAGAATGGAGGCACCAGAATGAGTTGTGGACAGAACTGAACGGAAAGCGTTAAACTGGTTTGGTCATCTGATGAGAATTGAGAAGACCACGTGGCCTATGAAGATCTTTAAATGGTCGCCGCCGGGTAAGAAAAAAAGAGGTAGACCACACAAACCGTGGAATGAGGGTATTCGGAGAGCCATGGAAGAAAGAAACCTGGAAGAAGACCAAGCACAGGACAGGGAGGTTTGGAGACAGGAAACAGGAAGACGGCATTTAGCTGTATTGTAAACTACCATAACTGAAACCGGTTGCAAACTTCATGCAACACCTTAAAGCACCACGAACGAACGCCAATGAAAAATGTCAAACGTTCAAACATAACACTGCACTTGTAGCTAACATCAACTAGTTAAAATAACTAGCGCCAAAATAATGACCACTCAAAAACGTTCGATTATTTCTAAAGGCACTGTATATCTCTACGCTCAAATTTGCCTGAAAATGGCCGCCAACAATCGTATGGCCACACTGTCTTGTATATAGTCACTGTCACTGTATATAAAATTAGAGTCCCTGTATATAGTAAGATAAGAGTTCGGACATGTGGAACCAATGTCAAATACCACTTGATTCCTCATCGAAGTTTTTTCGCTTGTTAACCTTCAGTTTTGTTTGATTTGACAAATAATCCTTGCGTGACAAGATGCATGTCAATAAATTCTTCGATTTGACATTGTCATTATTTTTAAACATTTACTATTTACTAATGAAAATATATTACGTATTAGGTATGAAGAAACTTTAATTGCTTCCAACGCTTGTAATTCCAGCTAACATAAACACTAAATCGTGAGTAGCAATCACAGTATGATTCGGGAGAGTAATCCAACCAACAAATTTATCAGAAGCCACGCATCATATCTATGTACTTTTTCTAATTCATTTTGTCCAGGGTAATTATAGGTATATACTTTCTTAGTGATTCATATAATTTCAAAAATGTAAATACATCCTGTAAAATTTCACTTTCAAGTTTTAAACATTCCAGTTTTCTATTTAATGTTCAAACGGAAGGATATGGTAAATGCAGCTTTAATAAGCTATTATAACCACTGGCTCCAAAAGTAAATTTAAGATGTAATGCGGCCTGGCAGTTTCATTGAACGATGGAATGAAGCAGTTGGTTTTGCGATGAATAGCATTAATTTGATCAGGATTGAAAATATTTTCTAAATTTTCAATTTTGTGGTTTCTTCTCTTGTCAGTTCATTGCTCGAAATCTTCTTATTATGGTTTAAAATACTAATCGGCAAACATTTAGTATAGTTGAAACTTGGTTTTAATACGTTTCTATAATCTTTTGAAGCTCATAGATATTCTTGTCACTAACATTTTGTTAGCCATTGGTCTCCTGTGAAATGCTGATTATACAAGCGAAATCCATCCATATTTAAGAATTTCTTATTCCACTACGTCTCTCAGCGTTGATTTTTTGAGAAACTTGTGAAAATAAAATGCGTGACTTGTATTACTACAATTAAGTGCTGAGCAGCCTGTCATAGTGACAGCAAATAAACTTTGATATTTCGTTATTCAGTTTGAAAACGAGTTGTCAAATTGTATAAAAACATATACTCCATGAGATTGGTTCCAACCAATAAAAAACGGGCATCGCACATGTCCCAACTCTTATTTTAATATTATACAGGGACTCTATATAAAATTAGAGTCCCTGTATATAGGTTACTATATACAGGATCTCTATATAAAATATGCCAAAAGCACCCCTACACTCAATACTGCAGAACTACTCGATTTATATCGACCATAATACCGGTCATTACTGAGCCCACTGCAAAAGTTTGTGTACTGCCTCTTCGAGGCATTTCTAATCAATTAGTGATGTTATACACTGAAGTACGTTGTTGAGCCAAATGCGGGCTCATCAGCGTTGAAAATGGCTTCGCAACGTACTATTCATATATTCAGCGGGCCTGACTATGCCCGTTTATAAGTCTATAAATATATATATATATATATATATATATATATATATTTTTTTTCGGAAAGACGAACCTCAAGCAGGTCGTTCACCAATCATAAAGCGCATCGCGGCCAATACAGGTATCGCAGCCACTCCTCCCTCAAATGGGTCTTACAAACTATATATATATATATATATATATATATATATATATATATATATATATACTAGTTGTACAAAGACGACATAGAAAACACGGAAACTTCTAATAGGACTTGGAATATAAGAAGCTAAATGATAAAGAGCACGAACTCATGGAATAATTTGAAAAAGCAAAATTAGATTTACTAGCGATTACCGAAACTAAGAAGAAAGGACAAAGAATGCCAGAATTAGTCAGATGACATATATTATTATACCACTATAATAATCTGGATTTTGTAATATTTCTTTGTCGTTATAAACTTCTGCTCTGATCAGGTAAAATTTAGTTAAATTACAATACCCAATTACTCGTCCTTAACGGTAGCTACAGAAGGTCGACGATTCATTTAAATATTCGTGTAAAAATAGAAATAGAACTGCGAAATAAAATACATTTTATGGTTCTTAAATAATTCCTACAGTGTGTTTTTAAACTAAGACATAATACTGCAATTTATCTATATATAATTAATTAATTAACTTCTTCGGGGGCATGGGTATACCAACAATCTGGCAGCTGTGTTGATATGCGGTGCGGTGACCTGTGGAACCATATTATCGATTTTCCGCAGTTTTATAAATCTCTTTGAAAAGTAGTACTTTAACACATATGTAAAAGGATTTCCATGGTTTTTAAAATAAAAGTTTAAATTTCCGGAGTTGTCGAATGTTTATAATTTTTCTACTAAGTGTACTTGTGAAACAGAACTAGGGCCAGCCTTCCCTACTCGGGGTTCTTGTGTGCTTGGTGGCACCGTATGTTCTCTTATCCATGCCTCAAAGCAAGACACTCTGGTATAAACTGAAGGATAACCTCCCTCACACCCCCAGCTGCTTCCAAAGGACACAACGCCTACAAGATAAGCTTTGTGGCTCGGCCCTACGTAGTATATCAAGGGTCCCCCAGAATCGCCATAGCAAGTACCGACTCCACTTTTGCCATCAAGGCACACGTGAGCCTCTTGGATGTTACCATAGTTACCATTACAGTCAGCGTTTGTGATAATTTTGCTTTCTGCATAGCGCAGAGTGTCGCTAAAGGCAGAACTCGTCGAGTCTGAAGACTGGCCCCATCCGGAAACGGTGGCGTCGGTGCCTACCAGGCTCTCGTCATTGCAGGCTGCAGAATAAAGATCTATTCTATCCACTGCTATCGGGTCTGAGGTGCTGAACTGCAAAGGCTCCTGTAGGATTATGAGCGCTATATCGTTAACTTCGGGGTTTGTATGATTCCAGGTAGAATGAAGAATAAAGTCTGTTGCTCTTGCGAACACAACTTGCCTATCCTTTTCGGAATCCGCTGATCCGTCTGCTACGATGTTCTGGGCACCAGCAATTACCACTGCATATTTGGCTCTGAAAGAAATATTTACCGTTCGGTCAATTATGCAATCGATATAAAATTGAGAAATTCCAAATAATTTATTAAGTACTTAACATGAATATGGAATAATTTTCTCGTAGTATTAAAAAATGCTATTCGTATTAGAACCGAAAATTTATTTGGATACTGAATCGAATGTTCTTTAATAAAGACTTATCAGGGTATGGGAGGCAGTCTATTTCACGGAAAATGTAAAAAATGGCTGATTTCTTCCGTCTCTTACTCGTGAAATGAGCTTATCATTCTCCAACTGTGTCGAAGTGCTATTGTGCAGAAAGTTTAAGATGTATAACCTGTTTGAAGTACGCATTGTATTCGATTTGATTATTTTTTGAGTAAATTTTAATATTAGGATCAAATAAATATTTTTGCACTTCCGGGACTAAAGTTTATACTTTAGTCTTCGTAAACAGGGACTAAAGTAGCTCATTTAATCCCTAAGGACTTAAGTAAAAATGATACCGTAACTATGGTAAATTTATGTACACACGAGGTTAGTAGGTTAGGTTTTGTTGGTCATTTAACACACACTGAAGCAAAACTTAACCTGCAAATCTCGAATTTAACATATACTGACAATACACTTCAGTACTGTCAACTGATTCAGGCTATCCAGGGACAGCTGCAATTCAGTTTTTAATAAATTGTAATTGTCAGTTTACAAATTGACAGATTCCAAATTTTGGAAATTTTTGATAATAATGTTCCAAAAGTGCAATAAATACCGTATATACCACGGGACTAAAGTGCCTAAACACCTTGAGTGATTGTTGCCTTCGGGCTTCACCCTAGAAGCAACAAACTCCACTCACGGGATTAAATGGTGCACTTTAGTCCCTCATGATATTAGTTATTTAACCAACAAGTGTGTTAATGAAGGCGATTAATAATCGAAATTGTTTAAAGCACGAACGAGCGATAGCGAGTGAGTGCCTTTAATAGTTGACATTATTAGTCGCCCATTAACAAACGAGTTGATTACAACATTTTTTCGTTGACCACAAAATCCTTCTTTGTGGTTAAAAAATTTGTAAAATTGCAGTATTACTAATTTTGTTGTGAATATTAATATAAAATAATTATATCAAGTACTCTAATTTGATTAATACAACTAACCTCCATGCAAAATATCATCAAAACGTCAAAATCACAGAAACAGTAAATTAATGAAAAAGAGTGTATTAATCAAAAACAGTGTATTAATGGCTCTATTAATACATCCTTTTTTAAAAAACAGTTGATTAATGAAAAAAAGTGTATTAATCAAAAACAGAGCATTAATGACATCTATTAATTCATCCAAAAATAATTCATTAATATTGAAATTAACAAGCGGCCAACGAAAAAATATATTATTATTATTGGCAGCTCGATTTGTTTGTATTAACCTAGCTGAAAATCATCTTCATGAAAACAAACATCAAGTTGACAAAAGTTATGTATTGCATCACCTAGTGAAGTTACTCCAGTATAATCGATTTTGTATAATCGAAATTATACCAGATAACTTAACTAAATCCTGCCTTATGATTGGTTGAGATCGATATGAAAAATAATAATCAGTAGTTATATCCCTAGTGCATTCTGTATAATTCGCGGGGAATATTACAAGACTATTCCTGGAAGAAATGTCATCCTTTGTATACCACACTATTCATTTTCAAACAGTTTTCAGTGTTCTTTCTGAAATATCTTGTGTACCAAGCTGGTTTGCTTTTCTCTCCCGCAAATACTCGATATTGCACTTGTGCAAATACCCTGGTATTGCACTAGTGCAAATACCCTGGTATTGCACTAGTGCAAAATATTCGCTGTAGTCGACTCTGATTGGTTCAAATTTTGAAAATTGAATGATGGGATTGGTTTATATTATCTGAGGGGAATAGTCACTTATACGAGGATAGTTCATCATTTACTGTCCCTAATATAGTAGGCATTGACTGACAAATGAAAAACTGTTTTTATCCGAAGTGTCATTTATTCACGTTAGTGTATGTAAAATTGCGTCTCTCTATCTTTTCATTTATTCGAAATATTAGTTCAGTTCTCTTGTGGTGTTTGTAATTTTATCAAAATGGATAAAATTGAAACAAGAGCTGTTATAAAATACCTCTGTAAGAAAGGTTTATCACCGCAAGAAATTCATAAGGACATGACTGAAGTATTGGGTGATTCTGCGCCTTCATACCAGGTAATTAAAAATTGGTCTCGAGATTTCAAACTGGGGAGAGAGTCCTGTGAACACGCGCCAGGTGCAGGAGCACCAAACACTGTGGTTACCAAGGAAAATATTAATTTGGTCCATGATATGGTACTGAATGATAGAAGAATTACCGTCAGATGCATAGCGGAGACATGTGGCATTTCAGTTGGGAGCGTTGAAAAAATTTTGCACGAAGAATTGGGTCTCACAAAAGTCTCTGCACGTTGGGTACCAAAAATGCTAACGGCAGATCAAAAACGCCTCCAACATGTTACTGCAGAGACCAATTTGGCAATCATTAACAGAGACTCCGAGTAGTCAAAGTTATGTCGAATATTTTTGCTGTGGTATCACAAATGTCCATTGCGCTTAGGTTCGATTAGGACGAGTGCGCTAGCACTAGTCCTAATCTCAAGCGCAATGGACATGAGTGATACCACCGAAAAAATATTCTACTTAACTTTGACTAAGAATGGCATTCGATGGACTATTCAATGAACCAAACTACTTTTTAAAATTCGTTTTCAGTAAATCTAGCAACAAACTACGCAACTTCTATAGTAACAGAACACTAATATTGACTTTTTCTAATAAAAATTACATTTGTTTAAAATACATATTCACTATACCACTAGTGAAAATTGTCGATTATTTTCACAAGTGAAAAATATTCACTATACCACTAGTGAAAAATGTCGATTATTTTCACTAGTGAAAATTGTCAATATAGTTCATTTTTATTGGCTCAAAGACGTAAAATCTTGTATTTTTATTGGACAGTTTTTGATACATGACAAGTGAGTTGAATAGTCTATGTAATATACGTAGATGTAGTTCAACATCCTTTGAATTCTGCTTGTGCTAAATATAAAGTGTCATATTAATAACGTTCTTGACTCTATTAATAAATATCGGCAAGACGTAGATCTACACTATGTTCTTGTGTTACTATCGTAACAAAGAACTTTAGATTTTAATAACTACTAGTGAAGCTACACTTTGCTTCGCTAATTACACGATTTAATTAAATTAAATATAATTCAATTTTACTTTACTTGTTCGTATTTTTTTTGAAAATAAAAAGCGACCTACGATCTAAGTCTAAAAATCTGATGTGATACACGCACACAACTTCCTTTTACAGTGATCTTATAATTAGCAAAAATCTGATTTTAAAGTTTTAAGCATTTGTCAAAAATTTTCAAAAATTACAAATTCTGCAAAAATGGTACAAAATAAAGCGTTAGTTGAAGAGACAAATTTTCTCTAGAATTTTAAGCTGAATTCAAAAATGTAACAATGTCCCGGTGTTCTATTTAAAATAGGAGTTAATAAAAAAGTAGAAAAAAAAATAAAAGAAACCCATTTTAGAAGTGTTCAACTAGAAAATCACCTACCTCATATCAATACACATTCAAAATGTAGTAAAAATGTGAAGTTTGAAAAAAATCGTAGAGCCGTTTTTGAAAAAATCGAAAAAAACTAAAAAAATCACGAGAGTAAACACCTACTTCCGGTTATGCATTTTCTTCTGTCGCATCTACATAGTACACAAAACTTATATATGAAGTTTCAACGCCATGTTTCAACGCCCTACCTCTTTTAGTTTTTGAGATATTCTGTTCACAGACACACAGACACACAGATAGACACACAGACAGACACACAGACAGACAGACAGACAGACCAATAAAAAATATGTTTTTGAGTTCAGGGGACTCTAAAACGTGAAGATCTGTTAAAAACTCAATTTCGAATTTTTGGGGTGAATCCAATACTTCCTTTATTGTAAAAGGAAGTAAAAATTAGCAAAATTTTAAGCTATCATACCATTTAATCGATTCAGTATCTTCGGAGGAGATAGCGAACAAAGATACAAACAAAGAGACCACCGATTTTATGGTATAGACTAGTGAATCACCCGAGCTACGCTTCGGTTAGCTAATTTAAGAGAGATTCATTAATATACATTTTTAAAAAAAGCCTGCATCTGCCGGCCAGGAATCGAACCCGGGCCGCAGCGTGGCAGGCCAGCATTCTACCCCTGGACCAACATGACTTGGTTGAATAAAGCACTTCTATAATGGTATATGAATATACTATCCATTCACATAACTCGTGAACTGTCAAAACGCTGTCAAGTTGGTACCTTGTTTAAATTCCGTTTTGGAACTTCTGCTTGCTGATTTTGGCAGCACTGAAATGTTTGAAATTTAAAAACTTCACTTATGTCACACTTACTTATAAAAAATAATCTCCAAACTTGTGCATACACTTCAGTTCCAATAGAAAAAATGAAAGAGGGTTCTATTATTGGAAAGAGAAAAAAGGCTATAGTTGATTATTACAAGAAAAAATTAGAAGAAAATAGTTTTGACTTTTGACACATGTAACATAACCGTAACTCGAAATATTACTATAAATCACTAGATCGGAAGTACATTCCCAAAAAAACTGTAATTTCCAGGTACACTCAGCAAACATTAAAAAAAATTACATTGACAGTTCGTGAGTTTTGTGAATGGATAATAGTGAATCACCTG
Organism: Agriotes lineatus; assembly: GCA_940337035.1. Taxonomy (NCBI): domain Eukaryota; kingdom Metazoa; phylum Arthropoda; class Insecta; order Coleoptera; family Elateridae; genus Agriotes; species Agriotes lineatus. The sequence continues at coordinate 182,020,244 of OW679195.1, read as the reverse complement.
CGCTAACAGCTCACGGCCACAGCAGCTGTCGCATCGCAGCCCACGGCGACAGACGCGTCGCTCCGCTGCTTGGGGGATTTAATTAAAACTTTTTCGTACTTTTTTTGAACATAAAAACCGGCCTACGATCTAAATCTAAAAATTATCGAAATTTTAAGCCATCATACAACTTAATCGATCGAGTATCTTCGGAGAAGATAGCGAACAAAGAAACATACAAACAAAGAGACCAACAATTTTATGTTATAGGATTGTCCCGATTTGAAATTTATTTCGCTACTAATTATTTTCATTAAATAAGACAGTTATAAAAATATAGAAAAGCAGATCGGGTTTCCAGAAAGACAAAACATTTGCTACTGTGAAAAGGCTAAAGCAAACCTCAAAAAATGCAATTTTCTTACCTTGCAAGGCAATGTGCTGCGGTAACTATTGTATTGGAGGCAATAATAGAACCTCCACAAATATTCCAGCCATCAATCAGCAGAGCCACCTTCAATAATACACAACCAGTTCAATGAAACCCATATAAATCGAAATGCAATGATACAAATACCTGATGAGGAAACTGATGAAGAGTAGCTTCGTTACCTCCTACTATTTTAGGACGGAAGCGTTCTTCAGGAAGGTGTGCACCCAAATCAGCATTGGTCTGCAATAAATTAATCATTTAATGGAGTAATCCGATATCACTCTTTGTTTTACCTGTGCTGGCACTGCAAGTGCAATAATTGCAAACAAGACTAGCAGCCGCATTGTCTACATTTGTTGTGATTTATTGCACGCCAAGTGAGAGAGTTGCAATAAATAATAAATCCGATAAATTATTAGATAAGCATTACTTGAAACAATACAATGTATTCAAGGATAAGTTCCTTTGATGTCCAAAAATAGAGGCAAGAGATATGCTTCAATTAGTTAAAAGCACTTTTGGCTATATAATAATTTCGTGCATTTTTAAATAGAAAAATGTGTTGCTAAATTATTCAACTGGGTACGGAAACTCCTATTTCGAAAAACCTTTAAAAGAAGCATGTTACTAATTTGAAGACTTTTTTATAATCACATAGATAATGCTTAGTTTTCTTAAAGATTTCTTGACTGTAACACATCATTTGCTCAATTAGTTACGTTTTGATTTAAGTTAGTCTTGAATACATATTCTTAATTCCCTGTTGATAGCATGAGAGGTGTTAAGCAGCATATTAAAGTAAAGAATTAGTTCGACTAAGATTGTCGGGGAGTGATGAATACAAAAACCAAGAGTTCAAAAAAGAAACAGAACAAAAGAAAACACATAAATCGAAGGAAAAACCATTCTTTAAGAAAAATGTGGTATAAATTTAAGCAAAAATATAATCGCAAAATGTATCGATACCTACGTACATCAATAGGTAAAGAGTTTAACCCGAGAATATCCATGAGTGAGATGAGGAAAGAAATATTGTGAGCGAGAGGAAGGTAGTTTTATTATATGAATAAAACATTTCAGTTCACATCTAGGTAAAAATACACAATCGTAGCAAAAGAAATTACAACACGCGTAAAACTCCAGTTTTAGCAAAGTTTGTATAATGATAATTCATACCTTGGAAGCAATAACAAGCTAATTTAACAATTCATAATTACTGGCATTAACAACTTCTCAAAATACTGAAATAGATCTCAAATATCACAAGCAATGTAAATATTAGAAATCATGCATCAAATAGTTTATCAATAATTTATACCTGAGGGGAAAATCTTTGCTTCCAATCTGCTGTCTAATTATTCTCGAATAATTTGGATAAATAATTCCATTTCACCGAGGAAGCATTCCCAAAAAAATGCATTTTTTTATTGTATCCGAGGGTTATCTAACCAGGTACCTGCTTTTCTCTTCTTAAATAACTGTAACATGATTTGCTGTGCTAAAAAAACCTGCATACAACTTTAGTTAAATACTCGAACTTACTCCCTCAGCACAGTAATTGCTCATTTTCAAATACAATTTAAGCACAGGTAAGCAAATACATCGGAATGTGATACTCGAACCTCTAACGCAAGAGATGCAACGATTTTGCACTGGGGTTTGGCAAATTCCTTAGTTTAAAAGATACACAGCGTTGCATCTAATGAAGCTACTCCAGTAGGCTACAGTAAACAGCGGGAAACAGTAATGCGCATTACATCAATTTGCAGATAAAGATAACTCTGCAGGAGGTGGAATTCGAACTCGCGCTATCAGGCGAAACCGTTTTAAGCCAGACGCTTCAACCTCTGGACGACCAAAACCCACGTATTATATTAGCCTACGACTGGTTTATAAAAGACCGAGGCAGGGTGTTTGCTGTATCTGTTGGGTACAAAATATGCCTATTTTCGTCAAGGGCAAACACTTGAGCTACGTGCAAAATATTACTTCTATTTATCTAATAATTTTTGAGTTAAAGCAATAATAGACAATCAATAATAGACAATATTTGGTATTTTAAAGATGCTCGCCCTGTATATATTTGACCGAAAGTGTGTTTGGTTTTGAGCCAGGTAGACATCGAAACGGTATGCAAAATATCATCTTTCTCCAACAAAGTTTTTGAACTATATCGCCAAGAGACGGTCGGATGAATAAACACACAGACAGAACGATCAACTGACGGAATTGAGACAACATATTTTTGAGCATCTAGGGACCATGAAACGTGAAGATCTGAAGAAATCACAGAAGGTAATTTTTTCACGATTACAATACCTGGGCAAGTTGAGCACTACACAGCCAGATGCTAGCGTACAAAACACCAACCTCTACACCAGTAGGTAAAAGAGGTTACAGATAACACATACAGACATACAATACTTCCTTCGTCTTGGCGAGGCAATTAAAAAGCAATTACCGCGCCGACAGTTCAAAAAGAATTAATCTTTTATTCTGGTAAAAATCTGTGAGCAGGCTACCTGCACCGATTCGCGATTATCGGCATGTAGTTTGAACAGTCTCATATGATAACAAAGGCATATTGTTGAAATTGGTAAGCCCCGATCGGCGCTAGAAATCGGAAAGCGGACAACCTGTAACGCTAGCCTCCTCGTAACATATAGTTAAACAATCAAAATGTGTTTAATTTACGCATCGCCCAGACTCGCGTTATCTCAAGTTACATTTTTCCCGTGATGATAAGCGCGCAGGGACCGACGTCACGTCCAGAGATAACAAGAAAGTACCGAGTCGAGTCGCGCGCCGCTATCCCCACTTACTATCCCCACTTGAGAACTTTTCCAGGGCACATAAAAGGAGCCGCACAGTTCAATCGCCGCGAGATTCCCCAGATAGATTTCCAGCAAACACCTAGTTCCCGATTATCCCCCAGTCCTTCATCCTGTCCTGTCCAGAGAGTTCCTCCGTCGACCCTACCAGTACCTGAAAAATCCTGATAGTTAGTTCAATTTAGTGGTTCTAAAAGAACGTCTGAAACGCCAGCTAAATTTCTCTGTAAACATCCTGTTAGCTAGTTCAATTTAGTGGTTCTGAAAGAACGTCTGAAACGCCAGCTAATTTTCCCTGTGAAAATCCTGTACCGAAATCCGTTTGTAAATAGCAATAAATAACGTAATATCTGAATCCCAGCTCCCTTGGCATTTTAAATTTGGAGCTTGGCTATTCAAGCAGAATTAGAAGCTACAAGCTATCTAATTAGAATTTACCTGTGTTAATCCTTGAGAATTGCAGCGGCCGTCTTGCCTGGGAATTCTGCGGACCGAACCGACATTCTCGCCAGAGATTACACCTGGAGGTGCCAAGGTTGCTAACCTCGAAAATCACATCGATTCGGAGTTTCGATCTCCGAGCGAAGCCCCGTTGTGCGGCGAATTTCTCGGAATATTTCAACAACAAACTGTAGTTACACGTATAGGGTGAGAACTCGCGTTAACAGTTTTAATTTGTTATTTGCTTACAGAAACCAGAATCCGCAGATCGGAAAATTTGACAGACTGCACGGCGGCACCATCAGTGCGCAGTTCGACGCCGAACGAGAACGCCGACAATCCCCGACGCTTCCGAAGCGAAGCGCCTCCGACGTCCGCAGCTACATCCAACACGGATGTCAAGCGGGTTGCAGCAACCGTAGGAACCAGCGACATTATTTCGCTATAACAATGTTAATTTTATTCAATATACATCTCATTTTTCTTTATTACAAGTGAATCTAATTTTGTATCATAGTTACACAAAATAAATTGTTATACAGGATACTCCGTTGGTGTTTGCTTATTTATGGTATATCTGAGGAACGATTGAACTCTTCTCCGATTTATGAGCTATCCCGTGGTAAATAAATTTTACAACCCTCTATAAGCAGGGGCAAGTATTACAAACCTACTTTCTTTCTGAATCTACCCTTTTAGACGTGCAGGGGTAGCCTAACGGGATTTCACCATAATAACTTCCGCGGGCACCTCGATTAACTTAAAGCATTGCTGCTCCGCCCCCTGCCATAAAAAGGCTAAACACAAATTAGAGACTTGCTCTATAAAGGCAGTACTCTTACCAAACATCTACCTCATAACGCGTATGAAATTGAAAACTTGAATGAACTTGCCATCAAAGCGAAATTGGAAGTGCGCTAAAGCGATGAAGCTATAACTCTCTCCCTTCGCACTTAGCAAAACGATACAAACCACTAAGCGGAAAATCCCTGAATTTGAATTAAATGGTTGCAGTAAAGAGGGATAACAACTGTGACGTTAGCGCCGGCCGAAATTCGCATTTCTACACATTATAATGCGTGCTAATTTGGATGTATCTAAAACATCGCCACAATCAGGTAATTGCATCTCCGAGAAGTGCGAAAGAAGATAAATCAAATTAAGCATCGCGGTGCTCAAGTACACGACCGGCCGAGTTTCACGCATCTCTGGTAAAACTCTAGCCTAAATAAGGAGGCCCAGAAAGGTATAAAACCAAATAACCCAGGCGGTTAGACACTTAATTCCTGAGATTAATATTTCCTATAAATAGCCAATTTTCCTTTGAAATTCACTGTATCCTGTCGAATAGACACCTGGGGTTTCGTATCCTGCCACCCCTCCTTAAAACCGATGCCCAAAATCGCCCGCAAAAATCACTAAGGAAGAACAATGCACCAAGCCTCCAGTAACCTGCCGCGCCCTTGTATCAAGACGCACCAGGTCATAGAAATTACTTACAAAAATTAACAGCTTAACCCACCTGCTGGGACGCTATTTTCCAGCCACCAGAAACCTCCTGCAATGCCCTTCTATCAAAAGCCAAGCTCCAAGAAGCAATTTTGATCCGTAACCTAAACTTAGGTTATTGTTGTAAATTCATATGAGAAGCAGCTAAATTCAATGTTGTAGTTTCACTTGCTAACACAAGCCGGGCACTGCAGTTTATCCCGAGCAAGGCCTGATCTTGCACCACTTAAAATTCAATTAAACGAGTCCTAAATAATCACAACATTTTAACCCGTTGTAATTCGCCATTTTACAACAAAACTAATCTAGTGTAATTTTTGTTTCTAGCACCAGCCGTACGAGGGCGTCACGCTCGACGACGTTTGCATACTCGCATGGTTTACAATCGGATCACCGAAGGCTAGCGAACGAGAGAGTCAAAGTGGGTTATCGAACCATCTAGACGCTGGGCAGCCCGTTGACCGAATTATATCTTTCTTTATTCATTATACATTATAGGCAACCTTATCATTTTATTTTTAGTTGTCTTGTAAATATTTAAATTAATAAAACCTTCATTTTATGTGTATTTGATCTTTATACTTGAGTTTATAAATCGAACTTGGATCTCTGACTACCCGTTAGCAAAGTTTAGTATCAACGCTTATAATTAAGCAAGCCAGTCAAGAATGAGCAATAATTAATAAGAAGCTAACGTTACACAACCAGAATAACAATAAGGCACCAGGTAGTAACCAGTAACCATATGCCAGCGGAGTTGTTTAAAATGATATATTCATCGGCTGATTGTAGAAATAGGACATCAGGAAGTGCTATCTGAAGAATGTAAACTGAAAATGGTACGACGAGTGCACAGAAGTGTAAATTTCAAAACTGTCTACGATAGCATTCGACGCAATGCAAGAATTTAAAATCCCAGAGAAGTTGGTAAGACTGGATGAGGTAACACTAAAAGAGTTCGAATGTCACCTTAACATCGAAGACATGTTACCAGACTTTTATAAAACCCAAAGAAAACGCCGCCAATTTAATGCACTATTACGATGCGTACTATTCAATATAGCACTAAAAAAGGTTGTTAGGTGCAAAAATTAATACCGGTAGCAGAGGCGATATATAACAAATCATTGCAAATACTAGCGTAAGCAGATAATATTGACATCATTGAAAGATCTGTAGTTACTGTAAAAAAAGCATTCGTTGCCTTCGAAAAATGAGCAGTAAGTGAAATTTTTGGAGTTTGACGGTAATTCATTTTGCGACAAAAAGAACCTTGGTGCTTTAAGCACTACTCTCTCTTTCTCTTTCTTTCTCTATCTCTCTAACTTAAATGCACCTCGTACAATAATACTTGTACCTTTGTGATTCTGAGTAATTCTTATAAGTTCAGAATTTGAATATACTTAACAGTGTTTGTTTTCTATTTATAGACTGAACAAATTAGGAGTGCTCGGTAATTTATTAGGATTTTACATAATATTAATTAATTAAGTTTATATTTGCAGTTACTTCTGGCTTCTATTGGCCTTTTTAGTACGGGAGAGTCCAACTTTTTAAATTCCGATTCAAGTACTATTTAAAATAATTCCTAACACGACTATAAAAATATTTTTTTCTGTTGATAAGCATATGTTTCGTAACTTATATAATTTAGAAAACTATCTTTTTAAGTTATTAGAAATTGAAACAGAATTAATGAAGTTTTAATTTAAATAGTTATACGTTTGCTTCTCAATCTAAGTTTGATCTTTAAATATTATTTCAACAAATATTTTATCTAGAGTGTCCTGCATAAACATATAGTATTTGGATAAATATGTACATATTGCTATAAAGAGTGCTTCAGAAATTCGTACTAATCAGTAGGTACAGTCGCGGAATTAAAAATCCGGACGAGTCTTATAGATGATTTTTGCAATTTCTGGATAATGTAATTACTTGCAGTTTTGGTTCGACTCTTAAATGAGGCATGCTGTCATGTACGAGTAATTATTTTGACTTTGACTAATTTCACCACGTAACGTGATAAGTAAAGTAAAGTAAAATATACACTGAATCATTTTAAGTGTCCGGATTTTTAATTCCGCAGCTGTACATGCATGTCTGATTCATCTATCGATAACATTTTGGTATTCAGATCAAACTGATATTGCTTGTTGAACTTTTGACTTACACTATCTGAAAAGTATGTGCTTATTATTGTGAGCTAATAAAAGATACAGCGGAATTTTCCCAAAAAAATCTGGTGTGATACACTCACACAACTTCCTTTTACAGTGATCTTATAATTAGTCAAAAATTTCATTTTTAATTTTTAACCATTTGTTAAAAATTTTCAAAAATTACAAATTCTACAAAAACGGTACAAAATCGAGTGTTAGTTGAAGAGACAAATTTTCTCTAGAATTTTAAGGTGAATTCAAAAATGTAATAATATACCGGGTGTTTTATTTAAAATAGGAGTTAATAAAAAAAATAGAAAAAAAAACAAAAGAAACCCACTTTAGAAGTATTCAACTGGAAAATCACCTATCTCACATCAATACACATTAAAAATGTAAGAAAAATGTAAAATTAAAAAAAAATCGTTAGAGCCGTTTTTGAAAAAATCGAAAAAAACTGAAAAATCACAAGAGTAAACACCTACTTCCGGTTATGCGATTTTTTTCAAAAGCTTGCTGTCTCATCTACATAATACACAAAACTTATATATGAAGTTTCAATGCCATACCTCTTTTCGTTTTTGAGATATTCTGTTCACAGACACACAGACACACAGACAGACAGACAGACAGACCAATAAAAAAAAATATGTTTTTTGGGATCAGGGGACTCTGAAACGTGAAGATCTGTTGAAAACTCAATTTCGAATTTTTGGGGTGAATCCAATACTTCCTTTATAGTAGTAAAAGGAAGTAAAAATGAATTGTACCTATTTATAAACACTTGAATTTGGCAACATCGCAGTACAATTCCAAAAAAATTACCAAGGTTCTACGACGGTGGTACTCACTAGAAAGAATAAGGGAGCAACATATGAAATTAAAAAAAAATTGAAGGGCACGAACTATAAGAAAAGATAGATGTAAGTATATATTTCTTGTAATTGAAACAATAAACAGTGATCAATTTATTACAACTTTATGCCTTATGTTGGAGCCCATTGTCAAATAAAGGTATCATTAGTTTATACTATCGTCGATATTAGAAATTATCAAGTTTAACGCCTGAACGACATGCAACTATTTATACGTCTTTATATTGTAGATTGTCTACAGTAAATTAAATTTTCTAGTAATTAATAAAAACATTTGCAATTGCAGATGTATTATTCACACAAGTGAGCTCGGAAATTACACAAAAGCGAGGGCCAATAAAATTGCAATATCTCAAACGGAAAGGATTTACTTATCGACTCGACAATTCAGATATACGAGAGTCGCTTAATATGTTATCTGCCTCGATATAAAGCGTGCAGGTGTAGCTGTTATAATACGTTTAGTACTCATGCATCATGTAATATTAGTTTATTTATTTTCCGGCGTTGCAGTGAAATCATTGTTTATTTGTGCAGTTATGGATTTAGTGAACTTGGTATCTAACTCTGTTATATATTTTTTTTAATGGCAGGGAAATGTTGTTACTTTCTAAATTAATATTATTTTGTTCGTTGATTTTATATGCAAATACTGGATACGATAGACATATATTGCCCATTGGAAATATACAGTGTGTTCACGGATAGGTGATACAACAGATATAAATGACTAGAAACTTTTAACTATCAAAACGACGTTTAGCAGTTAACCTCTGCTTGTTCTTGAATTCATTTTAAGCACATTTTTTAAATCAAGGCATCAGTGTTACAACTGTAAAAATGAGAGTGATCTCTGGGTGGAGTACTAGTACTTTAAAAATCTGATGTAATACACTCACGCAACTTCTTTTTACAGTGATCTTATAATTAACCAACAATTTGATTTTTAATTTTTAAGCATTTTTCAAAAAATTTCAAAAATTACAAATTCTACTAAACGATACAAAATAGAGTGTTAGTTCAAGAGACAAATTTTCTCTAGAATTTTAAGCTGAACCAAAAAATGTAATAATATACCGATTATTCTATTTAAAATAAGAGTTAATAAAAAAATTGAAGAAAAAACAAAAAGAAACTCATTTTAGAAGTATTCAACTGGAAAATCACCGATTGATGTGAGATACACACTTAAAACGTAATAAAAATGTAAAGTTTGAAAAAAAGTTAGAGCCGTTTTTGAAAAAATAAAAAAAACTGAAAAATCACAAGAGTAAACACCTACTTCCGGTTATGCGATTTTCTTCAAAAGCTTGCTGTCGAATCTGCATAGTACACAAAACTTATATATGAAGTTTCAACGTCATACCGCTTTTCGTTTTTGAGATATTCTCTTCACAGACAGACACACAGCCAAACAGACAGACACACAGACAGACAAACAGACAGACCAATAAACAAAAATATGTTTTTTGGGTTCAGGGGACTCTAAAACGTGAAGATCTGTTGAAAAACTCAATTTCGAGTTTTTGGGGTGAATCCAGTACTTCCTTTATCGTAAAAGGAAGTAAAAATATCGCTAATATTATTGTTTTTGTTAGTTTAAGCTTTAAGGTTTCCGTTGTGCTCATTGACTGCTTCAAAAACACCAAATTATGATATTTCAAAAACGTTATTTTAAATTTGAAGTTTTAAGAATAATGAAAACACAAATATCAAAATTATTCAAAAGTAGAACCTCCCATTTCTAATCTTCGACGAAAATTAACGTAGGTGGCATGCAACATTTCAAGAGTAATGTTGTTAATTGCTTGCCTAATCTGCGCTTTCAAAACTTCCCGATCGTTTGGAAGACGTGTACGGTACCCTATTTGTTTTAAGTATTACAGTAGTGTAGCTAGGCGGGTTCTGGCACACAATTCACCTTGAACTTTTTCAAGGTTACGGGCCTAGCCGGAGTGAAGGTCGTTGATCTAGCCGAGGGCGAGGTCATTGACCTCACCTAGGTCACGTGCCACTTCCGGTTCCCACGATGAATTTTTGAGGCTAAAAGTTTAATTTTGAAATTTTACAAGATTCCCAGGATAAATTTTGAGGCTAAAAGTCTAATTTTGAAATTTTACAAGATTTTCACGATGAATTTTCCGGATAAAAGTCTAATTTTATTTCTACGCTTATCAAAAAATATTTCCCAGGCTCAAGCGGAAGTGAGTCACCGTCTGGGAATGCAAACTTGTTGAGACTTGCAGATGCGGGGTGTCTAGCCGGATGATATTTACTACCAATTGAACAATGACGCCCATTGTTTGAGAAATCTGCACAACCGCTAAAAAATAATTGAACCATGAAGTCATTGTTGTCTGGGGAATTTTTGCTGATGTAGTTAATGGCCTCCATTATCAGATAAACCGGATGTTATTGTCTAGGAATTCAAACCTGTCTGGACAGGTGCAATGCTGGTAAAAATTGAACAATGAAGTTATTGTTGTCTGGAAATTTTTGTTGATGTATAAAATTATTACAAATATATTATGCATCACTGACCAACCTGACACGTTCCTGTAATCGGGTTTATAAGCACAACGGTGTAATAAAACAACCATTGTAAATATACTTGTATTTATTTTGTCTAAAACATACTTCTATAAAATTATTACAAAGATATATTATATATCAGCCAATTATTACGCTAGAAATGATGTGGGTGTCTGTCTGTCTGTCTTCTGCGCAATTGAACAATAAAGCCATTGTTTGAGAAATGTGCAAGGTTGCTAAAAAATAAACCGGATTAAATGTATGAAGCCATTGTTTGAGAAATGTGCAACGTTGCTAAAAAATAAACCGGAGTAATTGTATGGAGTCATTATGGTACGGTGACCATACGTCCCGTTTTTAACGGGATTGTCCCTTTTTTTAGCTTTGTGTCCCGTTGTCCCGAAAAACTTAAAACGGGACGCGAATTGTCCCGTTTTTTTTATACATATTACCTACCGTTTCTGGTGAATGTAATCAAACGCACGAACATTTGAATCCAAGCATGCGGCTTATTCAAACACCGAAATCGGTTGAAAGGCTCACCAATCACAGAACAACATGTCAGTTAGTTTAGTCTGTCCCGCATAGATGTGGCGAGTGTAAAAGTGTACTGTTATTATTTAAATAACACTAAAAACTACGTTCAATCTGGTAAACTTGAATTCATTTATGGTGGTTTTTAAGTTAAATTTATTTTTTTTCAATTTATTTTAGTATTTAGTAAAAAATCCTAAAATTTTAGTTTTCAAAACTAGTCCCCAAAAACTGAAGTTTTGAAAAGTAAAATTGTAGGTAAGTTTGATGAAACTGTCAGTTTTTTTTAATTGGGATGTTTAATAACAATAATAATATTCGATTTAAACATTGAATTTTTAAAAATATTGGTAAATAGATAATTTCAAAATGCATCTTCAGCTGGTAATATTTCAGAGGAATGATTGTAAAGATTTTGTTGTAATTTTTCCCGTACTCCGCTAGTAGTCCTCAACAACCCCTTCAGAAAAAATGCGCTATCTTTGAATCACCCTGTATACAGTACGAGTAGAAGAATTGAAAGACTTTTGTAATTTTGTAAGCATTGAGTACAAGCAGGTTCTTGGAAGTGTAAAAACTCGATGGTTATCCTTGTAACCAACAATCACTACAATTATAGACATTTTTCCAGGACTAAAGCCCTACTTTTTATTTCAAGACAAATGCCCTGCAATTTTAAGTACTTTTTTTAATGATCGTGTTTCTATGGTATGGTTATACTTTTTACAAAGCCAGTTAAACGATCTGTGACACCATAACTAGGATAGAAAGAGACACTATTTCAGTATGCGAAGTAGCTGAAGAATTAGAAATGTTGTGCAATAAAATTAAAAGCAGGAGGGATCACAATTTTCAAACCTCAAAGTTGTCAAGCATTTTACTAGATCTAGAGGAAAATGGTTTGTATAGCACAAAACTCTTTAAAGAAAAAGTGGATCAATTTAGTAATACCTTTATATTATATATTGAGAAATGGGGTGCCAGTTTCGAACTACTTAAAGTGTTCAGCTGGATTCAAATAATGCACTGTCCACTTGGGCTGAAATGAAAGAACATTAAAATATTTAATACAAACTAAGAAATATATTGATAGTTTGGAAAACATAGACTTCTTGATGTATTTAACTACGTAGTAAACATAATAAATGCTAGACTTGCCGAATGGAATAAAAATTCTACAAGGGTTGAAGAAAAATCGCTGAAGATATTTAAGTTTCTGGATAGTGAAAAAATTTGTTTTACCAATATTCTAATGGTTCTTGAATTTGCTCTTGCTATTCCAGGAACTAGTGCAGCGGTAGAAAGAATATTTTCACTTACAAATGCGGTATGGACAGATGAGAAGCATCGCTTCCTCGTAAAGAATATTGAAGAAATAATAGTATGTAAAACTCACTATAACAGTTTTTCATGCAGTGAATTTTACAATTTTCTTCGGACGAAACCAAAATTATGAAAAGGTATTAAAAAATATAAAACCCAAGAAGCTTCTTCTTCCACATCCACTGATACTGTGTAGTGTAGTTTATAGTATTGCTGAAAATGTCAACCAATTACTAAAAATATTATAGTTGCAATGATTAATCAAATATGTGTATGTGTGTGATCCTCTTATATAATAAATATATATTATTACCCCACCCAAACGTCTTCTGTCCCGTTTTTTTATTTTAAAAATCTGGTCACCCTACATTATGGTCTAATAGTATATATCGAAATTCAACCAAATATATCTGTTAAACGTATGATACAGGCAGTTATTAATTACTTAATAAATACAATTGGCCTATATCTAGTATTATAGTTATTCACGGTTTATGTCTTAATCTGATTTTAATAGCCGAATAGAGTCGAATAACTAACGTTATTACAATTACATGCTAAAGACCGTGCACAAAGGGCAAGATTAAAATCATTTTTTTTTTAATAAAACCGTGAGAATAAGAGTTAAATAAAGCCAAATAAAAGCTATTAGATCACAGTAATATATTAGTAAAAAATACTCTTCACTTAACAGGTTAAAAGTTTGAAGTAGTTTAGTTGCAAGGTTGGTAAATTGACCAATGAATTCATTGTTTGAAAATCGGCACGACTAATACTCAAGATTATTACAATTACATGCTAAAGACTGCGGACAAAAGGTATGATTAAAATCAAAAATTTTAAAATAAAGCCCTGAGAATAAGAATTAAATTAAATAAAAGCTATTAGACCACAGCAATATATTTGTAAAAAATATTCTAGTTAATAAGGATACACGATACCCAACGCAACGGTGAGGGACAGTTTCATTTTTGCCGGATAAAAAACTTATCTAGATTGCTTAGAAATCCGGTCCGGCTACCTGTTTAATGGAAACATTTTCTTGAATTTCCGCTAAGACACAAGATTGGTAGCAACAATATATATAATTATACTATTGGAGATTATTATAATGCACACAGGTAAAATTGTTACAAATATATACCTATTATGCATAACTGGCCAACCTCGCATGTTCCTGCGACCGGTTTTATAAGTATTGACATGAAGAATTTAAAAATCTTTAAGTTGTTAGGTTGACTGTGTGTCAGGTTTCCACGAGTTTTAGCCACGGCACTATATGATTTAACTACATTTTTTTAAATTTTGATTAGTCTTCAAAACAACTGAATTATTTGTATTTGAACAATTTAAAACTATTCGTTTACACCCAACTTTGATTGAGCAAATTTATTTGTATTTTTTTAAGGAATCGATTGCTATTTGCCGGTTATTAATAGTCAAATATTTTTGCGATAATCATTCTTTATTTTAATTTGAAAAAATCTCTATTTGATATATTCGTGGAGGCCTGTAAGACTAATTTCACTTTCGCTTGTGATGCAGCAATTTATTTACTTCTTGCGTTAGCGCCTTGGTTTTAAGAACGCTATGTAAATGAACATTTTACAATATTTGGAAAACCATAGAAAATATTAGCAGATAATACAACTTATTTTAAAAACCCAGATTTATAAATACAATAATACAGAAAGGCATAAAAGTTGGTTTTTGCAGTATAAGACATCCGCAAGCCAATCCTGGTAGTTTTAAATAGCAGAATTTTATAATACAAAACGGAGCGATGAAAGAGTCGTCTGTTGATCATATTTTTAGCCACCCAGCATCTTTCAGATTTTATAAGTTATCCTATCATCTCTTTTATCAGTGTTGCAGGCTACATTTGAGTGTAGCCAAATGTCAAGCCTGTCCAGACTTGTGGATGTGAGCGTCTGGAAATGTGCAAGCTTGCTACAATAAACCGGATGTCTAGGGGTTTCTGCACAGGTCTGCGCGGGTACAGGCCTGCGCTGGGGTTTTTGCGCAGGTTTGGCGAGAAATTCAAATTCTGTTTAGGTTTTGGCGGTAAATTTAAATAATGCTCAGGGTTTTGGTAGGAAATTGAAATTTTTGGGGAGAAATCTGGTAATGTGCAAGGTTGCTAAAAATAAATGTATGGTTAAGAAATTTGCTAAAAATTTACTGAAAATTTACGTGTTTTTTTCCTGTACTTTATTAAATACACAGTCTCGAAATTCAGTCGATAGTTATTAATGTGGCTTTTGCTGTTGGATTTATGTGCAGAAGGATAGCATTCCTCACTTTAGCAGTAAGCAAGTTCCTAAAGAAATATTATTATGCTGTAGAGATTTACAGGTTACAGTTCGGAGTGTAAACTGAGTTAAAAATTTTGGATATTTCTATACCGCTATTAGCAACAGTACCATTTAATTGCATATTGTTTTCTTTTACGTAAGGCCCAAATTTTAGATTCGATTGTTTTAATATAGGTTCGAAATCACTGCTTAGACAGGTAGACAGCTAGACAGGTAGACAGGTAGACAGGTAGACAGGTAGACAAGTAAACAGGTAGACAGCTAGATAGGTAGACAGCTATATAGGTAGACAGGTAAACAAGAAGACAGGTAGACAGGTAGAAAGGTAGATAGGTAGACAGGTAGACAGGTAGACAGCTAGCCAGGTAGACAGGTAGACAGCTAGACAGCTAGACAGCTAGACAGCTAGACAGGTAGACAGGTAAACAGGTAGACAGGTAGACAGCTGGACAGCTAGACAGGTAGACAGGTAGACTGCGCAGGGACGGCAAGATGCGACAAATTCAAGCAAGCATTGGCGAAAGCCAAAGGAAGGCCTCCACTAATATATCAAATAGAGATTTTTCCAATTTAAAATAAAGAATAATTATCGCAAAAATATTTGATCATTTATAACCGGCAAATAGTAATCGATTAGTTAAAAATATGCAAATAAATTTGCTCAATCAAAGTTGGGTGTAAACGAAAAGTTTTAAATTCTTCAAATACAAACCATTCAGTTGTTTTGGAGACTAATCAAAATAAAAAAAATGTAGTTAAAACATATAGTGCCGTGGCTAAAACTCAAACGCTGCTACAATTCAATACTTGATCCAAGAATCGGGCATGTAGGAGCTTTAGTTTTTTCGTCACAGTCAACCTAACAACTTAAACATTTTTTAAATTCTACATGTCAATACTTATAAAACCGGTTACAGGAACATGCGAGGTTGGCCAGTGATGCATAATATATATTTGTAATAATTTTACCTGTGTGCCATACAATTAATTCGGTTTATTTTTTAGCAACCTTGCACTTTTCTCAAACAATGGCTTTATTGTTCAATTGCGCAGAAGACAGACAGACGGACACCCACATCTATTTCTAGAGTAATAATTGGCTGATGTATAATATGTCTTTGTAATAACTTTATACATGTATGTTTTAGACAAAATAAATACAAGTATATTTACAATGGGTGTTTTATTACACCGTTGTGCTTAATAAAATCCGGCTAGACACCCCGCACCTGCAAGTCTCAACAAGTTTGCATTCCCAGACGATGACTCACATCCACTTGAGCCTGGGAAATATTTTTTGATAAGCGTAGAAATAAAATTAGACTTTTAGCCCGAAAATTCATCGTGAGAATCTTGTAAAATTTCAAAATTAGACTTTTAGCCTCAAAATTTATCGTGGGAATCTTATAAAATTTCAAAATTAGACTTTTAGCCTCAAAAATTCATCGTGGGAACCGGAAGTGGCACGTGACCTAGGTGAGATCAATGACCTCGCCCTCGGCTAGACCAACGACCTTGACCCCGGCTAGGCCCGTAACCACGCCCGTGACCTTGAAAAAGTTCAATGTCAAATGTGTGCCAGAACCCGCCTAGGTACACTACTTATTACCCACATACAAAGCAGTCCATAATTGTTAAGTCAGGCGGACGATGTGACCACGGGTCTACTGTATCTTCCTATCCAACGATTATTGAAATGGGTCTTTAGCCAATCTCTTACAGTATTAGTTGAATGTGCAGGGCAGCCATCTTGCTGAAAGTAAAACTTTTCACATCTTGGTAGCTCCTGCAGTTGAACTAAAAAAAAATATCTAGCATTTACAGATAAGTAAACTGATTCACATTATTATCACACAAATATGAGCCAATGACTGTATCGTATGTGACTGCACACAATACATTCACTTTGGTTGAGTTGTTGAGTACCTACTGCCTGTTGGTGTTAACTATAAAGTTGGTTAGCATCACTCCAATAGCGATTGTTCTGAGAAGACACGATTCCGTTAGTGGAAAATGTGCACTCATCTGAAAATATCACTTTTTAGTAAAAAGATCCGTCTTGAACAATTATTGCTCCCATCCAAAGACAAAAATCTAGTCGTTTTGTATCATCACCGGCTTTGCGGATTCTAATGAATGCCTAAAGTTTGGTTTGAATGCTTTAATTTTCTTTTCTTTATAAACCAGCCCAAGAAATGATTTACTTAGTCCTACTTCTTCTTGTGGTTTTCTAGGAGAAGTTCTAGGATGGTTTCTCACCGATTCTAAAGCTAAAATAGAGCCAGCATCTTCTTCTTCACACTTCTTAGTTTTCTTGCGCGATAGTACACTTTCTGTTTCAAAGCGTTTAACTAATCTTTTTAGTGCAGTTCTTGTAACATTTACGTTAGGGAATTTGTCATTAAGCCAAAGAACATATAACATTATATGCTCTTTGATTAAGCTTTTCAACAGCATATCGTAAATAAACATACCACACACCGTAACACTGAATTAGGTACACTTTTTGAGGAAGGGTTAACTTGTTTTCATCATTGATAATACAAAATAAGTTTCGGTTTTTTACCTATTTGATCCGATTTAAAAAAGTATCAGAAATCTTTTCAAAGTCCAAAACGGTGGAAATTTGTGAATTTAAGTGTTACATGACTACATGCAGCAAATGTAAGATGAGAAATAAGACTTTCAGATAAGGAAAACATTATTATCAAGAATAAAATTTAACACAACTCCAGTCCTGAACTTATATACCAAGTTTTGTTTTCGGTCTGGATGGAAAAGGTGACTATACTTTATTTTTTAATGTCGTGGACAAAGTTGGGCAATAAATTACTCCTTTATACTAGTCAACTTTATACTATTTTTTTTAAATTTATTTTATGAATGAAAAATTCTAACATTGGTTCAGCTTGACAGTGTCAACTTGTCATATTCTTTTCGTACCTCATAAATTTGTGAGATAAGAAATGTCTTTAAGCGAATATAAGTGGCAACATAGTTATAAAATATATATTGAATTATTATTTGAAATTAAGTATAAACGTGCAAAGAAAACTAAAGAAACTCCTTAAAAAGAGGAAATGCCAGGCAACTAAGGGAGAAAAGATACGAGACTAACTAATTCCAAATAAATGTGGATATGCTTACTTCACAGAGAAAATATCCATCTTCAACCATCAACCAACTCTTAAGAAATATGGATAGATCTTCACCACACGATAAAAGTACCTTCCTTCAATATGCCAACAACCATCCGTAATAGAACGTAATAGAACCTTTTCATGTGAATACGCTACAGTTCCAGTCGAAAGGCAAAAAAATATTCAGTAGTTATATCTCTGTATAATTCGAGTATTTCTCTCGAACGCTACGCGTTCTCGAAATACTCGAATTATACAGAATGCACGCGGGGAATATTGCAAAACTATTCCTCGAAGAAATGTTATCTTTTGTATACCATACTATTCATTTTTAAAGAGTTTTCAGTTTTCTTTCTGAAATTTCTTGTATATCTAGCTGGTTTGCTTTTCTTCCCGCAAATACTCGATATTGCACTTGTGCAAATACCCTGGTATTGCACTCTAGTGCAAAATATTCGCTGTATTCGTCTCTGATTGGTTCAAATTTTGAAAATTGATTGGTGGGATTGGTTTATATTATCTGAGGGAAATAGTCAATTGAATTTACTTACCTTCTGTCCACAAAAACTGATAGTTGCACTGCCACAACTGCGCTTAGAATAATTTTAGTTTTTTATACTGCTACTTCGCTCGATATATCACTATCGCTTGCATTTTGCTCCATATAAAAACAAATGTCTCGTAGCTACCTAACTAAGAATTGCCATTTTTTTATGAAGCTTATTGCTTTTTTTGTTATCAATAACATTGGAATTGTTAGGTTAGTATAGCTTTAGTATAGTTATTATTGATAGTTTAATTATTTCCGCATTTGCAAACAATGTCAACCGCGTTAGTTCAAATTATCACCGGTAGAGAGCCCAGCGATGATGAATTTCGCAATTTTTATAATTTGTTAACTTGAATTTGTAACCATCCCTCCTACCTGATCCCTTCCGGAAAACGCACTACTGTTGCTAAAACTTGTGTAGGAAGACGATGCTTTAACGTGTAACCCCGCGCTCGGCAACCATTTTTCGTGTGTGAAACAGCAGTCGATATTTGTGGAAGACGAAAATTGCTATAATTCCGTCCATCCCGCTCCTGCTGTTATCATAAAATTGGTAAATCAAGGCAATTTAATATTTTTGTGTGTTTTATTATTTGTTGTTCACATTAATTAATTCATTGTTGCATCGCACCGCATTCAGGAATAATATTTACTCCGGAAAATAGATTTCTTAGAATTTAATATTTGTCTTTTTTGTGCTACTTTATACAGAGAATATTGCATGTGATAAGATGTAATAAAAAAACTGTGCGAAATTAAGATAGGTAAAATATCGAATGCCGTATAGTAAACTCCACCATTGTTAAAACCAGTGAATGTGAACCACTCTCACGCTCATGAATGCTCGCTTATTGCTTACAGCGCAGCGTTGGGATTGCTATTACAATTGTAATAAATCTATTACAATTGCATCGTTCTTAGTGCGCTATTACTACAATTGAAAAACCCCAATAATCTATTACATTTTAGGTACCTACTCAACGAACTTCATATTTTTCATTAAAAAAATACCAATAATAAATTCATTGAAATATCTACATAAGCCGTTGACATTCATTAAACAGTGCAATCTAAGATACCGATTATTATGAAGTGTGTAGACATAATATACAAACATAACACCGGTGATTCTCCGAAATGCTTGAAACTTGTGATTCGCGGTCGATGACCATTGCACATGGGCGCCTAAAATGCATAAGTTAAAATTTAAATAAATGTTATAAGTAACAAAATTATATGAAAAAGAGTTTTCAGATGTAAGTAAAGTGCATCTTACAGCGAAGTCTAGTGTATCAAACATTTTTTACTAGCACAGTACATAATAGTGCTCATGTATACAAAAATTCAAATCGGGATCTTTACATTTGTGGAAATTAACATAAAAAGAAAAAAAATGAACTTCAAGGCCCTATAACTTCTTACTGGAGGGGCTTTGTACTAAGGTTTATTAGGTTTAATCGATTAATTAGAACCTAATCGATGGTGAGGCAGCTCTGGGACACCCTATACATACAGGGTGTAGAAATGCTTTACGCACCATAGGGATTTCAATGGTAATTTCTTCATATGAAAATATTTGCTTCCCTAATTATTTTAGAGCAAACATGTATGGAAGTTTTTTGTAGAGAAAAAAATTCTGTATCCATTTAAGCCAGAATTTGTCATTGACCTTTCGGAAAACCGAAAATTTAAAGAAATAAAATACCATTTTTAGACAAATCAGCGGTGCCTTGAAATTTCTAAATAATCTCAAAGCATCAACAAACTAGTTTGCTGTTTATTTGTTTGCCGTTACATTTGACAGATGCAACCAAATAAACAGCAAACTAATTTGTTGATGCTTTGAGATGATTTAATAATTTCAAGGCACCACTGATTTGTCTAAAAATGGTAATTTTTTTCTTTAAATTTTCGGTTTTCCGAAATGTAAAATGACAAATGCTGGCATAAATGGATACAGATTTTTTTTCTCTACAAAAAACTTCCATACAAGTTTGCTCTATAATAATTAGGGAAGCAAATATTTTCATATGAAGAAATTACCATTGAAATCCCTATGGTGCGTAAAGCATTTCTACACCCTGTATATATTTAAATTTCCCGCCTATATAATTATTACAATCACGCACCAAGTTTTAGTCTTTTAGTACAATCTACTAACACTAAAAATCCCAACACAGATTGCTTACAATATTTATACAATTCAGGGCTGCCAATGTCCGGGAATTTCCCCGAATTTCGGGAAATTTGCATGGGTAGCGGGAATTTTGCGGAAAATGATTGATTTGCGGGAAAAAACGGGAGTTTTTAAATGTCACCTAGATACCTGATTTAATTTTTATTTTTTGCTTGTATTTCATATTTTTGCGTTTAAGTATATCTCTAAATTCATAATTCAGTTACATTGGTTTTTTTTATTGGTAGTTCTGAATTCGGTGACAGATTTTTAGTTTACATTAGCGTTTACGCCTGGCGTTTATAACCAAAGCAGAAACATAACCTCAACTGTGTGTTGTTTGTAAACAATGGATAAGTGGTTGCTTAAAGGGTCATCACTAAAGCTGATAATTATATGCACTCAAATGTACGAAAATATGCGCATATATATGAATACATTTTCTTGAGTATATGCACCCAAAGTTATAATATATGCACATAATATGCTCTAATTTTTTTGAAAATAACTAGGAGTTTTCTAAATAATGTAAAAAATTTAATTATTTGGTATAAGACTATTTATTTTTCTAATTTTTATTCAAAGACGTCATTCATTTTAACGTTTGACTATATAAACATGGACTACCAACGCCAACTTTACGTTGTAAGCAACATAAAAATGAGATTTCCCCTAACGCCGCCAGACTATTATTCACCCAACACTCGTGAAATGGATTCTATGTTGGTTGATTCCTTATACATTGTTTCTACAGGAAAAGTGGGGTTGCTGGCAGTCTATGTTTATATAGTCAAAGATTTTAAAAGAGACTTCCCCTTTCGTCTGCTTATTTCGATACGCGCACTTCATTCCAGCTGCAGGAAGTAAAAGTATATATCTCAGCTGCACATAAAATGTTTATTAATAATTTAATGAAATAGTAAATTTTATAAAAAAATCTCAAAAAGTTCATACATTACAAATTATTGCTAAATATAGCCAAATATGCAAAAATCCAGAAAGTATGCTCAAAATCGTATAAATATACAAAATATGCAAAATGAAACTTGGCTTAAACGATTTGTTTTCACATAATTAGTACACATATGGAAAAAGTTTCGCCGGCATATCAATGATAAAAAATATGCATTTGCATATAAAATCAGCTTTAGTCATCACAAGTAGTTAGCTAATTTTAACTAGTGATGTGAGCTTGAAAAGTTTCATGAAAAGTTTCAGTGAAAAGTTTCAAATTTTCTGAAACTTTTCAAATTTATAAGTTTCACATGTTTCAAAAATTTCCAAAAGTTTCATAAGTTTCATAAGTTTCAAAAGTCTCTTATAAGTTTCAAGTCAGTATTACAGATTGCTAGTGAAGTCAAAACAAAGCAACCTAAAATACATGAAATTGATGATGATGAAGAAGAAGAACTTAGATTTACAGACTCGGAAGAGTCGGATGCTTCTCTATCTCAAGATGAGGAATTAATGAAAGACTATACATTAAATATGGCAGAAGTTAGTAGTGACGAGGTAACAACTGATGACTATGGTTACACTGAATTAGAAAATAATGAATAAAAATAGGTTTAAATAGTAAATACTAATTTTACTTATATATGTTATTTTTAAAAACTGTGTCCTGTAATTTCATAATTTCTAACCCATTTTAAGTAAAATTAATGTTCTGTTTAAATATTATATATTGGTATTACTGTATTAGATACTTTAAAATGCTGAAAGCTACTTAAATGTACAGGAATTCTAAAAGTTTCACAAGTTTCATAAGTTTCAAGGTTTTCATGAAACTTTTCATGAAACTTTTCAAAATTATAAGTTTCATGAAACTTAACATCACTAATTTTAACCAACATCTTTTTTTAATTCTTAGCTATATACCCTAAATGAATTATAATTCAAACAGCTATTTTTTTAAATTCGATGTAATACTGCTACAAGTACAGCTAGCTTTGACAATACCGAAGAAGATATTGATTCAGAGAAAGCAGAAAATACGTCACCAAAGAAAGCAAAAATTTGCACACGAAAGCGGGAAAACAGGGTAAATAAATTTTGTGATTCTTGGTTAAAGATTAATAGTTTTAAGGACTGGCTTGTAGAATCAGATACCAAGAGGAATGGAAATGAATTAGCTTTCTGTAAAGTGTGCAACATAAACATAAATACACACAAAAATGATATAATGAAGCATGAATCGTCATCAAAACACACAGAGTGATTTTTTAAAAACTCAATTGCAGCCGGCCCTGGATAGCCTAAATCAGTTGGCAGTACTGAAGTGCATTGTCAGTCTATGTCAAACTCGAGGTTAGTAGGTTGGGTTTTGTTTGTCATTTGACACCCACCAAAACTTAACCTGCAAATCTCGAATTTGACATAGACCGACAATACACTTCAGTACTGCCAACTGTTTCAAGCTATCCAGGGCCTGCTGCAATTGAGTTTTAAAAAAATTACTCTAAGTTTAGTACTTTGTGGTCGGGAAAAAGCGGGAATTTTCGTAATACATTTCGGGAAATATTTGTTTGTGCCATTGGCAGCCCTGATACAATTGTTTCTTTTGATTACAGGCACTCCACAGGTAGCTAATTTTCGAATTTATTTTTTACAGAATGTTCTAATAATTTTTATCAACTTCTGAACTTGTTGCTTTTTTTGTCGTATACAGTATACATTTTAAAGAAATCTAGGCTTTTTGCTTATTCCATGGGAAAGATAACCTAACCTAATCACATTTTTGTTCCAGGTACTGCAGCTTCTACTTCACTGCGTTATTTTTCGAAAGGGATTTTTGTTTAAGTAATTGCTATGGTTACAAAACATGAATTACGCGATTGCATTGTACATAACTTGGAAATCAAGCAGGAGAATTGTGAGAATTCATCTGACGACAGTAATTTCAGTCCAGCGAATATTAAGCAAGAGTTTGTTGACGTAAAAGAAGAATTGCTCGGCTCAAAGGCAAATCCAACAATCTCTACAAAAAAATCATTTGAATATCACTGTGACGACATTAACTTCATTGCAGTGAATATTAAAGAAGAGGATGTTAACATACAACAAGAACTGCCCAGCTTGAATGCAAATACTAAGTTCTGTAGTAAGGAATCATTTGGTACTCTCCACGATGAAGTAAAAGAATATTTGCCCAGCTCGAATGCAAAAATTAAGATCTCTAGAAAGAAATCACTCCCGTGTAAATTTTGTGGATATATAGCAACCCAAAAAAGTCATTTAGTTGAACACATGACTATACATACAGGAGAGACACCATTTTCCTGCACTATTTGCGACTACAAAACAACTAGGAAAATTAATTTGGTGCATCACATGAAGATCCACACAGGAGAAAAACCTCATGCATGCCCCTTTTGTGAATATAAAGCGAGACAGCAAGGCAGCTTAATTCATCATATTAAGACACATACAGGCGAAAAACCTTACAGTTGTACTTTTTGCGATTATAAAGCGCTACTCAAAAGTACGTTGACGAGCCATATAAATACCCACACAGGAGAGAAGCCCTACTCGTGTACGTCCTGTGAATATAAGTCTGCGCATAGGAAAAATTTGGCTGATCATATGAAAATTCACACAGGAGAAAAACCTTTTGCATGTTCTGAATGTGATTATAGAGCAGCACAGAAAAGTAAGTTAGTGCGCCATATGAACACCCACACAGGAACGAAACCTCATTCTTGCTCATTTTGCGATTATAAAGCAGTGCAGAAAATTAATTTAATCAATCATTTGAAGACACATACCGGAGAAAAATCTTACTCATGTCCTCTTTGTAATTACAAAGCAGCACAGAGAAGTAACTTGAAGAAACATTTAAAAACACATACAGGAGAAAAGCCTTTTACGTGTTCTTTTTGTAACTACAGAGCAGCGCAAAAAACTAATTTGGCAAAACATCTAAAAACACATACGGGAGAGAAACCTTTTACGTGTTCTTATTGTGAGTATAAAGCAGCCCAAAAATATACTTTAGTTAAACATATGAAGAAGGTACATGCGGAAGTTGTACATAATGAAATGGAAAACAGTAATTTAACAATTCAGGAAACCCATGCCGTTTAAAATATAAAAGTATATGTGAGAGAAAGACTTCATCTCGACAAAGCACCAGAGATTTTATGAAATAAGTCAACATTAAGTAATCTTCCTTTCCAGTTACAGTAGCAATGCTGTTTATCAAAATGAAATTTCAAGATTGAAATGTTTTAGCCGAGTTAGTTGGTTTAATATCGGCACTTCTGTTTACAAATTTTTATTTTATACTGTCCGGAAAATACGACTTTACGTCATTAATTTGAGTCCGGCAAGTGGAACATTACATCACAAAGCCGGAAAGTGTTGCTAGGCGACTGAAAAATAATACGTTGGTGGCACTGTAGGTCTATGTCCAATTCGAGGTTATCAGGTTAGGTTTTTGCCAGTTTTGACACAGAGTGATGCAAAACCTAACCTGCTAACCTCGAATTTGACATAGACTTGCAGTGCTACCAAGGTACTATTCATACATTTGGATTTCCACAGCCGCCCCTTATGGACTTTTTTAGTGAACATATTG
This sequence comes from Agriotes lineatus, assembly GCA_940337035.1. NCBI lineage: Eukaryota > Metazoa > Arthropoda > Insecta > Coleoptera > Elateridae > Agriotes > Agriotes lineatus. The sequence continues at coordinate 181,994,868 of OW679195.1, read as the reverse complement.
TATAAAACAGTATGAAATAAAACATTGTACGATACACGGCCGTAAAATATTATTAAATTACTCGTTCAGAAATTCCCGACTCGGCTCGTTCCTCGCCTCGTCTGTAAACATCTAAACTCATATTTTAATAAGTAATTTTCCGGCCTTATAACGTAAACAACTATAACTAAGTCATATGACATGTATTGTAATGAATAATTTGTTACTGGTAAATAAAGATTTATGTAAAAACTTGTATACAGGGTGTTTCATAATATATGCGCAGGACTTCAGGATGTGATAGCTCGTCCAAAAATTTGAAAAAAAGTTTCTATTAACTTACCCTCTAAAATGCACAATTTTCGAGATACAGGGTGTTGAAATTGAAAAAAAATTTTTGTTTTTTGCGAATATCTCCGGAACCGTTTATCGTACAGAAAACAGCTTTTGTAAGCATTTTCTACTCATAATAAGCTATGTTTTGTGCGAGAAAAAAAATTTTTTTAAGTCATAATTGGTGAAGATTTTGAAGGAGTAGTGAGTGTTTTTCTCCCCAACTTCTACGCCACTGGTAAAAGTACGGTTTTGAGACGCCCATTTGAACCGCCAATGTTTTCTACACAAAAAAGGTACTCTTGGTCATAAGCTCTAAAGTTGACCGTTTTCGAGAAAAATCAACTTTTATGTTGAAAAACATGGTCAATTTTTTGAAATAAATTTTTGTTTGCTAATTAAACGGAGGACATTTCCAACATTTAATTTAACTGTGTATGATTTGTTATTTTTTTTTAATTTTGCAATTATGAAGTTAACGTTTGGTTTTGTTACTTGTTCTAACGTTTAAATAAATTTTGTATAATTAGTAAAAAAAAAAAATTATTTCAAAAAATTGACCATGTTTTTCAACATAAAAGTTGATTTTTCTCGAAAACGGTCAACTTTAGAGCTTATGACCAAGAGTACCTTTTTTGTGTAGAAAACATTGGCGGTTCAAATGGGCGTCTCAAAACCGTACTTTTACCAGTGGCGTAGAAGTTGGGGAGAAAAACACTCACTACTTCTTCAAAATCTTCACCAATTATGACTTAAAAAAAAATTTTTCTCGCACAAAACATAGCTTATTATGAGTAGAAAATGCTTACAAAAGCTGTTTTCTGTACAATAAACGGTTCCGGAGATATTCGCAAAAAACAAAATTTTTTTTTCAATTTCAACACCCTGTATCTCGAAAATTGTGCATTTTAGAGGGTAAGTTAATAGAAATTTTTTTTCAAATTTTTGGACTAGCTATCACATCCTGAAGTCCTGCGCATATATTATGAAACACCCTGTATATCATTCTGGATCGGTGTTAGTTAAGTGCAGGAGAAAAATGTATGTATTGTCAATAACCTCATTTTACCTTGTGGTATAGCGACTGGTATTTAAAAAAAAATTAAGTGAGCTTTGATGCAGTTTAACTCATCGCAAACAGTGTTGTGCTCAATTATTAGAGCGGTATTAACATACAAGATACATCCAAACTAAGTAACGGGTGTCCGCCGGCAAATTTCATTTTTAAACTTGAAATTAAATTTTTATTTATTAAAATATGTTATTGAAAAAAAATAGAAAATAAACCTTAATCTTTGGGAAATTATTTGTGGAACAGCACATCCGCCAAATGACGCCCCTCACGTCGTATCACTTCTTCCAAACGAACTTGAAAATTTTGCATCACACGCGTAAGCATAGCAGGTGTAATCGCACGAATTTCTCGGGTGGTGTTCTGCTTTGACACATCCAAAGTGGGTGGTGCATTCTCGTAGACATTTGATTTGAGATATACCCACAAAAAAAAGTGAGTGTCCAGTGGCAAATTTCCTACGAGAATGCACCACTCACTTTGGATGTGTCAAAGCAGAACACCACCCGAGAAATTCGTGCGATTACACCTGCTATGCTTACGCGTGTGATGCAAAATTTTCAAGTTCGTTTGGAAGAAGTGATACGACGTGAGGGGCGTCATTTGGCGGATGTGCTGTTCCACAAATAATTTCCCAAAGATTAAGGTTTATTTTGTATTTTTTTCAATAACATATTTTAATAAATAAAAATTTTATTTCAATTTTAAAAATGAAATTTGCCGGCGGACACCCGTTATAGAACATTGAAGTAGTGATTCATTGTAGAAACAAAACTTCAAAATACCCATAATATCAAAAAGTCGATTTAAAATATCTGTAGAGGGTTTTACTGGAAACTTCTCTCGTAAGAAGACGTGACACTAAACAATTGTAAAAATTAAAGATAATGAGGAGTAAAGATAACTTAATGTTCGTAATACTAATCCTATAACATACAATCGTTGCCCTCTTTCTTTGTATGTATGTTTGCTATCTCCTCCGAAGATACTGGACCAATTAAGTTGTACGTTGGCTTAAAGGTTTGCTAATTTTCAGACTTATATCGTAGGCCGGTTTTGATTTACAAAAAAGTACGAAAAAGTTGTAATCTAATTAAATCGTCTAAGCAGCGGAGCGGAGTCTGTCGCCATGAGCTACGGTGTGACAGCTGCTGTCGCCGTGTGCTATTAGCTTGGGTGAATACCTATGTTCATATATCATCATAGCGACGCATTATTCAAACAACCCAGGATGGTCCAGGGGTAGAGTGTTCGCCTGCCACACGGACGACCCGGGTTCAATTCCCGGCCGATGCATCCTTTTTTAAAATTTATATTAATGAATCTCTCTTAAATTAGTGAACCGAAGCGTAGTTCGGATGACTCACTAATTAAACAATAAAAGGCAACACATGGTAATGCTTGCGAATGCGATTTCAATGTTTGGTAGTATTAAACATAACGCACTTACTCGTTGCCCATTTAAATCTGTTTTGCAACAATTACCCTATATCTGTTGGGTCCCATTTATTCAGGGGCAAAACCTGAGCTATGTGGAAATTATTACTTTTATCTATTTCTTAGTTAAAGCTAAATTAAACAAAAAAATATTTCTTTAAGGCACTTGTTATATGTTGGGTCCAAGATATACAGTTTTTCGTTGAGGGTAAAAACCTGAGCTATGTGCAAAATATTACTTTGTAACGCAGGGGGTCATTTTAAGCCGGATCTGCGCAGAAACCCCGCACCCCAAAAATCTGGGGCAGTCAGCGACCGTGTGTTAACAGACTTACACGCATTTTAAACTTACGCATTTCATTAGTTACCAAATTTATTATATTGTTTTGATTCATCCGTTATTATATGATTGTTCAGTAAGTGTGGTGTTTTATTTGTTGTTTAATACGTGATTTAAGAGTCAGCGAGGCGCTAAAATCTGGCAGCCCAAACGTGGAGTCGAAAATTTAATTAAATAGTGTACGAGCAGCTTTTAAATCCAGTAAGAACAATAAACTGTATTGTGTGTATGTGGAAATATTCAAAACATTGAACAGTGAACTGAATACGTGAGTTAAAGTGTAGAAAAAACAGAAAATTAGGAGTTTTCTGTACAAGTTATCAGCGATCACCAAAGCGTCGCTTCGCAATGTTCAACATCTGCTAACGATATTGGACCCCAAGTCGGCATTTCTTTGGTTTTCGTTTCAACCACGGTGATTAATGACTACTGGCCATCGTTGACCTGCATCCCAAAAACACAGCGGAAAGCAAGGAACCTCGCACCCCAGTTGGTTTGTACAGATACAAAATCAAGTATTTGCAACTTCGAGGTAAGCCTTATTCTTTTGCTGCGGTGCGTATTTAAATTTCTGCAGCCGCTTTAATTAGTGTGCGAAAACAGAAGGAAAGACATTCGACAACGGCGTCGGACCGCGTCTCAGAAATCTGTTCTCTGCCGCGTCGCGGAAACAAAGACACTTGCTATCGTTTTGTGGTTTCTCGGCTATAAGAAATTCATCGCACGCAGTTTTTGTGAATGCCGCGAAAGCGTCGTCAAAGCCAGAGGCTATTAAAACAGAGCGCGGATTCAAAAATTGAACAAGCAGCTGATCTGGAAACAACAGCAATGGCTTCCACAAGCCCCTCGGTAATTCAGATGTCTACAGATCAACTACAGCAATTGCTCAGTGGAATACAAGCTCAGACCAATGAACAATTGCGCCAAATTCAACAAGAGTTTCAGCAAATCCTGCGATTGCAACCTGCTACGCCAGAACTTTCAACTAGCACATCAAAAGGGAGTTTCGCGAAATGTACATCGCGATTTGCGGGGAACAAGGGTGAAGACATTGCCGCGTTTATTGACTCTGTTAATACATATCGCGAGTGTCTAAACGTGTCGGATGAAAACGCGGTGCGTGGCTTGTCAATGCTGCGTGCAGGTCCTGCTGGAACTTGGTGGCAAGGCATCAAATCTTCGGTGACAAATTGGGCAGATGCTGAAACAGCAATGAGAAATTCTTTCGGGCCGCGAAAACCCGCGTATCAAATATATCTCGAATTGTTTGCAAATGAGCAGGACGACAAAACATCGACTGATATTTTCGTCAGTAATGCGAGGGCTATGTTTTCTCACTTAGAAAATGTACCGAGTGAGGCAATTCAAATTGATATGCTACTTGGTCTTCTACATCGCCGAATTCGGAAGCGGATTTTGCGAACAAACGTTAAGACTTACGGGGACCTGCTTAAACTTGCGCGCGAAGCTGAACAAACCTTACAGGAAATTCAGCAAAGTGAATTTCCACGGTTTCCGCAACCAAGTGCGTCAAAACCTAGGAAAGAGCGCCCGCGATGCGATTATTGTCGCAATTTCGGACATTCGTTTGACGATTGCAAAATTCGTGAACGCAAACATCCAAGAGACGATCAACAAGAGATAATAACTCCACCTGAGCAGCAGGCAGTTAAATGCTACGGGTGTGGAGCCATCGGTAAAGTGCGTGCCAATTGCCCAAACTGCAATCCAGAGCAACAACGTAGAATAAGTGCCAATTCCGCTACCATGTTGAATTTCACAACTATTATGGAAGCGCGCGTCATTACAAATCCGTGCACTAAACCTCTACTGTCAATTAAATTGCTCGATCGGGAAGGAATCGCCTTTGCAGACTCAGGTGCTCATGCCAGCATTGCAGGAAGACGGGTGTACGATTATTTAAAATCGGTTAATCATCCTTTCTCGCCATCACGAATTACGATCGCCTATGCGGATGGAATTGCCAGAGAAGAGGATATATTGATAGCTCAGGTGCAATTGGAAGTTGCAGGTAGATCTATATCAACAGATCTTATGATTCTGCCTAAGGTGGAAAATAATCGTACCCTGTTAGGCATGGACTTCCTGAAAAACGCTGGGATTGTCATCAACTTCGGCCAGTACACCTGGAGCTTTGCAGATGATCCAAAGAGGGAGTTCGAATTCGCAGAGGACATCATTGTGCTAGAGGAAGGGGGGTCAAAGTCGCCCCAAGTTGTGGTCGAAGAAGAGAACTCGAAGCAAGAAATCGTAGATTCGGTTTCAAGTGTCCCTGAAACACAACGTGCGATCGTTGATCTAAAATCGAAAACCGAACTTCAGCTGCGTGAAGATGAACTAGTTAATCTGGCATCTGATGAGAGGACCCGACTCAAGCAGCTACACGTTAAGTACAAAAGTACCTTTAATCAAGGGGGGGAGGCAACCCCTTTTGTAGAACATGGCATGAATACGGACACACTATCTGAAGCAGGTGAGTCCAATGAGCATGCCCAACACCTACGGAAGCGACAAGCTGACAAGGCACGGAGAGATTTTCCGCCATTCGAAGCAGGCGATTTGGTGCTGGTCAAGTCGCATCTACTCAGCAATGCAGCCAAAGGAACTACTTCAAAACAGGGACCACGTCGCGATGGGCCACATGTCATAATTAAAGTCGTTAGTCCAACCACCTACGAGATTGCCCATCGTGCGAATCAAGATGTTTCCTTAGGAAAATACCATGCATCAGATCTAACACCATACCACCTGGGAAATAAGGACATTCCGAAACCCGTGGTACCCCTTAGGAAAAGGGGTCGTCCTAGGAAGCTGAAAAAACAAAAAATCCTGGACCCAAAGCCGTGACGTCTGTTTGATCCAGAGGGGGGGGGACTGTAACGCAGGGGGTCATTTTAAGCCGGATCTGCGCAGAAACCCCGCACCCCAAAAATCTGGGGCAGTCAGCGACCGTGTGTTAACAGACTTGCACGCATTTTAAACTTACGCATTTCATTAGTTACCAAATTTATTATATTGTTTTGATTCATCCGTTATTATATGATTGTTCAGTAAGTGTGGTGTTTTATTTGGTGTTTAATACGTGATTTAAGAGTCAGCGAGGCGCTAAAACTTTAATTTAAGTAATAGTTTTTGAGTTACAGCAATAATAAGCAGAATTTTATTTTTTAAGGTACTCGCCCTGTATATATTTTACCTAAGCTATCGTTCAAGAAAACGAGGAACGCCATCCAGCTTGGAAAATGCGGAATTCTTTTTAATAGAAACGAGATGGAGGCTGTAACGGTGCTTTTGTTAGCCCCATTGTTGTGTTTAATTTACATACTTTTAGCTTTTTTGTAACCAGCTAGCTCAATTTACAGCAGTAGAGCTCTTACCTTTTTCCAGTCGAGGTTACGAATACTTAACATAACAAAGTTCCGGAAGTTAACCCAATGTAGCTTGAAACACTTAAGTATATCCTCTCCAAGCTATTCAAATAGAAGCCAATCTTCTTGCAATCAGTGTAAACAATCATATATTTTTTACTAGCAAGATGCCCGTTCTTCGTACGGACTACAAATGTTTGTTTCTTCTTCTAAATCTTAAATGAATTACGGAGCCCCCCTCCCCCTCACTCAATATGTTAAACTAACAAAGGCTACAAAACAATATTGTAGGTAAAAAAGAAACAATATTCTTCCAAAAAAAGTTCTTAACTCATTTTTTTTCACGTACCCCCTGAAAATGTGTATGTAATTGTCGTTACCCTTGTATATATTGATAAAACTATAGTTTTAGTATAACAATGAGATAAAATCAAAAATACATGTACCTACTTCTTAGAAGTTGTATTCATAAATTATAGCAGGATAACCGTTTCCATCACAAGGGGATGGAATTTCAGAAATTTTCTTGTTTTATTCTAAGAAATTCGTGAAAACACAGTTTACCCATCTTCATCCCTTAGGGGTAAAATTTCTAAAAATTCTTTCAGATTGTTTTACCCTGAAATGAACCCAGAAGGAAAAAATAATAATTTTAACCCCCTACCCCTTTACAGTTTTCTCTTTTTACCGCTTTAGGAGTGAATTTTCAAAAAACCCTAAAACCCTTTTTTAAAGATTTGAAAAAACACATCTATATGCCACAAAAGAATGCTCTAACTCAACAAACAAAGGAGATACAAGGGACTCTATAATTTACCCCGAATGCAAATTGACACCTTTAGGGTTGATTAGGGTAAAATCCTGAAATATGCTTTTAGACATTTGCCTTGGATACCTATGCAAGCAAACACCAAGTCGATATCTTATCAGGTCTAAGAGATATTGAGGAATTCGTGGGAATACAGTGTAGCCCTTTACAACCCCTTGGGGGTAAATTTTTCAAAATCCCTTAAACCACTTTTTAAATATTTTAAAACTACATCTATATGCCAAAAAATAATGTTCTAACTCAATATACAGTGTGCATGAAAATTTGGCCACAAAGGTTTTCAAAGAAGCGGATTAAGATTATGTTAAAAAATTTGGTCGGAAAAAATCGCTAATATTACTTTGTGAAAAAGTAGCCCCTTTTTTTCGTCCTAAGACGGACGCCTATGGACCCATTCTTATGTGTCCTGGGTGGCACTAAGGGTATATACATTCCTTGCAATTTTGAACAAAATTGGTTGGGTACTTTCTGTGATACATGACCGTCCCCATGAAAAGTGAAACACACTGTATATAGGAGATACGAAGGGTTCTTTAATTCACCCCGAATCCATATTTGCACCTTTAGGGGTTGATTAGAACAAAATCCTGAAATACGTTTCTAGGCATTTGCATTGAAAATCTTTGCAAGTAAACACCAAGTCGATATCTCATTGGGTGTAGAGATATTTAGGAATTCGTGAAAACAGATTTTACCCCTTTTCGCCCCCTTAGGGGTCGAATTTCAAAAAATCCCTTTTTAGCACTACCTTACGTAACCAATTGAACCTACCACCCAAATTTCAAATTCGTAGTACCATCAGTTACAGCTCTGCGTTGATTATTCAGGGTTGTGACTTTCCTTTACATATGTATAGATTATATTATATAAATAAAACAAAAAAGCACATAAGATTAAACCTAAAATAAATGGCCATTGCTAAACCAAACGCTGTCAATTATATAAATAAAGGAGAACCATCCAAATGTGTGTGTCCGTCACGACAATTGCAGACGCGATGTCCCACATTTGCGTTTGCATGAATTTCGCCGTCGCCTCGATTTCGCGAACGGGGCGGAGCCCCGAGGTCACCCTTGGAGAGGGGCGAAACCCCGAGGGCCCCCTTGAAGAGGGGCGAAGCTCCGAGGGCCCCCTTGGAGAGTGGCGGAGCCCGGAGGGCCACCTTGAAGAGGAGCGAAGCCCCAGACCCCCCTTGGAGAGGGGCGGAGCCCCGGCGGCCATCTTGAAGAGGGACGAAGCCCCGGGCCCCCCTTGAAGAAGGGCGGAGCCCCGACGGCCATCTTGAAGAGGGGCGAGGCCTCGGGCCCCCCCTTGAAGTGGAGCGATGCCTCAAAGGCCTCCTTGGAGAGGGGCGGAGCCCCTCGGGCTCCTTGAAGAGGGGCGGAGCCCCGATAGCCCCTTGGAGAGGGGCGGAGCCCCGTGAACCCCCTTGGAGAGGGGCGAAGCCCCGGGGCCCTCTTGGAAAGGGGCAGAGCTTCGAAAGCCCCTAGAAGAGGGGCGGGGTCCCGTGAGCCCCCTTGGAGAGGAGCGGAGCCCCAAGAGCCCCCTTGGAGACGGGCGGAGCCCCGGGGTCTCCTTGGAAAAGGGCAGAGCCCCAAAGGCCCCCTTGGAGAAGGGCAGAGCACCGAAGACCCTTTTGGAGAGGGGAGGTGTCCCGAGGGCCCCCTTTAAGAAGTACGGAGCCCCGAAGGCCTCCTTGGAGAAGGGAGGTTTCCCGAGGACCCTTTTGGAGAGGGGCGAAGCCCCGGGACCCCCCTTGGAGTGGTGCGGAGCCCCGAGGGCCCACATTGGAGAGGGGCGGAGGGTTATTTGAGCGAAATTTTGATTAAATCGATGCGATTTTAGAAAAGGACTCTTAACAATTCGCGTTTCTTTTTGAAAATTATTAGCAAAGCTTTAAACTACTCAGTGGTGACACATAAAATGTAAGGTCACTAAATCACGTTAGCTAAGCGTAGCTAACGTGATTTAGTGACCTTAATAAAATGTGTTAAGCAGCGCATACGAAAATACCGGGTGGCCATAAATATCTGATATCACATTACCTTTGGAATCAACACCGCCTTATTAAAGTGATGAATCCAACTAAACTAAATGTCATTAATGTCATCACAACTAAAATTCCTATCTGTCAAAAATTATTACAGATTGCAATAAGTAATGGAGTTAGAACAGGATATTTTTGTAATCGAGTCGTAGGCTAAACTGCAGAATCCGGGGCACATTCCCCTCCTCTTATTGCATCTTATTACATTACATATAAACCGTTCAATAGTTATTTGCCAAGTAGGTAGACATGGAATTTTGTTTTTATGTTTAAGAAAATTAAAACTCCCTAGAATCTCTTTCTGACACTTTGTCAGAATCAGCTGTTATGTACAGGAGGCCCACGAAAGTGTCTCATTTGATATTTTGAGGTTAAACGTGCAATGTTGCCAGTGCTTTCATACGTTTGCCACTAGACATAATATGTATGGACATCAGCGTTATGGATACCTATCTGTCAAATTGTAATACTAGAGCAATATGCCAAAAGTAATTAAAGGTGACACAAAACTGAAAATTACAAAGGCCTACAGGCATTATAAAACCGACAGGCCAGATCTTACTGAAACTGAAATCCTTGCCCGGCTTACTGATATTTGGGATGCAAGTATTTATGCATAAAACTTAACTGTTGCTTTAATTTTGGGCTTTGTACTGTTTTAGGTGTCCGAAAGAACTATAAGAAGTATTATTGGGCGGGATAATTTTGAAATTAAACCTTTTGGCCCACGGCCTAAAAATGATACATACTATAAAAATTTTGCATTTCGGGAAGATTTGCAACGCCAGATTTGGAATTATCACTTGAAAAATGAGCACTTTACTGTGGCTAGACTATTAAAGGACGTGGGTGAAAATTTCGAATTCGGTAAGGGGAAAACGACTTTATATAATATTCTAAAATCAATGGGTTATAAATACAAACATGTAAACGGACGTAAAATTCTATGTGAACAGAACCATGTTGTTGCATCCAAAATTACTTATTTGAGAAAATTCTTGCAACACCAAAATTCTAGTGAAAATCGTACGACACTCATTAATGACCAATAGAAAAATTAGTTCACGAGCAGTAACCAAGACAATAAAAAAATTTCTTGGAAATTTTTTGTAGGTAGACCAACTTAACTGTTAGGGTTTGTGGCGTTACGATTTTCTTACCGAATCTGCATTCGAGCATAAATTCATATCCGGAAATTATTTTCGTGCATTCCAACAACGTCCTAATTTGCCCTCGCGTCCCGCTCGGTCAAATTAATACGACGTTGTTGGACCGCACTCAAAAAAAATTCCGGAAAGAATTAATGCTCTTATGAGATTATATGTGAAAATATAACATTCGTGTACCTAGACGAAACCTGGATTTATCAAAATGGATCTAGCGTCCGACAATGGGTACACGATTCTGAAATTAAAAGCAATCCGTCTAAAATTAAATCGGAGGGAAAGCGTTTCACTGTTTTGCATGCGGGAACTAAATTTGGGTTTTTGGAAGGGTGTGATCTATTCTTATCTTCAACTAATAACGATAGGGATTATCACAAAACCATGAACGGGGAGATTTTTCAAAATTGGGTGGTTAATCAGTTACTTCCTGCTCTGAATAAAATTCCTGGTAAATATGTGGTAATCTTGGACAATGCACCGTACATTCGGTGCAGTTGGAAAAGTTACCCTCACTTAATTGGAAGAAGAACGCAATGTCAAAATTGAGGGCAAAATTACAAAAAAACATCTTTGGAGTTTAATTCAACCTTTTAGGAAAGACAATAACAAACGTTACGTGACGAATTTTTGAAAGAGAATGGTCATGAGGTTCTTAGATTACCTCCGTACCATTGTCAATACAATCCTATTGAAATGGCATGGGGGTTCTGTAAAACTTACTACAACAAACATATAAATTCTCAGCTTTCATCCAAGGATAAGGTTAAGAATGTATGGCTTGAAGCTCTTTCAAAGTGTACCTCCGACATGCATGACACCTATTCAGAATCAGCAAGTTGTCTTTCATGAAATTTATCTTAACCAATAATAAAAGTGGCACAAAATCCAAAACCAAATCTGGCAACCACGTTTCGTACATTAACATAAAATTATCATCTTATATATATTTCTAAAAGTCCTGACTGACTGACTGACTCATCAACGCCCAGCCCAAACCCTTGGACCTAGAAAGCTGAAATTTTGCACAGAGGTTCCCTTTATGATGTATACAAGGAATAAGAAAGGATATTTCGAAATTCAACCCCTAAAGGGGTAAAGTGGGGGTTGCAATTTTGTATGGAGAAATAATATTAAATAGACATTTCGACTTGAAAGTTCGTAGGAGTATTCATAAAAACAAATAAGCAAACACGTATTTCGTGATTTTCCGAAAATCAACCCCTTAGGGGGTGAAATGGGGTAAGTAAGCCTAAAAATCGATATGGGTGTCGTTATTGAGGTTTTTTGGGACGTTGATTGCGAAAATTACATTTATTTTTAAGTCCAAGACGGTGAACATGACATAAGGGAAGAAACGGGACGGGACGGGACTAGACTGGACGGAACGGGACGGACTGGACGGGACGGGACTGAGAGGGACGGGACTGGACGGGAAGGGAAGGGACGGAACGGGACGGAACGGGACGGGACGGGACGGGGCAAAGCGGGACGGGGCGGGGCGGGACGGGTCGGGGCGGGGCGGGACGGACGGGACGAAAAGAGAAGAAAAAGGATGGGATGGAAGGGGAGGGGATGGAAGGGGAGGGGATGGGATGGGAGGGAAGGGGCGGGACGGGACGGAAAGGGACGGGACTGGACGGGAAGGGACGGGACTGGACGGGAGGGAAAGGGGCTGGACGGGACGGGGCGGGAAGGGTCGAGACGGGGCGGGGCGGGACGAAACGGGATGATACGGAAAGGAAAGGGAAGGAATGGGATGGAAGGGGAAGGGACGGGACGGGACGGGACGGGACTGGACGGGACGGGACTGAACAGGAAGGGACTGGACGGAAAAGGAAGAGACGGGACGAAAAGGAACGAGACGGGACGGGACGGAAAGGGAAGGGAAGGGAAGGAATGGGATGAAAGGGGAGAGGACGGGACGGAACGAGACGGGACGGGACGGGACGGAATGGCACGGTACGGAGACGGGGACGGAGAAAGGGACGGGGACGGGGATAGGATGGAATGGGATGGGATGGGATGACAGAAAATAATTAGTCATTATTTAATACACAAATAACGAACCTCGCGCGAACGAAGTCGCCGGTAAAAGCTAGTTTTGTATAAAATGGGCATAACCTAACTTTTCTTAATGACTGACAGCATATTTACAGGGTGAAATTCATCACCCTAACATGGCCTCCTATCTGGCAAATAACTATTGAACGGTTTATAGGTACCAATAGTTATTGTAATTGAAATATAATGCTAACCAACATTTATAAGTAGCTAATTCCATGGCTACCGGGATATCAGATATTTATGGCCGCCCGGTACATCAGGATAGACCGCGCAATAACGCGCGCAGCCCCGTTTATTAATAATAAAAAACCAAGAACGTTGCACTAGGTTCTACACATATTTACCAGTCAATTAAAACTGGAATAACTGTGACTAATATACAGTGCTTTCGTAAAGTAGTGGATAAATTGCTTAAACATTCAAGAATATAACTTTTTGGAAAAAACGCTGGGACCCGTCGATTTTTATTTTTATTAGAGCATTTTTTCAAATAAAATCTATACATACAGGGTGACCCGCGTAGGAGGTATGGCGTCACCGATGTTTTTTTAATGGCAACCCCCTCTTTTTATTACGTAATATGAAAGAACGCATTTTTTTACTTACGCTAAGTTGATTTTTGAGTATAGGTCATATGACCAAAAATTAAGAAAAACAATTTTAAAATTGCAAAATAGTAAATTTATATCTAGGAAGTATGAGTTTATGTTTTTATCAATGACAGCAATCAATAAAAACATGCCGGTTGTCTTGGCTGCGTTTGCCTGACAAAACGACGGTGCACAATTTGAACATTTAATTTAATTGTTTTTGAAGTTATCATTGCAATTAAATTTAGTATTTTGCCATTTTAATTTTTTTTGTCTACATTTTTAGGTCATGTGACATATACCCAAAAATCAGCAGCGTAAGTAAAAAATAAGTTCGTTCAAATTTCGTAATAAAAAAGGGAATTGCCATTTAAAATAAACATCGATGACGTCATACCTTTTACGTGGGTCACCCTATATGTAGATTTTATTTTTAAAAAAATCAAAAATAAAAATTGACGGGTCCCAGGGCTTTTTTCAAGAGTAATTCTTTGAATTTTTAACGAATTTATCCACTACTTTACGAAAGCACTATACAGGGTGCTCAACTTAAATGTACGCAGCTTTAAGCAGGTGAGTATGCAACACTCATTACATTTCAATGTAGTAACAGTCTAGATGTAATGTGTGTTGCATACTCACCTGCTTAAAGCTGCATACGTTTAAGTTGGGCACCCTGTATATTTACAATTAAATAATACAGAAAACCAGAAGACTTGTCTTATACGCGAACATTAAACTGCGTAAAGCAAGTCCTGTTTGCGATATTTCTTCGAGTTTTGCGATGTAATCAGATACTCCAGCGATAAAAGGACGTTTGACGTCATAGGTCGCCATGATAGCTCTCCATCAAGCCTAAAACCGCCGCCTGATTTGGAACGCGAGGTAACGCAATGTACTGTAATTTGTTAAGTGCAGATTTTAAACAAGAATATTACCAACTATTATTACTTGCGTGCAGGTACGCGATGCCCTTATATATAAACGAGAAAAACTCTGAGAGTTTTGCAGTTCCTGGCTGGAGATATTATCGACTTGTATTCATAACTGATGGTTATTCAGAGCCCGCAAAATTACGCTGGAATCTAATTTGGAACACCAGCTTTGAGATCTGGAACGTGATTTCAACTTTCAACCCTCGCCTTAAAATGCACTTTTTTGACGTAGCTTAATTCGATCACGCAAAATAACAAGCGAACACCGTAAATGCCCCACCACGAATGCCGTAGCTCCTGCCCGCGCTTGTCGCACTTAGTTTCTTTTTCACGCTGTTAAAACACTCACTTCGGGCATATAATTATAATTCTGCACAAGTGAAAAATCAAAGCATTCCACCGGATGCACACGACTTAGTGCATAAGTTAAACTTACGCGATTTCAAATCGAGTAACAGATGCACGTAGCATTCAAATATTACAAGATGCATAAACATACGAATTGGCTGTATATTGACAGATTATTACTTATTGTTACTGAACCGGTAGTTAGGTCAAATGACATTGCAAGGATAAAGACCGTCAGGCGTAGAAAGAATTCTGAAACCTTCACGTTACGACAGATGGTAAAATGCCATCCTCTTTTTGTAATCCGTAGAGAGTAAAACAAATGAAAGACATAGTTTCTGACAATGTCCAACTTACCTTCCATAATATTTACGCATGCTAAAAAGAGACATTCTGCAAGTGACAATGCTCAAGTATGGAGTAAAAACCAGTCGTAAGCATGCAGAGTACCCAAAAAGTTTTCGGAGTGAACATTTACATTTAAGGGAATTCGTCTATGTAGTGCTTTTTTATGCAAGTTAATTATTTAGAGCTTAAGACTACATATTATGTTTATAAATAAAAAAATAAGATTTTAATATGTACTATTGTAGATAATAAAAATAATTTAAATTAAGTACCTAGTTAATTGAATTTCACATTTCATTTTTCTGGTAGTACGTGGAAGCTGCAAAGCTTATACGAAAATGTATTTAGAAATGTTATTGAAAAATTTCAAAGAATTTTGCAGCCTAATCTGTAATTTTCTTAATTCTTATCTGAATAACTAATAAAATACTAAATTAGAAAATTATGTTGCAGGGATCGAAATTTTTTACGTACAACTAATGAAAGCCGCTGGGCGTCTACAAACGTCCGGTGCAAGCTACGTATCTTGCCGTGAACGGTTGAGTAGTCTAAAATCTGACATGGCATCAAACACGAAACTATCGACCAAGTATATAAAATGTGATGCCGCCTTACAAGCGCACTGTTTTTTTCTTACTATACAAAGTAACGAACTATTCTAGAGGTTTTGTGTGTAGGTTTTGTACTGTACCTCATAGACCAGTCCTCAAAGGAGAGGAGAACGACGAATGGTCACTCTACAATTGCTTTATTCTCTCCATACTCCATAGTCTAGTCATAGCTGAAATGTTGGTAGGACTTTGGAACCAAAATTAAATCTAATTGTAACCCATTTACTACCGAAACCCTTCAGAGTAATTATTTGCGTAGGTACTATACTAAAACTCAACAAAAACTTTAATATAAACAGCTCTGTCAAATTAATAAAATATTTTGAACTTTTAGCTGATAGTGACATTGAAACCAAAACACTGATACCATGTATGGTCCGACTGTTAACGTTAGTGTATATAAAGCTACTGTAAGTCACCCGGTCAGTCAGTACCAGCTTGAAAATAAGGCGTCAGCTCTCCGCCCTGACGTCAGCCCAAGAAGACCGAATTGACCACTGACTGAATTTACTCTGCCTCGAGCCTCAAGATAAGAGGATCAATAAATTCAATCATTGGCGAATTCGGCCTTTTTGTGCTGACGTCAGGCCGGACAGCTGAAGCTTTGTTTTTCAGCCAGTGTTGGCTCAATATCGATCTAGTGGACTGCGGAAAAAGTTCCGCTTATCCACGAAGTCAAACCGATGACTTACTTATTGCAAGTTTGTCACTCTACCCACTGCATCACCGAGGTGGTCAGGCTTATCTGGGTTGAAAGACTAAAAAATAAAACACTCCTGTACCTGTGTAGTAAATTTATTATATGAAATTTATCTCCCATTAATTGCTATACCAAGAAACCACAATTCGATACAAATTCCGACTCCCAACCCGCTTAAACGTCCGCCATCTGAGCTGCATTGATAATGGTACTGCTCTTCTTCAACTCGTGGTTCTTGTGGTCACCAGGAATCCCCTCCACGGTGTCGGCATGGTAGCCGGTGAGTATCCTTCCCTGCTGGGCAGTCGTGGTGACGGGCTGGTGCGCTGGTGGAGGCGCGGAGTGCACCAGCCTGCCGATCAAAGACGTTGCTCGGTCCTTCTTGGCCCGCACCCAATCATGTCCCAGAACTCGTTCCAGTGTCAACCTTAAAGTGATGTCAGGTTCCAAAATGTGCCTTACTATAGATTTAGCGCTTGAAGATATGCTGTCCCGCACGCGGGACCGGAACACCCAGTTGCGGGTCATCTGATCCTTCAGGAGTTTCCGTAAATTTGAGTCGTCGAAAGGCATGGAGGCGTTGAGCATGATGAAAAGGATGATGCCCAACGACCACACGTCCGAAAGTTTTGGGTTGTACGGCGTTCCGTTGACTACCTCCGGGGCTGCGTACGCAGCCGAGCCGCAGTAGGTCTGGCTGAGGACCCGTCGGCCCTCGGAGTCCACGCAGAATCGGGCGAAGCCGAAGTCGGCGAGCTTCACGTTGAACCGTCGTGAAAGGAGAATGTTCTCGCATTTCAAATCTCGGTGTGCGATGTTCTTATTGTGTAGGTATTGTAGGCCAGTCGCCATCTGCCGGAACCATAATTTTGATTGCTGTTCGGGCACTACCCCGTTACGTTTTATGAAATCTAAAAGATCGCCGTTGTCTGCATACCTGCCAGAAAAAGGGATATTAAATAAACGCTGCATTTTAATGGGTGAGGTATACGGGGGTACTACCATTGCCTTCAAAACAACAAGGACACTAGTCTCCGGCGTGACGTCAGCACAGGAAGACTGAATTGCCCAATGACTGAATTTCAGGAAATAGATAAGAGACTCGACAAATTTCTTTGCTGGCGTCACATCAGAGAGCTGTAGCCTTGTTGTTTCGGAGGTAATAGTAGTACCTGTTAAGCACTGAAACAAAGCATAGTTCATAATTTAAAACTAAATATCAATAATCTCGCCTAACTCTAAATTAGTTTTATCTAAAGCAGAGCTAACTTAATAAAATCCAACAATGTGTAACCTAACCTAACTTAACCTAACCTAATCCGAGTAAATAAGCCTAAACCTTGAGGCATTCCAAAATATGTGACACAATATGCTAACTGAGAATTGCACAATAAGAACATTCTACAGTCTCTTCTTGTAAAAACTTGATATACCTAAAGTCACAAACGGACATCGTTGCCAATGAGTGGTGTGTTTCCAGTTTTATGCCTGGTATATTTAAATGAGTTAAGAGTTGAAAAAGGCAAAAAATGAAACCAAAGCTTATTCACATTCTATGGAGATAATGGATCACATGCAATAGACTCCAAAAAATTTCTGCTTATACACGGATTCGAACCCAAGACTCGCTCATTACGAGCCCCTATCAGTGTGCCAGTACAGCTTTATACTTTTTGAAATTTAAACATTGTACTTGCATCACAATAAGTATTACTGTTTCTAAGAGGCGAGTAAGTGGATCAAAATAGAATTGGCGGTGGTAAACTGTTTGAAAACATATGAGCAATAAAAGTGAGAAATAAAGTGTAAAACAATTGATAAAAATGTTACGATTTATTCGCGCCGCCATTTGATTTCGAGATCTGTGGTATTTATTTCGTATTGTTACACATCTTTTCGGTTCTGATCTCTTTGGTGCTCAGTTTGTATTTTGTGCGCTAGCGCCACGCCTACTTCTTGGCCTTGTTGCGAAAGTTTGATATAGCTGGCGATTGTCTCGAAGCGCGGCAGTTTTCCACCTCGATCGGCGAAACAAGATGAAGTCGGGGTAGCAGTATTGAAATTTTGGTGGATTGGCGGGCTGCCGTTAGTTTTTGGTTGTGTGAAATTTGCCTACGCTGTTGGAACGGTTTCAAGTCCCCGAATTTCGTTATTAGGGAAGTTTAATCCCACATCATTTGGCGGAGTTTTTACGCTACCGAGTGTTTCGCACATGCCTGGAATTTTGTCTAGGGTAAATAGAAAGTCGCTTCGAAATGCTTTGTATTTCTTGTATGCTATCGTGGACCTTTTCCTCTCTTCCTCTTCCTCGCTTCTACGGGTGGTTGCTTCATGCTATCCTGGGCTGGTATTTTGGACCTTCGGGCCGTTTAACCCCTGCTGCGTGTGCTATTAGTACTGCGGAAGGACCCGACACGGAGTTCCACCTTCAGGTCTAAACTGTCCCTGCCGTAGTGTTGCAAATCCTCCTGGCCGCCAGTTTTCTGCCGCACGAAATTGGGCCAAACGGTTCTGGGAAGCCGTGGCGTCGTCGACCTTGAGCCCACATCTGGGACGCGTATTGAGTTTCCTCCGAAATCAAGCAACATCAAGAATTTATGCTGTACAGGTCACAGAAAGTAGATTGGGTGTCAAGGTAAGTCATGAAAGGCGATGTGATCATATTTGATGAATTGGCAATATGTGGAAAGTTGTCAAAAACATACAAAGTTAGGTTATATTTTAAATGACAAGTAAACAGCAACGGTGGGTAGAAGGATTTCGTTTGCGCAGTGACTAACGTCATATGACAGATTCTTTGTGTTTTAAAGTGTGGAAATTGCTGTTGCTGGGATAGAAGGTTTAGCAGAGCCTGGTTGTTCAACGTACATCATTATTTCCGCAATCCTATTAACATTCAATAACTGATAATATATCATACCGCAATGTTGCGTACGCCTCTGATTTATTGTGTCATTTAGCTTAAATAAGGTTAACAATTTAATGTCAATATGATAGATGTAAAAATGTTACCAATACGAAACTTGAAAATTACTAGATTTTAACATTAGTTCCGATTTTCACCCCGTCCCAATCTACTTTCTGTAACCTGTAATAATTAATTATACTATTGCAAAGCTTTTGTGTAAAACTGTAAGTATTACTTGTAATTTTTTTCTGAGGTATCTCATATTCTTAATGATACATTATTAATCGTAGCATATAATTGGTGGTATCCTACGATTCTGATTTGAATATATATTGTGATTTATTTACTGTGATTTATCTGAAATTATACTGTGAGTATGCCAGCTATGACGGTTTGATTTAGTTACGGCTATATGCCTTATTTGAAGCTTTTCTTTCAGGAACTGTATTTGTGTCTAAGCTATTTGAGTTTACGAATTCTCGTTTGAACACCTGGGTGCACTCGTCGTTATTTGATAAAAATTGGTTGGCGTGCTGGGTATTTATCTCTTGTTTTATTCTACCGACGATTCCTCTAAAGACCTGTATGCCTTCTTCGACTGAACTGGCGGCCTGCAATTGCACCCGAGTGTACAAAGTTATTCATTATAAATTACCCACCCCTTATCATCGTTATTATTGCCTATAGAAAAAAAAGTTTTAAATAAAAGTTATGTGGTTATAACTGAATTTTGTTAAAATGCTATCAAAAGTACAGTGGCGTGCATAATTAAGGGGATACAAAAAAGTAATATATTTTTTTAAATGGAACACCCTGTATATTATTCAATTTTTGGAATGATCTTTCTTTCCTGATTTCAAAAATATACCATATGTTACCCCTACCTTATACCGTTTTTGAGTTATTAAACGTCGAATATCATTAACATTATTAAAGTAAGCTATGAAAATGACAACTATTTTGTTTGATAAGTGACATTTCTTTAATGAAATAATCTAAATGAGTTATTTTTTATTTATATTTAAATTTCCTAAATAAAACTTTGTTATATTTAATAATGTTAACTACTTTAACTAAGATATTCGACGTTTAATAACTCAAAAACGGTATAAGGTAGGGGTAACATATGGTATATTTTGAAATCAGGAAAGAAAGATCATTCCAAAAATTGAATAATATACAGGGTGTTCCATTTAAAAAAATATATTACTTTTTTGTATCCCCTTAATTATGCACGCCACTGTACTTTTGATAGCATTTTAACAAAATTCAGTTATAACCACATAACTTTTATTTAAAACTTTTTTTCTATAGGCAATAATAACGATGATAAGGGGTGGGTAATTTATAATGAATAACCCTGTACATAAGTAAATTTTCTAAAAGATTGACCAACGAATTAAAATTAGCTAACAAAAATTATACTATATAGCGTGCAGTAAGAGATAACAGAAAAGAGAGGAATAAGAATACAGTTATCTTAAGTAAACTTAAGAGAAATTGGAAGGAAAAATAACATAAGTGAAAATGAGAAATACATATGACATCATTATTGCGTCATTGTGCAATGCCAGAAAAGCAACTGGGCGGAGTAAACTATGCTCATTTGGAAGAGTAAATGATGTATTGTTTGAGGCCTTGGTTTTTATCCGATTCAATATAACCCATACGAATGATCAATACATGGATTTACTATCGACTAAAGAATTATAGAATATGCAATGAACTGGAACACCGCCAAACAGAAACACCACCGAGCCGATTTCTTTGCAGCATAACAAGTTCCATTTTGAAAAGTAAGGCTCTAAACGTTTTAAAAATGACAACAAATAGATGTAGATATTTTTCTGTCTATAATCTACATCTTCTAATACAGAATGTAAGTAAAATCATTTTTGCCGGTGCTTACTACTATTTAAATTCTCCTCGGTTTCCAGAGCTGGGCATCCTGATCAGAATACGCCATACGTCAAACAGACACGATCTCATTATTAAGGTATCATTTTAAAATAATTCTTATCTACAGTGTGACCAGTAAAGTCCAATTTAAAAAAAATGGGCAAAAAATCTAAATTATCTGATACAGCTGAAATTTTGCATGGCGGCTAAAAATTGGATTTAGAAAAACTTTTTCTAATAACTTTTTTCGATATTTTGAGAAATAACCCCATTTTTGAATTTTTTTGGAAAACAAATAAAATTTGACAGATAATGATAATCACGTGACTATAATTTTTTGGTTAATTTTCACATATAATGTCATAAGAGCATCAATTCTTTCCGGAAATTTTTTTGAGTGCGGTCCAACAACGTATTAATTTGCCCGAGCGGGACGCGAGGGCAAATTAGGACGTTGTTGGAATGCACGAAAATAATTTCCGGATATGAATTCATGCTCGAATGCAGATTCGGTAAGAAAATCGTAACGATACAAACCCTCACAGTTAGGTTAGTCTACCTACAAAAAATTTCCAAGAAATTTTTTTATTGTCTTGGTTACGGCTCGTGAACTAATTTTTCTATTGGTCATTAATGAGTGTCGTACGATTTTCATCTCAATCGAAGCAGCAATTAATGCCAAAGTCAAATTTCGAAAAAAGCTATTAATAAAAACAAATCCCATATGATGCGGACTTTACTGGTCTTGTCTAGTGCTTTTCGTATGGCGGTAGTTGTGTATCCGTTCCTTTGCCATACGAAAAGCACTAGACAAGACTATGACCAAAAAGGCTAAAGAAGAATATCCACCTCTGGAAGGCTTAGCATTTCTACCTTACGTTAAAGGCTCGACTGATAAGTTAGGACGTGTCCTGCAACGATGCAACATCAAAACTGTGTTCACGAGCAAGGAAACTTTGGGTAACGGCTTCAGATCGGTAAAAGACATGATTCCAAGTTTAAAAACCGCTGGCGTATATCGCATTCCTTGTTCTTGCGGCTCGAGTTACATTGGACAGACTGGTCGTTCCGTTGATCTAAGACTCCAAGAACATAAAGGCGATTGCAAACACACACGCATCACAAAATCAGCCGTAGCTGAGCATACATTTACAAATGGACACACTCTAGAATTTGAGCATGCCAGAGTACTTGCCAGAATACCTCATTACTTCCCGCGAGTTATACGTGAAGCCATAGAAATAGAAAAACATCCAAATAATATCAACAGGGAAGATGGCTTTAAACTTAGTAAAACGTGGACCCCTGTGATACACGATCTAAAACATTACAACCACGGTGCGTCATACGGCCACGCCCCATGAATTACGTTGCACTCGGATGACCAACCAGCGTTACGCCACTCCGCGCGCCTGGCACAGAGGACTATAAATAGCTCCACACCGACCTTCGGTTCTTAGTGCGACTTTCACTCTGATGATGTAAGCTGCAAGGTCTTGCGAAACGTTAGTGAATATGGATGCACAAACAGCAAAACGGCCAAATCTGCCTAAGTATCCTCGTTCTCAAGATACTCAAACTACACGAGCCACCAGAGAGCATGGCCATCGCGCGGGTTTTTGCTCGACTTCACAAGGTGCAAGGCACATTAAGCCAGAAAATGCTGGGTATTCATATACAAATACTACGCGGTCTAAGCCGAAATTCTATGCTAAGGAGAATAAGTCGTTAAGTTTTCTGAAATTTTCCAATTTTCTGCGAAATTTCTTAATTTTTCTTTCCGTAAGTACCTTCTACGAAGTAATAGAAAACTTTAAAAAAAGATGAATGAAATCGGTAAAGTCGTTCTCAAGTTATGGCGTGACCAAGGGAAATAGGGATTCATTTTTATATACCGTGTGTCCACAGGGTTTCGCACCATGGAGTCAGAGCAACGTTAATTTATCCCAAAGATCAGCTCTTGCTTTTACGAAAACATCTTAATAACAAACCCTATTATATTTATTTTTCTATGACAAACGATTAAGTCGTATTCAACTTGACATATGATGTCAAATTCTACGTTAGCAGGTTAGGTTTTGCGCCAGTTTTGACACAGCCTGACGGAAAACCTAACCTGATAACCTTGTATTTGACATAGACTTACAGTGCCACCAACATATTATTCATACGTTGTATAACCAAGTCCATTCAAAAACGTTCGATTATTTCTGAAAGCACTTTATTTGTTACTTGCAAATTTAATTTTAATGGTCAATGCCTAGTAACCGTTTGACTATCAATTGCCACCGGAAGAGTAGATCTTCAAAATAAACTAGCATAACTCCAGCGCCATGGTGCGTAGTCTTGTGGACGCACGGTATATAGAAGATAGATTACCAAGTTATCTAGAAATGGCAGTTGTCCTTCGTTTTCCATTTCATGTGTGAATTTTATACTAGGAAATTTGGAATTAAACTGATTCAAAAAATCATCAATACTACATATAGATAAATCAAAAACAACAAAAATGTCGTCCACATACCTAAACCAAATCCTTGGGAAATACTCTGTGTTATTCTTAACCTCAGTTTCGAATTTTGACATAAAAAGGGTGGCAACGAAAGGGGAAAGGTTGTTTCTCATTGCTATTCCTCCGTGCTGTTCATAGAATTTTCCATCTATAAGGTGCCCCAAAAAGGAGTGGTAACTCTTCCGAATTGTTTCAACAGATGTCGCTTTATCTAAAGTACAGCGACCAAATACTTATAATTTTTAAATTAAGTGATACCAACTCAATTTAAAAATTATAAGTATTTGGTCGCTGTACTTTAGATAAAGCGACATCTGTTGAGACAATTCGGAAAAGTGACCACTCCTTTTTGGGGCACCTGGTATTTGAAAGCAATTCTGGGACATGCAATGTGTAGTTAATCTAACTCGTCAATTTTGTTTGAATCCAAATTATTATCCGTAAGTAATTCATGTCATGGTTTGTGGGACTGGTACACTTGGAAACAAAGAACACACGTCAAATGAAACTAGAATCTTGCTTTCACCAAGTTCCAAATCTTTAATTTTATTTATAAACTCCGAGTTTTCGACCGAAAAATTATTTTGATGTTTTGGCAAGTTTCTAAATTCATTTGTTAATCACAGGCTCTTCAGCTGCTTTCGCTGTAGGTGGTAATAGTATGCTTAACCTTGCAGATTAGTCTTTACCTACGGATTTAGCGAAGCACAAATAACGATAGTTGTTTATGGAATCTTCTTTAACTGGAGCGCCATATATGCCCAAAAAACAATAGTAATCCATTATGAGCAATCGATTTGTGGGAAGAATCACTTTTATTGAAAACTTTAGAGCTCCTGTTTTTCCCTTATGGAAAAGAGCAGATGTTGTAACACAACCAGCGAATGCATGTAAAAATAAAATATGGTCCTTGCTCTTTTTATATTGATCGAAACCTCGTGAAGAGAACTTTTTTTGCTGGACTACTCCTTTGCCCGGTTTGAGAAAATAACATTTCTTTCTCAACAGGCGTTCGAGCTGATAAAATAACTAAAAGATCAATATCTTCTCCAACAACAACATTTGTATTTGTAAATGAATGTTTCAGTGCTATTTCAATAATGAGAACGTCAGCAACACCCTTAGCCTGTTCGACGAGGAAATTTCTGGCTTTAAATTTCTCTGACAGCATCGAAATTAATTTGCATTTGTTGTTGCTGTTAGAAAGAAACGTTTCCTGGCTGACTGATACATTCATTGTCTCGTCAAAAAATACGTCAGCAGATGACGTTTTTGAAGATCGGCGAATTTGTTCCATAGCTTTCACATTGTTTTTGTTGTTGTTATACCCATCAAAAACAATCACCGTGTTCTCACCAAACTTTGTATGGACATAGTTAATATACGTTGTACAAATATGATCGAAAGTGTCATTTTGGTGCCACACAGCGCGATACAATAGAAATCCTCCAGCGATGACATAAGTGGCATTTGCAAGATCAGATGAAAGTGCTGATGGTTTAAAGCTGTCAAAGAACGATGACTTTTTGGTCTTGCACATTCTCACTTCGTCGAATAGTGACATAGGATACGGAGCCAATTCATATTGGAGATAATCACAAAGCTCGTCGTTGGATCTTTTCATAATACTGGTTCTTTGAAATAACAATAATGGATCGATAGCGACAGTTGTACTGGAAACTTTAATGCTACTGTTGACTGTCAGCAGTGGAAGTACTCTATCAGAGCGTGAACATTTTTCTTGCCACTGTAGCAACACCTATATCTTGCGCATTGTGACAGTTTATCCTGCCATCGCCAGTTATCTCCGTTGAGATAGACATAATTTTTTGGACGCTTGGAAACGGATTATGTGTTTGGAACCATTCCAACAGTTTCTTCACGTCTGCAATGTCTCTAGTCACACGAGAGTCTCTCACGTCGACATGCTGCTTTCTCGTATCAAAGGAAAGTTTACAATAATTCTCAAGTCCAGAAACATTGCTTGCAGTCAACAGTTCAACTGTCCATTTATTCAAGACGCTTTGCATCGTGCTTCTTCCACACGTAAATCCCTCTTTTGATTTTGACAACTTCATTAGAGACTGCTCGATTATCATATCGCTCCATGTCCCACAAAAATATTTATTTGATCGTTTTATGGAGAAAAAGTTGCCAGTGAATTTTTTAAAAGTTTCGTTTTCCATCGAAGTTTGTAATCTCTCCATGTCCTGAATATACAAATGGGCCGACTTTGCATAAAGAAAATGTCCGGCTGCATGAAAATATGGTAGCATTTTTTTTTACAGCAGTTAAATGCATCTTCCAATTTCCCATTTTTTCTGCTCTTACAAATTTCTTTGAAACAGTAATCATTAAGAAATAAATAAAGGCATTTATTATTATTAATATTATTACATTGTGCCCATAGTTTTGCAGTAGGGCTTTTATTTTGGAACTCAGAAATTTTGTCGTCACATGTCTTTTTCAACGTCTTGAAAAGATAGTGATGCTTTGTCCAAATTCTTCAGACAGATCTCTATTAAATTATTTTCATCGGCGCCCAATGTCATCTCATGCAAAATGGCAGCGAACATAAATCAAACAAGTAGAGACACTCACTGTCGGTTCCTTTGATGTCAAAATTCCGATTTGGATGACCTTGAATGGCTCCTGGGGGGTACTTTCCGATGATACTAACAGATGGCGCCACTACTTTATCACATACATAGATATATAAGTACAAGATACGGCGTGCCGTTGATATAGTTGAACAAGACGTACCATCTATTTCTGTCACTCTCAATGCGTGAATTACGTATAGCGCTATCCTTTAGAGAGGTACTTGGACTCGCCATTGAGAGAAATTCTGATAAAATACATTTAACTCGTGTTACATGGTGCCAGAAATAGTGTTTTTGGTCTCAAGATGCTACAAAATGTAGAAAATAAGTAATCGTATAAATAAACACAAATTAGAAAACATAACCTCAACAGGTAACACTTGATAACCTCACTCGATGAGGTGTGGGGGTGTGCAAGATATTCACTCGCTAACGCCTTTGAGTTTTACGGTTGATAATAATAGCCAAAGAGGATATATCCTCTTTGATAATAGCAATCAAAACCATTGCTAAAGCTCAATTTTCGAAGAATAAACTGTGAAATTTTATGACACTTCTGACGTTTTCATTTTAAAACTTCAAAATTAAGCGTACGAAACATTGTATGAAATACGTCTAAAGGGAGAGAGAAATAAAGTGATATAGGTTAGAATGAAATGGGGGAAGGTACCGAACTCCGTGATATGTTATTTTAAGATTCGACGTACGTTTACATGTAGTGAACGTATCCTGTACTAATATATCCATGATCACATATGATTGGTAGAATTTTGTGCTGCCATCTGATAGTGAAGGTTAGAAATACCCCCGGAGTTACTGTCCCAGGCACTCTAGACAGGTTTCAACATTGTTTGATGTATGTACGCTAAAAATGATTTGAGATAATGCAACCAAGACCAATGTGGGCTCTGATAGCTCTGGAACGGAGAATTTTTATCTGACGATGCAACAATTTCGCGAGCTTTATGATAGAGCGGTTGATCAAATGTTACTATGCACATTGTGTGGCCGTACACTTGTCTATCATCGAGAATACATTGCAACGTCGTATAATAGTGTTGTAATCGCTTGCTGGATGATTAATGAACCTCAGGTATATTATCCATGATTTAAAATATATCTCTTCTTTTGTTACAAACTTCATAAACCCACCCCAACCTGGTATTTTCGGTAGATTTTTCCATTTTTCAAGCATCCATAATAAATCTGCGTTCTGGAGCATTGACATTGTTGGCATAACAAAATTTTTTAATCCTGAATCCCACAATTTTCTAAAATTTTCAATTAGACTTTCCCGATGGCTGTCATGTCTACTGCAGTGGGCATTGTTTTTAATCTCGACATAAGTTGGTCATCCTGAATTTTATTGTGTGAAGTCACTATTTGTATAATTCTCATGGAATGGAAACTATTTGAACAGTCAATCGTAGCCACATTATGATCGGCGTTGTCACCAACATATGCAATGAAACATCCTTCTTCTGGTGGGGCAATAAAAGGTCGAGGATAAAATACACTCCAAGCTTCATACAACACTGATTCTTTGTATGATGCACATACACCTAAACGTGATAATATATCCACTAAGCGTTTTGATGCAAAATGTCTATGCATATAAACAGACACTCCAAGCTGTGCAGGCGACTGATATGATTTCGGACGAACCGCAGACATGATAGCGTGACAAATGGTGGTACATAATATTTCAAACGGCTGAAATTCACCTTTTTTGTCCTTTAAAATTATTTCATTCAATAAAAAAAGCAAGGAGGAATGGCATCATTTACGTGGTTAAACATGACGTTGCTCGGTTGATAATATTCAGTTTCACAAGCTACTACGAATATCTCGTCGAAGAATTGTTGCAGCTCCTGCTAGAATTCTTAACTTTTCTTCCTGAGGGTCCTGCTTTCGATTTTTGTACCACGTTCTGTTTAAATCATATTGTGAGTTTCGTAAGCAAACAATGTCAATCCTCCAGGTTTGCTAGTAAAAATGATTCTATCGCCCTATCTTTCTTTAAGTTTTTTCTTTATGGTCTTATCATCTGGCTGGTAATCTTCTAATACTTCTTTCAATTCCGTAAAAAAGTGAATTGGCAGTTATTTTGTTCGATGTACGAAAAAATAAGTTCCATTGCTACAACAATTTGAGCATCCCGAGGGCGACCTTTTTCGTTTCCTGTCTTATAGTGTGAAAATTGGAGAAGCAAGCTTCGTTGTATTTGGCTTCAGCTGTGATTAAATCACATTCATTGATGATTCGTAGTTTGACAGCCTTTGCCAGTTGGTCACCTCCTTTCTCTGCCACTTTCATATTTTCTTTGAAGGTGACGTTAGAAACGTGTCGAATTTTTTATCGAAGCTCTTTGCACTTTCTGTTTTCGGTTTGTTCATCTGCATTTTCACCGCAAATAAATAAACAATTTTGAAAATTAAAAACAGATGCGTTCGACCGCATTTTGTTTTTTGATGGGCTATACGAGGAACCAGCAGCATTATCGACAGAACGTTGCCGTTTAAAGTACTTGAACTCCATATATAATTTTAACGGCATCTTACGTGCACACGAATTGAAGTTCCATGACGAAACATATCGATTATCTCGTCTCTTTCAATATTAGCTTCGATTAACGTTGGTAACCCAAGGCCATTCGTTACTGAGTTTTCATTTTCGAGCAATTCATTACAAATACAACACAAATCGTCCATTTTTTTAATGATATTTCTTACATAACAAAGTAAAAATATTTTAGCACTTTGGTAAATGCGTCCGTTACGAACCGAGGACTAACCTGTACTGGTATATTTAATGCGACTAACAGGTGTCGACCCATGCTATGCTCCGAAATGACAAAGGCGGGTAAGGCGCAGCCGGTCACTCCAAGGTCGGATATAGAAATACAAGAATTCATTTGATACCTGCCGTACCATCGGATATTATACAATGTATCTAACAAAACGCATTCGAAATAGTAGATTATGCAATGAGGGAGAGAAATGCATTATTTTGCTGAGGCACAATTTCTGACTCGAGGGCGAAACCCGAGAGTCAGAAATTGCAATTAAACAAAATAGCATTCCCTCCGAGTTGTATATACTATTTTTTTAACGTTGCAGGAAGATTTAAAACAAAAACCCGTTTTTTTAAAACATGATTTATTGACATTTTAGTTACAATTATTTTAATTAGTAGCCTATGGTAAATTTTAAAGTTGGTGGCACTGTAAGTCATTATGACAAGAGCTCACAATTATGTCAAATTCGAGGTTAGCAGGTTAGATTTTGCGTCAGTTTGTGTCAAAACTAACGCAAAACCTAACCTGATAACCTCGAATTTGACATAATTGTTCTGTCAGTCATAATGAAAACTCCCTGGGGAAATGTTTGTCTTATTTAATCTCTAGGGAGTAAATGTTTTACTTCTGTCACAATTTTGATGCTATAGAAACCGACTTCTACTCCCGGTCGTGGAAAATTAGTATATTATACATCAAGGTAGCGAAGCGCAGTATTATAACCTGAGCGCATATTAGATACTGAGTGCGCAGCGCGAAGTATCTAAAGCGCGAAGGTTATAAGACGATTCGCTACCGTGGTGTATATACTATTTTTTGCACTACCAAACGGCTTAATACCTAAATTCCCAACAAATTTCGAAAATATTTTAACTGTCAACCTGACAATACAGCTTTTTAAAACGTCAAAATTAAAATAGTCATATTTGGTAACTTAGCAATTTATCAGTTACCACGGTGAAAATTGTTTTTCTGCAAACGGCAGTAAAATATGCCATTATACTGCTGGATTGATGATGCTAAACTGTCACTTTATTGCAAAGCGGCAGATAATATTATCTGCCGCCGACGAGCGGCAGATAAAGTTATTATCTGCCGCCGACGAGCGGCAGATAAAGTTATTATCTGCCGCTGACGACTTTATCTGCCGCTGATGAGCGGCAGATAAAGTTATTATCTGCCGCTGACAACTTTATCTGCCGCTCGTCATCGGCAGATAATATTATCTGCCGAGCGGCAGATAATATTATCTGCCGCTGACAGATCAACTAATTTTCTTTGAATTTTGTTCACAAAGTTGTAAATAATTTGTTATAAAAACGTTTGAAGAAAAAATACTATATGTTATTCGGAGCAAAAGTATCTTTATGTGGCTCGGCTGTACTTATCTGCCTCGCAAGCTCGGCAGATAACCCGTCCAGCCTCGCCACATAAAATATAACTTTTGCTCCTAATAACATAATATACTATTATTTTACTTTCTCTCCCTTGGTGGAGAAAATCAACTTCACGACCTAAAGATAGACCAATAACGGTGCGTTCTGAGACTAGTAGTGCAAAATAGTATATTGTTTAACGAGTGACGAAAGTAGCATTTTCTGCAAACGAGAGAACAGTTTGTTCTCAAGTTCTCAAGTTGCAGAAAATGCTTTTCGACGAGTAAAACACTATACTTTTTGTATAACCATGGTTCACTACTACTGCACTAAAACACTACCGTCCGAGACCAAGGCTACTTGATGAGACGTCCTGCCAATTTCGTGTTAATTTTTATAACTGTATTTTGCATTTATTACGTTATACAAAGTAAATTTACAGATTCTTGTGCTAAATGATGTTTTTCCATTGTGCTTTGTAAAATTAAATTACAATTGGATATGGCAGAATGCATTTAATATCTGAAATTGCAACCACTTACTTTCGTCACTAGAGACGAAAGTTAACGTTATGGGATATTCTATCACTGGTCCCGGAACTGGCGTTTTCGGTTGGGGTAAAACGTGACGAAAGTTGTTCATTTTTAAATGGTTATAGAAAAAATATATTTCACCTTCTGTGTATTGTTTAACTTTAAAACCCTGAAATAGGAGCAGAAAAATACTTCCTAAACTCATGAGTCCAGGCTTAGGATAATTATGCATTTGCATATCTGCATATGCAAATGCATATTTTTGCTGTTATATACAATAAATGCACATTTTGAAGTTTTCTAATTAATGCTGCATATTTCTAAAAACTCTGATTTCTAGTTGCATAAAATGTAATTATTTTGAAAGTTTTGAGTACTTTCAAAGCAGAACAGCTTGAAAAATGCATCTGTTTATATTTTGGGTTGAATATTGGTAATTTTTCAGATTAAGCATTTTAGGTGATCCATGCTAACCTTTTAATAGCAAATGCAAATCGGCAAACAGTCTAAGGATTATGGCCCAGGTAAATTTATGTTTTGGTCATGTCAAATGAATGAGGCTTTATAATGAGCCGTTCTATGCTTCACTCTACACTTTTGAGTAATGGATGAAATTGTTTTGACATTTAACTAGAAAATTATGCAAGAGGAGCTTAGTGTTGATTGACAACATATGTTTTTGGAAATCTCTACTAATCCTTTTCTTGCCATCTCTTTAAGTTTCATTTTGTAGTAGAACCACAAGTTTAGTTATCCAACATCTATTCTACAGTCAACATTAAAATATCATACATAAAACATAAGTCAAAGCCGAAATGAATACTAAATATTAAAATGAGAAAATATCTTCAAGTGTAATTCTAAACCAGTTTGTTCTTCATTTTGAATACTTCCCTAATAGTAGTGTGCTACTTTGTAAATGTTGCAATTGTAGCTTCAAAAAAAGTTCAAGTTACTCGGAATATGCAAACATAAAAACATGTGAGCAATAAAAAAACTGCTAATAGACATCAACAATGCCAAAACCAGGACCACACCATTCTAAGTTTAATTATGATTCATGCAAAGTCTTTATTTTTGCCGACTTACAAGTTACAAAAACCAAAAATCACAGTATTTCGAGCAAAGTACATGAAGCGAGATATTCCTCAAGAAATCAACATTAATAAAAAAATGCGTTCCTGACCTGCACAATGTTACATTGGGCCAAATTAGGGAAGGAGCATATTTAAGTGCATATTTTCGGTATTTTGCGTGCATATTTGCATGCATATATTCCAATTTTTAATTGCATATTTATACAGGGTGAGTTTTTTTCATTATCACTATAGGGATCTCGGAAACCGTGAAAGATAGAAGGTTGGTTAAATGGAGAAAGAATTGCAGTTTTATGAGCTTATTTGAGATGTGCTTTTGTTTCTTTGAAAAAATCCAAGACCTACTAAATACAAGCAAAATATTAAAATTATTTAATTTTTTTAAGTCGGTCTAGCGCCGTTATTATTGAAAATAGAAAAAAAATAATAAGAATAAAAGTTTTAGCTATTTTTACGGTGTTTATCTTACACTTATTAGTTTTCTTCTAGCTTTCATAGTTTTTGAGTTATAACATTAAGTTACATTTTTTTAAATAGCAATCATAGTTGGCCTAGACATTTCTAAAAAGAGCTCACTTTTCCGCTTAAAATGACATAGGTTTGTTATACCTATTTTGACAAATAATTCTTTTATAATAATTTTCGTAATAGGAAAATGACGAAAACAAAAGCTATGAAAGCTAGAAGGAAATTAATAAGTGTAAGATAAACACCCTAAAAATAGCTAAAACTTTTATTCTTATTATTTTTTTCTATTTTCAATAATAACGGAGCTAGACCGACTTTAAAAGATGAAGTAATTTTAATATTTTGCTTATATCTAGTAGGCCTTGGATTTTTTCAAAGAAACATAAGCACATCTCAAATAAGCTCATAAAACTGCAATTCTTTCTCCATTTAGCAAACGAGATATGCTCTTTTTAGAAATGTCTAAGCCAACTATGATTACTATTTAAAAAAATGTAACTTAATGTTATAACTTAAAAACTATGAAAGCTAGAAGAAAACTAATAAGTGTAAGATAAACACAGTAAAAATAGCTAAAACTTTTATTCTTATTATTTTTTTTCCATTTTCAATAATAACGGCGCTAGACCGACTTTAACAAATTAAGTAATTTTAATATTTTGCTTGTATCTAGTAGGTCCTGGATTTTTTCAAAGAAACAAAAGCACATCTCAAATAAGCTCATAAAACTGCAATTCTTTCTCCATTTAGCAAACGAGATATGCTCTTTTTAGAAATGTCTAAGCCAACTATGATTACTATTTAAAAAAATGTAACTTAATGTTATAACTCAAAAACTATGAAAGCTAGAAGAAAACTAATAAGTGTAAGATAAACACCGTAAAAATAGCTAAAACTTTTATTCTTATTATTTTTTTTCCATTTTCAATAATAACGGCGCTAGACCGACTTTAACAAATTAAGTAATTTTAATATTTTGCTTGTATCTAGTAGGTCCTGGATTTTTTCAAAGAAACAAAAGCACATCTCAAATAAGTTCATAAAACTGCAATTCTTTCTCCATTTAACCAATCTTCTATCTTTCACGGTTTCCGAGATCCCTATAGTAATAATGAAAAAAAACTCACCCTGTATACAGTGTGTCCCCGATAGGTGAAACGACTCTTGTAAAAGGTAAAAAATTTTCGATTTAAATTTTCATTTTTTGAGGTCCTGCTTGGTTAAAGGCGAATTTCTAACATAATTTCAGTTTCGAAAAATCAAGTATGCCTTGGAAATTTTCAAAAAACCCATTTTTTTGTAAGGTAAAGTGCCCTTTATGTGACAAATACGACAAAAAGTTATTAAGAAAAGTTGTTTAGAATAAACATCTAGGCCCCTATACCAAATTTCAAAATCCTCGGCCAACTTTGATTTCTCACATTTTCTTTCAAGTTTATTTTCCAAATCAAAGAATTTTATTTTTAACAAAGTTTTTTTATTATAAAATAAACCACTTGGTTAAAAGTATTTGTTTTTCCAATAAAAAATTTTGCTAAAAGTAAAATTCTTTGATTTGGGAAATAACCTTGAAAGAAAATGTGAAAAATCAAAGTTGGCCGAGGATTTTGAAATTTGGTATAGGGGCCTAGATGTTGATTCTAAACAACTTTTATTAATAACTTTCTGTCGTATTTCTCACATAAAAGTCACTTTACTCTACAGAAAAATAGGTTTTTTGAAAATTACCAAGGCATACTTGATTTTTTAAAACTGAAATTATGTTAGCAGGGCTGAACCCCAAAAAATGAAAATTTAAATCAAAAATTTTTTTCCTTTCACAAGAGTCGTTTCACCTATCCGGGGACACACTGTATATATGGCAAATGCATATTTTGTATAATTGATTTGCTGATGAAACTTTTTACATAGGTATACTAATTATGTGAAAACAAATCGTTAAGCCAAGTTTCATTTTGCATATTTTGCATATGTACATGTTTTGGAGCATACTTTGTGGATTTTGCATATTTGGTTATAGTTAGCAATAATTTGTAATGTATGAACTGTTTGAGATTTTTTTAAAAATTTATTATTTCATAAAATTTATTAATATTTTGTATGCAACTGAGATACATACTTTCACTTTCTGCTGCTGGAGTGCAGTGTGGGTATCGAAATAAGCAGAGATAAGGGGAAGTCCCTGTTACAATCTTTGACTATATAAACAGCCAGCAACCCCCATTTTTCTCATAGAAACAATGTATAAGGAATCAGCCAACGTAGAATCCATTTCAAGAGTCGAACTTCAAGTGTTGGGTGAATAATAGCCTGGCGGGGTTAGGGAAAATCTCATTTTTATGTGGGCTTACAACTTGAAGTTGGCGTTGGCCGTCCATGTTTCTATAGTCAAATGTTAAAATGAATAACGTCTTTGAATAAAAATTAGAGAAATAAATATACTCATACAAAATAATTAACATTTTTACATTATTTAGAATACTTCTTATTTTCAAAAGAATTAGAGAATATTATGTTCATATATTGTAACTTGAGGTGCATATACTAAACAAAATTTAAGCATATATATGCGAATATTTTCGTACATTTGAGTGCATATAATTATCAGCTTTACTCATGACTTTCCTACCGGATTTCCGTGAAAACTGTTGCTTGTATGTAAAAACTATAGATAACCTTTTTTGTAGAGAATTTTGTTACCTTTCTTTTGTTATTTCACCTGCATAGTCGTAAAGTTGATAGGAATGAAAATGTAGTTGAAAAACCGAAAAATCGACCTGAGCACTGCAAAACGTTATGCGTACAACGGATCGTTGGGGACTTCTCAACCCTTATTTGGAACGACGAAAGGTAGGTGTAAACCAAATTTTAGCTCTCTAGGATTTTTTCCGAGGTTACATCTATTTTTCGAATAAATGCACTGGACTATAAGGTACAAGTTATATAATAAATATTGTGTTTCCTACATAAATCAAATGTAGTATTATTATCATTGTTACCAAGCAGTAACATTTTGAAATTTTTAGTGACCAAAGTATACCGGGTGCTGACTTGCGCAACGCACCATAGGAATTTGCATAGTAAATTCTTTATGTTCAATTATTTGCTCCCCTAATTATTTTAGAGTTAAAGTGTAAATAAATTTTTTGTAGAGAAAAAAATACTGCATCCATTCATACTATTGCTAACAATTTTTGATTTTCCAGAACCGAAGGAATGCAAAAAATCAAACTAGCATTTTTACAAGAATCAGTGATGCCATGGAATTATTGAAACAAGCCAATGCCAACGCAAGTGCGTGCGGGGCGATCATCCAGTCACTGCCGTCAAAAGATTGAATTTATTGCTGTTTTTCTCTTCTCTTTTGGTGTAAGTTCTGAACCTCATTATTACACCTACAATTATTTAATAACGTGCCTGTAGTCTTAAACTTAAAATAAATCAGTCTTTTAATGGTTATACTGTTTGGAATTTGCCGATACGGATATTTTACAATAAACAAGGAGCTTAGTTAACGAACGTCCACCATACTCGTAAAACCATTTTTATTATGGACAGGGTCTATAGTAGAGAGGCCAAACTAAATTATCTCGTCAAATAACGATTTTCGTGGGACTGAGTAGCTTTATACCGACAAGTGGTACCTTCTTATTCGGTGGTGTTTCCTGAGTATGAAAAATTATGTTGTCGCTTTCTCAGCCTGTGGAGAGAAGAGCTATGCCGTCACAAATATGGCCATTCTTGGTTCCAGGTTTTAGTACAGGAAAGCTAGGGTTTAACCCAAACATCAAAAAAAAAGTTCTACCCAGCAGGAAACTGTTTAGTACCCTTCTCTCAATAGGTGGTAAAAAGTTGCACAACATTGGGCGTCGGGTTTAGGAGGGAGGGGGGTGGAAATGTGGTAAAATGGTAGGTTTCAACAGTTTTATAGTTTTTCGCAAATATCTCGTTAACTGCAAGGTTTAGCGCAAACTTTATCTTATACAAAATTAATCTATATTTAATTTACAATAAAAATGGTCTTATGCATTTTTGACTTCCCGATAAGGGTTACAGAGATATGGAAGGGGTAATAATGTCATTATTTTCCAGTTAGCTTGGGATTCATCGTATTCACTTAAAAATGAGTGTGTTTCGTTATAAAAAGTACTTAGTGACGCATCAATAAGATAGGAACATTTGCATGTGTGTGTGTATGTATGTATGTTGGTACAGAGCTGGCAACTCTGCTACCATATAGGTGGAAACACCAAATGCTGAAGAATCGTCGAAAGACGCCCTATGCTTCTACAGGAGCAAAAACGAATGATGATGATGATGATGTATGTATGTACGGCTATGTGTATGTATATGATAATATATCTACATTGCTTCCCTCCTTTATCGCTTTTATTTTCATTTTGCCTATTTTTCTCTTTGAATAATTCATTATATCGTTTTTTTCGTTCCCATTTGTGTTCTTATAATTACACCTACTTAAATTACCTCCATCTTTTGTCATATTTTCCTAAAAAGATAAAATCATGTGGATATCATTGAAACAGGGTTAACTACAAACTTTATCTAATAAGCTGTAATACAAAAAATAATGGAAATTGTTTTCTTCACAATACATGCTTTTCAGTAAATTCAATGTTCTTCAATGAAAAGTGGTATGTATAACGTTCAAGGTAGTTACATAATAATAAATAACAGCAATCAGTAACCTAAAAACCTTCAAGCTCTTTTTCATGTTGAAGATTATCTTCATCGATGCCGTCATCAATAATTAGTGCATCTGTGTTGGTGCACCCATGTCCGGAGCAATTCTTGCACATGTTTGAGCATTTCAAGCCACTCTGTCGACGCTTACAGTTCCTAACACACCCCGCATTACAAGTTAAGTGTAAACAATGAGGGAGAGCAATTTTTCAGGATCAGCTGCCTTTGTGGTTGCAACTGGACGCACATAACCACCAATCCTTTTCCAACCCCATTTTAGTGAATCTTTATTGAGATTGAGCCATTGCTGCACTTGATGGTAAACTCTATAAGAGTGTTGTTGTGCAGCTGCTGAAGTAGGGAAAAGTACAGCCAACCTGAAATTTGTGTGTACAGGCTCCTTTGCGATGGTCTACAAATAACATTGATGGCGCAGATTATCCAAATTATCTGCATTTGTTGATGCAAATATCGAAAGGAAGAAATGGTTTCCAGCCAGTTACTACACCTGGGTCTGCATTTGGGTGGTTAAAAATCAACTGCTTTAAGTAAAATTCCTTGTCACGTCGCACGCTTTCAGAAGGCGTTATTTTTCCCTTTCTATAAATTGAAGAGGCGGTATCACATCCGGAGAAAGTGTAAACTGCCAAGAGAACATCCTTAATTTTCTCGATACCACGCTGAATGTCTCCAATGCAGTAAACTTTTTCTTCTTGGTTATACCTTTATTCGGTGCAACCATCTTCAACTGTTTGATGGCTGGAGAATGAAAAACCAACAAGACCAATAAATCGGTGTCATTGCCAATTACGATACCCTCTGTTTCCTTCTTTGATTCGTCAACTGTAGTAAAAACGATCTTGGTGTCAGCATCACATTCTGCCTGAATCACTTTGCAGCCAGCTTGCTGTAAGTGTACAGTGATGAGAGTAATCAGTTGTATCTTGTTCTTAATACTAGTTAGACATTTTGCTTGTCCTAGAGTGGCATTAATTCCATCTTCCACTTTCACTTCAACATGTGTAGTAGTGGATGATCTGCGTAAATGTTGTTCGTCTTTTATGCTGGGTGCTTTACCATAACCACCTGGCCTCCCCACTTCTTTGAACACTTTATATAATACACTTGGAGAGAATATTACGAGTTCATAGGCGTGATTTTTGCTTTTTTTGACAAACTGAAAAAGTTACATTTTTACCCTCTCTATATTTCCGTAATCCTTTACTGCAGTGCAAACATTCATACGACCATTTTTATTGTAAATTAAATGTACATTAATTTTGTATAAGATCAAGTTTGCGCTAAACCTTGCAGTTAACGAGATATTTGCGAAAAACTGTAAAACTGTTGAAACCTACCATTTTACCACCTTTCCAACCCCCTCCCGCCTAAATCCGACACGCAAGGTCATGCAACTTTTTTCCACTTACTAAGAGGAGGGTACTAAACAGTTTGCCACTGGGTAGAATTTTCTTTTTTGGATGTTTGGGTTAAACCTAGTCTTACTGTATTAAAACCTGATACCAAGAATCGCCATCTTTGTGACGTCATAGCTCCTTCCTCCACAGGCTGAGAAAGCGACAACAGGAGTTTTTCTACTAAGGAAACACCGCTGATTACAATGGTATCACTTGTCGGTATAAACCTACTCAGTCCCACGAAAATAATTATTAATTCACTTGGCCTCCCTACTACTAGGTACCTTAGAGACATTAAGCAGAACATAATTAATAATGAAACATCAATGACAAACAAACAAACAACACATATTGTCGCTCCGCACGCATTTGCGTTGGCACTGGCTTGTTTCAATAATTCCATGGCATCACTGATTTTTGTAAAAATGCTAGTTTGTTTTTTGCATTTATTCAGTTCCGGAAAATGAAAAATTGTTAGCAACAGTATGAATGGGTGCAGTATTTTTGTCTCTACAAAAAATGTATGTACACTTAAGCTCTAAAATAATTAGGGGAGCAAATAATTGAACATAAAGAATTTACTATGCAAATTCCTATGGTGCGTCGCGCAAGTCAGCACCCGGTATAATAAAGTATATATCAGAAAAGGTAAAAGATATCAAAAAAATCTGGTGTGATACACGCACACAACTTCCTTTCTTATAATTAGCCAAAACATTTAATTTTTAAACATTTGTCAACATTTTTCTAAAATTACAAATTCTACAGACGCCGTACAAAATCGAGTTAGTTAAAGTGAATATAAAAAAACAATTTAGAAGTATTCAACTGGAAAATCATCTATCTTAAATCAATACACATTAAAATTTTAATAAAAATGAGAAGTTTGAAAAACGTTAGCCGTTTTTGAAAAATAAAAAAAAACTGAAAAATCATAAGAGTAAACACCATACTTCCGATTATGTGATTTTCTTCAAAAGCTTGCTGTCGCATCTAGATGGTACACAAAAGCTATATATGAAGTTTCAATGCCATACCTCTTTTGGTTTTTGAGATATTCTGTTCACAGACAGACAGACCAATGAACAAAAACATGTTTTTTTGAGTTCAGGAGACTCTGAAACGTGAAGATCTGTTGAAAACTCAATTTTGAATTTTTGGGGTGAATCCAATACTTCCTTTATTGTAAAAGGAAGTAAAAATTGTAATAACCTTTTTGGTTAGTTATTTTATATGAAACAAAAGGTTATAAGGAAAATTTGCTTAGAACCAAACACAAACGAGTTACAGAGGAACAAAGTATTAGAGTCACTTCCGGTGGCCATCTTGAAAATATAGACTGTCTGCCATGGAATCAGGCAAAACACCTGACAATATGTGATTGTATGGTTCATGAGCTATACATCCCATATAGCAGAGCTGGGCAAAATACTTTTAAAAAGTATTTAACTACTGAATACTTTAAAAGTATTTAAATACCCATGTTAAAATTATGTAAATACTTTTAGTTTTTAGATATCACTAAAATGTAAGACTTGTGAAGTATTTAAATAGTAATGCAGCATTGATAATCTTTTTAGCAGTTTAACAATTCTTAAAAACTAAATTTAAAGTTCATAATTTCCTTTCATTTGTATACTTGTAATAATTGTAGCAAGTCAAGTAGTACAGATGGGATAACTTAAGCTATTTTACATGAATTATTAAAAACCCAAAAAATAGATATATATTGGTTTGTGGTGAATGCATAGTTTTTATATTTGAGAAAGAAAAATACTTGAGATTTTATGTTTTTAGTTTTTCCAGAGTAATTTTCATACTGGCGATTGTTGGTATTACGAATCCATAATATATATTAGCTTTTCCTTTCAGAATATCTAATGCTAAAACCAGTGACTTAGAAACGTATTCCGTCAAATACTCCACTTCATTTTTAATCAAGCAATATTGTTTAATTGAAAGCTTTTCATAAAAAATAAATTTTATTTTTTTGCTAAAATTTGGATTACGGACTCATAGTGTGAATTCCAACATATAATGCCTAATAATGCCAGAATAGTTCAAATGATGACCTAAAAGACGTATAAAATTATGCAAAAAGTATTTACTAGTTAGAAATATTTTTTTTAAGAAATAAAAGTTTTTTTTTATTAACTCCAAGACTAATTTACACCTGTCTGAAAGACAACAAGTAAATGGTTTGATATACATAAAGTATAATAATATGTAGGCAGTCATCCATTGAATCATGCCTTTAAAAGAAATAAAAGTAGTTAAATACTCTCCAAGGTATTTAATTACCTTTTTTCTATAGCACATGTTAAAGTGTGCTTTTATCAACTCAAAACAAAAGGTCAAGTTTTACTTTAACAGCAAGGGTAGATAAAGTAGCACTTTAACATCAAGGATAGATAATAGTATATTATGTATCAAGTTTTATAAACGTCATTTTAGTCACGAATTTTATTAATCACGAGCGAAGCTCAGCGGAGCGAGTGTTTAATAAAAGAGTGACTAATAAGTTTATAAAACGTGTTGCATACTATACTTTTTCTACGACCGCAAATTTAGACAATATAACATTATTTCATTAGGATTTTGAAAATTATGTTAGGTTAAATTATGCTTGATAAACGTCAAAGTTGACTTTTCAAAATTGAAAACTAACTTGATTTTAGTTTTGGCTGTGGCTAATAAAGCAAATACTGTTTGAACCTAACTTCACCCCATGACTAAAACGTCGATGCCAACTTCAGCTCGTGACTAAGAGGCTCTTTAGTCATAGCTTATGAAGGCATGACTAAAAGGTCACTTAGCGACGTGTATGTTAGTATGTTAAATGCCGTTTTAGTTACAGGAGTAGAAAAAGTAATTTAATTTTCTAACTTTTGTTTAAATTAAATATGACAGCTTCGTATTATCGTAGCAACCCAATCTAGCTACTGACATTTTGAAATGTGATTGACTGTCATTATTTTCTTTTAAAATTGTTAAAGTTCGTGCCATAGAAAAAAATATTGTATTATACACGGCGATAAAGTTATTTCTATCCACTCTTGAATCATTAACGTCTCGACTTCGTCTCGACGTTAAACAATTCACTCGTGGATAAAATTTAACTTAATCGTCTTGTATAATAAATTACTATTATTTCTCCAAGAAATATATTTCCAACTAGTAAATACTTTTTGCATAATTTTAAACGTCCAACACTTCATCATTTGAGCATATTTAAATATTCTCAACGTATT
The DNA here is from genome assembly GCA_940337035.1 of Agriotes lineatus. Taxonomy (NCBI): domain Eukaryota; kingdom Metazoa; phylum Arthropoda; class Insecta; order Coleoptera; family Elateridae; genus Agriotes; species Agriotes lineatus. Next base: position 181,953,117 of record OW679195.1, on the reverse strand, counting down.
TAAATACTCTAAAAATATTTAAATAGCTTAAAAGTATTTAAATACTAAATACTTTGCAAAGTATTTGCACCTACAAATATAAATACAGCCCATTAAAAAGTATTTAAATACCTAGTAATTAAATACTACAAAGTATTTATATAAAAAAAGTATTTACAAATACAAATACTGCCCAGCCCTGCCATATAGTCATACTATTCCATCATTTAAAATCCCACAGAATTACATTTGCCCCTGCACTATACATAATTACTTCTCTTCTATAGCAGGGTTGTAAAAGTAAAATGAAATGCCTAAATTTTGGGGAGGTTTTGGGTGTCTAGCTGTAGTCTTGCACACCCGATAGTTGACACTTAGGCTGGTCCTGTTTATGAGCTATTTAAGAATTAAATTAAGCAGCTAAAAGTAATATTCATTTCCATTACAGCAGAAATATAGTCACTACTTTATTTGCTGTCACAATTGACAATAGTGCACCTTTGTGACATTTTGAAGAGTTTATGAACCCAGAGTGTTCTTATTACAATTCCTCATATTGTTCACTGTTTTGTTACTGAAATAATATAGCAGCTGTATTAAAACGCGTAATCACTGCTATATTGTCTTGTAATCTATCTTACCCTAACACCCCACATGGTAATCTCCCAGCATAATATTGAATAATAAGCTCGATATCGACTATTGCAACGAAAATAGAGTATGAAACTTCTAAACCATTAATTCTCAGTCTTAAGCCATACCTAACTGCACCTCCCATTCTCACTCCCACACTACGGTTGTGCTTAATTACTTCCCTGAATACAAACTACAAAGCGGGGTACCTCATAAAGATAAAAACCCGTGGTCCCCTCTGCAAAATGCTGTGCACTTGGATAATGTGTGGGTTTTCGATTTTAGTTAGGATCTCCAGCTCCCTGGGGAAGAACTTGTCTAAAAAATCACGGGGCGCCTTCTCCTTGTCGAAGATTTTGCAGGCCAGGCGCATCTTTTTCGGGCCCGAGGTGCCGTCCACATAGTCGGCCAAGTGCACGGTCGCATAAGAGCCTTGTCCAATTTTCTTGCCAATCAGGTAACCGCGCTGCTCCAAAGCATTAATTTCTGAGTTTCGAGGGCTGAGCCGAGTGGCCATAGATGTGCGTGTAGGGCCTCCCTCTTTGCAGTCGCATGTGTCACTTCACTGTTTGCAGCGAAACGTACCTGGAGAGTTATCCATCGACAATTTAGCACTGGTATGTCACTTGGAATTTACTTGTGACAAATGTATCTTCCAGAGTAATAAAATTTGGGCCACACAGAAAATTTTTTGATATCCTCTAAATGAGTGCTTCAGTTGACAGATACACAAATTTTGTCACCTTGGCGACTTTGATACTTTGTTTTTTGTCAGAAATCTTTATTAAATGTAATCTTACAGTCTCGCTTGCTAACTACATAATCCAACATAGAAAAGTATAACAATCACACATAAAAAACTTGCAACAACGTACACTAATACTAATTTACATAAGCAATTGGCGGAGTTTTATTCATCGTCCTCCTGTAGTCCTGCTTCCAACGCGGCTTCCATCGCGGTTTCCGTCTGCTCTTCAGCTTCGTTTTCTGCTTCCATAGCCTCTGCTTGTTGTTCAGGTTCAGGTTGGTCCTCGATAGGCTCATCTTGTATCGGTACAGGCAACTGTTTGCCCTTCTTGTCTTCATCTTCATCTTCACTGTCGGTGTCTCTGTCTTCTCCAGGGTGCGAAGAAATGAACCCTTTGTGTTCTTTAACTTCACATGCACCAGGTTCTGTCCATTTCATTTGGGATTGCTGAAAATTGAAAGAGTCGTTATTATTTATAGTAGTCTACCATTTGAGTATAGCTTTAAAAAAGATTCAATCTGAAATATACCATTTGGAAAAGGCCTATCGAAATGTATAATATAGCATATAGATGAGGTGCTAAGAGGATATGCAAAATATGAGTGACGAGTTTTGAAATTACGTTTTATAGTACTGCAACCAGAGCTGGGACGATTACAAGAAAAAAGTAATCAAGTACCGATTACAATTATTTGTATAAAAATGATTTTACTTATGTTTCGATTACAATTACTCTTTGAAATTCAATCAAAAATAAATATTAACGAACGACCGTCCGAATTGAAGGAAAATGAATGATGAAGGTTGAAATAAAGCAACCAAGAAATGAAAGATTATTTATTTCGAACATATATATGGAAAGAAATTAAAACAATCTGATTACACTAAATCACGCAAACGCATACTTAATTTAATCCTAAATAAAACATAACTGCATATATTTGAAACTAAACTAAAAACACTGTTATAATTAACTTCATATCTAACCTATACAGAGCGATTGGCTTTCATCAAAACTAACTTTTCGATATTTTCGTCGCTTAAAGCGTTTCGTTGAGTAGTATTTATAATTGAGGCAAAAGAAAACAATTGCTTCACAGGAGCCGAAGATGGCTAACAAGTGTTATATTTCAGGAACATTTTCTTTAAGAGTGGATAATCATTTAACAACGATACATGTTTTCTTTGGTCATCTAAATCAGGGCTGTCCAACAGTTGGCCCGCGGGCCGCTTGCGGCCCGCCAGGATATTTTTGCGGCCCGCGGATCTAAATCCCCCTTGAGTCCACCAGTCCTGATCCTGTCCTTTCTTTTTCTCCCTGGACCCTCTGGTCTGACACGCTGAACTGTCTAACGGAGTAGGCCTCCAACCCTTACTAGACCAGGCTTCAAGGGAGATGACGTGTTGTACTGTCAGACCGAAAAGTTCAAATTTTCCGCAAGGGCAAGATGACTAGAATTTGATTTTACCTTGATTGTTGAACTTTCTTGAGAAATCGAATCCCTGAGGCTTTAACCCTGTCTTAATACGCTGTACTGTTGTGCAGGATAAACTGCTTAAAAGCCATTTCCAACCGCCTAATTTTTAAACGCAAATCCCGGCCCCCCGAAAGGTGAAACACTCCTCATAACCTCATTTTATTAATAATTAAATCTGTAACCTGTAGGAATCTCTATCCCGCTTGTGAGCGGCTAGAGTCTTGTAGCCGCCCTTTAAAAACTCACCTGCAGGGCCACTTTTTGGTCATTAAAAGGCGAATTCCTGGACTTCGACGTTCGATTCCGCAGTCCGCAAATTCCCTACCAGAGGAATGTCAATATCATTTTCTGGCTCAAGGCGAATACATTCCATCTGCAGGATTTGATACCGCGTTCGTTCCAAGAACGACGGCGAGCCGTCGTAAGATATCAGCAACCTCTGCACCAGGATTTAGGTACTAACGCGCGCCCCAGGTAACCCTTAAAATCGCTAAATTCACCGAAAAATTACAGCTTAAAATTACTGCTGAGTGGAAGGTCAAGTTTGCAGGAACAAGAGACCTACTCAGCCCATTTCCTGAAGAATCGGTGTGCGTACCGGCGGACTACCAATAGGGACCCGCAACACTCGCCGGTGCATTGGGTTGCAGCTCGACCCACGAAACCAGACACCGTTCCAGAAGAACATGTTAATTTTAAATAATGTACAACTTAGTGTTATTTTTAATTAATCATGGTAAATAGCTAAAATCATTATATTTGTTTTGGTAATTATCTGGTGTTTTACCTAATCAAATATATATTTGAGTGAACGTATTTCTCCGGATTTGAGCTTAACCTGAGGGGTAAATCTTTACACCCTGTATATCTCTTTTATGTTTCAATGATTTTTGTAATGTAACCTAAACTTCTTGAATAAACAAAAATTTGTATTAAATATACACGTTTTTATATTTATTACAAATCACTTACGAAGTCGCATACGACACATTTTATGATGCGGCCCTCATAACCTTCAAATTTTTTACAGTGGCCCTTGGGCCCCTTGAAGTTGGACAGCCCTGATCTAAATATTTCAATAATTCCAACTGAATTCTTTAATATGCTTCACTAGAATTTGTATTAGCAGCTAATACTGTGGAACTATTGTTCATATTGAAATTGAAGAAATTGTCAATATCTCTTGAGAAGTGTGTTTATTATCGCTATCGGACATTTCATTTACAACTTGTTTTTCTCCTGCGGCAATGACATACCCTTTTAATATCTTCTACAGCGACTTTTGAAAAATCCTTGATAGAATTGAACCATTTCAATTTAATATTTGGACATAGGACAGAAGCTACTACTCCAAGGTAGTGATGTAAATTACCCGGGTATTTATTTTTAGGGGTAAATACCTGGGGTATTTACCCGGGTAAATACCCAAAATGGGTATTTAAGCGGATATTTGCAGAATCATTTACAAATATTATAAAGCTAATCTAATCAGTATAATTGATTGGTAAGTGAAGGTGCTCTATTCGAATTTTATAAAAATGTAGAATAAAAAAGCTGCACTGAGGACATTTACTGCCCAAAATACCAATGAGGCCATAACTATACAGGTTGCCTAAAATTGTACGGAACATGACAAGTCCATGAGTTGGAAAAGGTTCAAATACTATTTGCCATAAGAGCAGGGTTGGTAAAAACCCGGATTTTTTCAGAAATTATCTGCCCACTGGGTTTTTTCGGGTTTTATTGGGTTTTTTCGAGTTTTAGATAAATTCAATGTTTTTTGGATTTAGGTATCCTATGTAAAAATCTAAATAAATATTAATTTTTATTTTTAGATAAAAGGTAGATACTTGAGTAATTTGTAATTTACCTATGCCATTAAGCATTCTTTAAACATGTAAATCATGTAAATGGGATTATATGTACAGTGAAATCTCTCTTACCGGACACCTCTAATAAGCGGACACCTCTCTTGCACGGACATTTTGTTGGGAACCAAATTGCTTGCATTAACTTTACTAATAAAATTTTCTCTATTAAACGGACACTCTCTTAAACAGACACGGACACCATTTTTCGACAATTTTTAGACTGTGAATCTCTCTTGTACGGACACTTCAAAATGCAGGCCCAGCTAATGGCGTCAAAACAATCCATAAATCCAACATTTAATGATCATGTTGTTAAATTATCGAATTCTTTTGCAATATGGCGGTATTAAGTCAACTCAAATCAGCATTATGACCGCAGGAAATTCGACACTTTCATTACCCTATGCATGATATTACAAAACAGTCCATGTCGCCCAATTTTAGAGGTCTGCAATTCAAAACTAGTTTGCCTTTTGCCTGAGCAGCCCATTATGATAAAGATAAAAATAAAAATAGGAAAAATGTTTCCTGCTTGCTTTTATGGAAAGACAGAACAAGAAAACTAGGCCCAGGGCCGTCCCGCGACCGCGGAGCCTGCGGGTATCAAGTTACGCTGTAATCAATTTGAACCAGACGACGATTTACCCTTATCAGTAATGGTTGAACTGTATAGGAATATTCCAGAAATCGAAGACGTCGACCCTGACAAATTTATAAACACTGACAAAGAAATAATCCTGGAAGATGATGTAACTGAAATTTCAGGTGAATCAGCTGCCGTTGATATGCAGTTGGCAGAATTAGAAAATGATGGCAACTTCATCATCATCATAGCCTGTGGGATCCCATTATTGGGCAAAGGCCTCCTCCAGGGTTTTCCATTTTTCTCGATCTTTTCCATATTGCATCCAGTTTTCACCTGTTAGATGTTTTAATTCGTCAGTCCAGCGGGTTTTTGGTCTGCCTCTTGGTCTTCGTTTCATATGTGGTGTCCATTTTGTAGTTCTTAATGTCCATCTGTCCTTCATTCTACAGATGTGCCCGGCCCATCTCCATTTCTGTTTCTTACACTCGCGCACTATATCAATTGTTTTAAATTTACGTCTTAAGTCCACTATTTTCACTTTATCACTTAGTTTTATTTTTAAGATGTTACGTATCATTTTGTTTTGTGTAGTTTCTAGTTTTTTGAGTTCATTTTTGGTCATAGACCATGTTTCTGCTCCATATGTCATTGTTGGTATTACACAGCTATTGAAAACCTTGCTCTTGAGATAATTGGGTGTTTCTGTTTTTAATATTTCTTTTAGTGACCAGAATTTTCTCCAACCTTGTGTGATTCTCCTTTGTAGCTCTTTTTCTCTTTTGTCTTTAAACGTTATTATTTGTCCTAAATAAACACTTTCTTCTGCATATGCTATTTCTTTTTCTTCTATTGTTACTTTGAGTTTTCGTCCATTAGTGATAATCTTCGTTTTGTTAAAGTTGATTTTTAACCCTATTGTTTTGCCAGCTTCATTTAATTCATTTAGCATTTTGCTCAATTCTTTGCTATTTTTCGCAAAAACCGCCACGTCATCTGCAAATCTTAAATTTGATAAATTCTTTCCATCGATCAGAATACCTTTGTATTTCCAATTTAGGTTTTTAAATAGATGTTCTAATGTAATGTTAAATAGGTCTGGAGATAACGGATCACCTTGGCGAACTCCTCTTTTGATTTTAAAACTTGGACCTTTGCTTTCTAGCTGTATGTATGCAGAGTTATTTTTAAGTAGTTTCCAAATTAATTTTATATACTTATTTTCTACTTTAAAATGAATTAACGCTTGTATAATGCTTATATGTTCTAGGGAGTCAAAGGCTTTTTCGAAGTCTATTAAGGCAATGTAAAGTTCTGTATTATATTCAGTATGTTTTTCGATAATTTGGTTAATTGTCTGAAGGTGGTCAATTGTCGAGAAACCCTTTCGAAATCCTGCTTGATCTATTGAGTAATTTGGTTCTAATTGTTTGTATAAACGGGTTTGGAGAATATTTGTGAAAATTTTATAAATATTTGTGATCAAACTTATTGGGCGATAATTTGTGATTTTTTCTTTTCCTCCTTTTTTATGTAGTAATATGATTGTTGATTTGGTCCATTGTTCGGGTATAATTTCTTCTTGTATGATTTTATTAAACAGTAAATGTAGTTTGTCTAAAATTTCTTCTATTCCATCTTTAAGCATTTCATAAGCAGAGCTGGGCAGTACTCGAGTACAAGTACTCAAACACTGTACTCTAAGTACAATTCGGGTACTCTGTACCCGGTACCCAGTACAATTTTCAATAAAGTACTCTGTATTCGTACCCGTCATCACATTGGGTAGAAGTATCCGATACCCGCGTCTTTTATGAGTACATTTGTCCGAGTACTTTAATACCCAAAGCGCAAGCGCAAGTGCGCCATGCAAGTTTGGACTTGGCTGTGTTTGGCGGTGTCGCCAGTGTCTGTTTGTACGAGAAGGCGAAGCGACTGACATGACAACACTCTAACTCTCCAACGATTCAAATACAACACGCTATCATAACTAACCCTACAAGCTGCCGCTACTGTGGTTTTCTTGAAGACTTGAGCGCTCGAGGTAAGGGGCATATTAATATTGTATTATTAGTTATCATATATTTTTGTTGGTTGTACAAAGAAATGTAATAAACTGATAAACTGTTTTGTTTATTTTGCTTATTATAAACCGAAAACAATGTTAAGTAAAAGTGGTGGGGGAAGAAACATGTACTTGCAAATAGTACTCTTGAAATTCGAGTACTTGTACTCGGAGTACTGTACTCGACAGGGTGTGCAATGAGTATAATACTCGGTACTCTGTACTCGTTCTTTAGTTAAGGCATGTACTTGGTACTCGGTACCCGAGTACAATTTATCAGTACCCGGCCCAGCTCTGTTCATAAGTTATCCCATCATCTCCTGGTGCTTTCCCGCATTTTGAATTTGCTATAGCTTTTCTTATTTCCGTTTTTTGGATTGGTGGGGCTTTGCTTTCAACTTCTATGGGGATTAATTCATCGATATTTCTGTTTTGTTTGTTGTTATATAATTGTTTGTAAAATTCTGTTGCTACTTGTATAATTTCATACCTATTTTGCACTAGTTTGTTGTCTTGGTTAGGGTCTTCTAGCTTGTGTATCCATTTTTTCCCTTTCTCTAGCTGTTTGTAGACTTCCTTGGTTGATCCTGAGTGGTGTAGAATGTTATTTATTTTCTTTTTTTGTGCTTCACGTAAATCTCTTCTTATTTCTCTTTTCGTTAATTTGTCTAGTTCTGCGAATTCTACTTTACTTTTCCCGTCTGTTAGTCTTTTTGGTTTCAATATTTCTCTTTGCTTAATAAGTTCCTTTGTGTTTTCTGAGAATTGATCTGTCTTCCCGTTGTGTTTAATGTTCGTATTTCTCTGGGTGTCTTTACTTGCTTTTTGTAGCGTCCTTTCTAGGTCATTATAGATCTCTTGAGTGGTTTTTCCTTGTTGGTTTGTGTTCATGTTTATTTGTTGTAGGTTTCGCTTGAAGTTATTTGTATTCCAATAGTGTGTTCGTTTTATATTTTCTGTAAAAAGTTTGGCCCTTTCATAATGTTTTTGTATTTTTAGAGTCATTCGTATTAGTCGATGGTCGGAGCTGAATTCAAATCTGTTCAGTACTTCTGTGTTTTTTACTATCTGTTTATTGTTTGTAAGAATGTAATCAATTTGGTTTTTGTGCTGCCCATTTGGTGATAGCCAAGTCCATTGTTTTCCTGGTCTTTTTTTAAAGAGGGTATTTGTTATTACTAATTTGTTGCTAACTGCAAATTCTAGTAGTTTGAATCCCCTTTCGTTTCTCCTTCCATATCCAAAGGGGCCACATACTTGTTCTTCTCCTTCTGTGCGTTTGCCTATTTTGCAGTTAAAGTCGCCCATGATTACTATGTGTTTGGCTTCACTTTTATTTGTGTATTCGTGTGTTGTTTTATCTAGTAATGCATAGAACTGGTCTATCTCTTCTTCTGAGCTGCTCTTTGTTGGTGCATAGATTTGGATTATGACTAGGCTAGAATTATTTTCTATTTTTAATGTTAAAACTGCGATTCTTTCTGAAATACCCCGAAATTCTTTGATATTGGTTGAAAGATTTTTGTTTACACAAAAGCCTACTCCGGCTTGGCTTTTATTTTGACCTATCCAATATAGTATTATTCCATTTTTTCTTTGTATTATTGTTTCACCAGCTCTTCTTACCTCAGCCAGACCTAATACGTCCCATTTTATTTTTGTTAGTGCCGCTTCTAGTTCTTTGACGTTTTCTTCTTTTAGCAATGTTCTTACGTTAAGTGTGCATATATTTAATATCTTTGGCGTTTTTGTTTTGCTTACTGGAGGGTTTTGGTCTATATCACCCCTCTTGACCAGAGTTGTGGGGGATATTCTTTCCTTTATTGTTATTTCTTCAGTTTTGTCCATGGCCATAGCGTGTGTCGTCTTATTAGTGGTGTCTTCTGTTGGCTGTAATTGCTACACGATAGGTCTGTCCTCACGATGTTGATATGAGCTTAAACTTCCAGATCTATGGCGGAATGGTGTTTCGTGAAGTGTTGTTGTTTTTGGTAAGTGTGGTGCTAAAAATATCTGTAGTGTTGCTGCTTTATTTTTCTTGGTTTTGTTTTTGTTGATTTCTTCTGTGTTTGTTTTGTCTTCCTCAGGTAGGTGTCGCTTTTTTGATTTTTCTTGCTCTTCCTTGAACTGTTGCAATTCTTCTCCTTCTATTTTCTTTCCATCCACAATCAGCGAGTTGTATTTTAGTATTGCGTGTTTTCCCTTTTTTCTTAGGTACATCATTGTTGGGAGAATGTCCTTCCTTTCTTCGAGAATATTTCTTGGATAGTCTTCATCTATAGATATTTTTGATCCCTTTAGCATTTTTTTGTTTTCCAGGATAAGATATTTAAGTCTCATATTAATTACACTTATTACTATTGGGCTGTCTGTGTTTTTAGTTATCATTTTTCTGATCGATTCGATATCCCTTTCGTTGCATTGTATTTTTAGGTCTTTGTTCAAGAAATTTATAACTAATTTTTCTAAATCAAAATAGTTTGTTGAATTCGTTTTAAGTCCATATATTACTAAGTTCTTTTTCCGTTGTTCTCTTTCGATGTTGTTGAGTCTTTTCTCTTGTTCACCAAAGTAAAAGTTTCCCTCCAGCTCCAAATTGTTCTATACAGTCCACATATTGTTTGGTAAAAAGTTACACCATTTTAAGCGTCGGGTTTGGAGGGGGAGGGGGGAGAAGTTAGTAAATTAGTAGTTTTTATCAGTTTTTCTTAAATATTTCGAAAACTATGCGGTTTAGCGCGAAAAGTGTTATATATAAAAATAATCTACATTAAATTGCGAACAAAAATGGTCCTGTACATAATCTTGCTAAAGTGAACGGTTCCAGAGTTACGGAGGTAGTACGGTGTAATTAGTCCAAAAAACGGCCTAACCTCAACATCCAAAGTAAAAGTTTCCCTCCAACTCCAAATTGTTCTATACATTCCACATAGTGTTTGGTAAAAAGTTACACCATTTTAAGCGTCGGGTTTGGGGGGGGGGGGAAGGGGGAGAAGTTAGTAAATTAGTAGTTTTTTATCAGTTTTTCTTAAATATATCGAAAAATATGCGGTTTAGCGCGAAAAGTGTTATATACAAAAATAATCTACATTAAATTGCGAACAAAAATGGTCCTGTGCATAATTTTGCTAAAGTGAACGGTTCCAGAGTTACGGAGGGTGTAAATGTAGAAATTTTTTATATTTTTTGGAAAAAAATATGACATCACTAAGGACACTAATTTGTTTTGTTCTGCTGTCATTTTTGTTATTGTTCGTCTTTAGAATACTGTGCGAACTATGTGATAATCACAGGATTGTGGTTTGTTAAAGCAAATTGCCGCCTTTCTAGTCAGAGTAATTAGTTCACCACCCTTGTCCTTACAAGGTTTAAACACACACTCCGCCATAATTCACACACTTTAGCAAGATTATGCACAGAACCATTTTTGTTCGCAATTTAATGTAGATTATTTTTGTATATAACACTTTTCGCGCTAAACCGCATAGTTTTCGAAATATTTAAGAAAACTGATAAAAACTACTAATTTACTAACTTCTCGCCCCTTCCCGCCCCCAAACCCGACGCTTAAAATGGTGTAACTTTTTACCAAACAATATGTGGAATGTATAGAACAATTTGGAGTTGGAGGGAAACTTTTACTTTGGATGTTGAGGTTAGGCCGTTTTTTGGACTAATTACACCGTACTAAAAGTAATCAACTACAAGTATAAGCCGTTCACGATCTTTTTGGGTCAGGTGAGGCTATGACCATCTAGTAATTTTGTTGGCAGAACCTCTGTTGCAACTAAATTCCCTTATGGAAATTGACACTTTTTGTGTTAGGTTAGGTTCTTTCCAGTTTAAGGTTATATTTTCTAAATAATAATAATAATAATAATAATATTCTTTATTACCCTTGAGCAAATACACAAAAAAGAGAAATGACAGAGGAAAAGCACTATCAACTCAAACGGGTAACCACAAGGCGGGATTCAGCTGGTAGTAGGATATCCCACCCCTCTGATCTTCCATCCAAACCCTGATTAAAATAAATGAGAGTAAATTTGAAAAAATGCCTAAACTAAATTAAACTAGTATCTGTAACGATCAAGTCTACAATAGTGTTTAGACTAAATTAAAATTAAACAACTATAATATATTAAACCTAGTACAATTAAAGGAAGTTGACAAACACATTATTTAATTACTTAGTTGCCCAAGCTAATTGCATCCTAACTGATTGCGGAATAAGTCGTGACGCATTTTGTATTAAATTGTGCAAAATTAAGGGATATGTAATCCTTCAATACGTTATTGTAAATATGATATATTTGATAAGAAAAAGATCTTTCAAAACGGACAGTAGAGTGCTGCGGCGGCGAAATTAGGCCTCGGAATCGAGTATTAAGATTATGTACGTCTGTCCTGAAAGTGATTTTGTTGTATAAATACGGCGGACATTTATTAATTAAAATTTGATAAAAAAGAGTTGAACATTGAAGTAGCCTTCGATTATACATAGTTAACCAGCTGGCATCCGTCAGTTTATGAGATATGTGTTCGAATTTTCTTATGCCATAGATGAAACGAAGGCACGCATTTTGAACTTTCTGAATTTTGTCCGCAGTCACCTTGTCGATAGCTGGGTGGTAGACTGGAACACAGTAATTAAATTGGGAAAGCACAAAAGCTTCAGAAAGTATCTTTTTAATTGTGATGTTTAAGTACGACCTGTGAGGGTATAGTTTCCTAAGATGCATATAGCCGTGAGAAATGTATTTGGTTATCTGATCTCTGTAACGGAAAGTGTTATCTAAAATAAGGCCGAGACTTTTTACTTTATCTACCACAGGTATTCTTACATGATCAACATAAACATTTACAGAATTAGCCAAAAGACTACAGACATTTTTATTACCAAACAGTAAGACAGATGATTTGTCTGGATTAATTCTCAGGGAATGCTGTCTTGAAACCTCACAGATATACTGCAAATCTGAATTTATTTTATATATTGCCTCATCAAGATCAGGCATGTTAAAGGAGTAGTATAGTTGAGTGTCATCAGCGTATATATGTGTTTTGCAAAACTTTATATTCTTCATGAAAGTTGACGTATATATTGAGTACAACAAAGGCCCTAAAGTGGAACCTTGGGGAACCCCTTGCGTTATGGGTAATGTTTCAGAGTAAGTATTTGCCAACTGTACCATTTGTGTTCGCCCAGTTAAGTAGCTCGCAACTAAAGCAATAGCGTTTGCACCAAAACCGATAAATTTTAAAATTGTCAGCAATGTCTCATGATTAACGGTATCGAAGGCTTTACTAAAGTCCAAAAGAACCAAAACAGTAATTTTGCCTTGATCCGCAGCAGTAAGAATATCGTCTGTGACATTTAGCTGAGCAGTTGTACAGCTATAACCCGACCTAAATCCAGATTGTACTGCAGGTAAAATATTATTACTATCAACATAGTCAGCAATCTGTTTATTCATGACCTTCTCCATGACCTTTGACAGTACGGGAAGCAAGCTTATCGGCCTCAAATCTTTAAATTTTGATGGTTGTTTAATTTTCGGTATTGGTTTGACTATGGCATTCTTCCAGCATTGTGGAAATATACCATCAATAATACATGAATTTATTAAATGCGTTACATACGGAATTATATTTGGACAACACAACTGAATCATGTTAATATCAATGCCATCACTACCCAAAGCAGTTGACTTAATACCTAATATAATTTTCTGTATATCTTCACTATCAACTGTAGTAAAATTAAAATTTAAGCTTTTATAGGCATTACTATCATACATTTCAAGGGAGGGCAGATTAACATTGGCAGCATTAGAAATACCGTGTACGAAATAATTATTAATTTTGTTGGAATCCAATAAATTGTCGGGAATTTGATTTTGTTTGGTTTTACCAAGACCAATGGTACCCAACCGCTTCCACAACTCCTTCACGCCATAATTTTTAAGAACAAAATGAAAATAAGCTTTTTTTTCCTGTTTGAACATCAGTGTAGTAAAATTGCGTAATGACTTATAATACTCCCATTGCTGCGGTAGCCTAGTTCTCTTGAACTTTGCTTTAGCCTTGTTTCTTAATGAAACGAGTAATTTCAAATTATCCGTCAACCACGGTACAGGAGAGTTACTCAATTTTTTCGTTTTTAAGGGAGCATGCTTATCAAAAAGAGCAATAATATTATCATTAAAAAACGATAATTTCTCATTTATATTCGAAATATACAAAAGATTTTGAAACTGTATCAAAGAGAGATCATCCTTTAGCAATTTTAGGTTTATATCATTCAGTTTTCTATAAGTACGCATTACTGGCGTGATAACAGAAGCTGTAGTACATATATCAACAAAGGACAAATCGTGATCTGAAAAATTACAGTCAACTACACCACTCCCCGCTGTCGAACAGCAATTTGACACGATTACCAAATCAATTAATGAAGAAGAAGAAGCAGTAATTCTGGTTGGCTGGTTGATGATTTGATGCATGTCCATAGAATCTAATAAATTTTGTAAACTTACGGTAGCCGGATTTTCAAATTTAGAAAAATCAATGTTAAAATCACCCAGGGCGACTATGTTATCTGAGTAAGGCAAGCAATGAATAAGAGAGTTTTCAAACTCATTTAAAAAGTGTACATAATCCCTTTGGTGTGGATTATACAACGATCCCAAGACCAATTTCTCCTTACCATGATGTACAATAATCCACTTTTGTTCAATATTATCGTGTGGTATAGTAATTAAGGAATGTCTAATTGAGTGACGTATGTAAATACCAACACCCCCTGCTCGTCCATCACGATCCCTTCTTAAGAAAGTATAATCTTCGATATGCACAAATTCATCCAATATGCCAGGACTAAGCCAAGTTTCTGAAACAGTAAGTATGTCTATTTTATTTTGCTCAATAAAAACTTTTAAATCTGAAATTTTAGGTAACAAAGATTGAACGTTAAGATGGCCTATTCTTAAAATATTAGATGACATTGTAAATTAAAGTAGGACGACCATTCCAATAACTCAAATTAATTATAAAATTAAAAATAATTAAATATTACTACACAATCAACAAACTATTTACCAAAAACTAAGTATTTATGTAGTAGCAAATAGATAATAGATAAATTAATGAAATTTAAAGTAAAAATTGATAGCTAAATTTACAAAGATGCTCGTGTAGGCCTGAGTGCTGATAAGCGATAATCCCTTACTTACAGCACAGCAAAACCTAAGGTCACAATACAAGCATCGTAGCAGCTGTAGAGATTAAGCCTTATCGTTTATTAAGTCTTCTAAACTTCTAATTTGTTTAATTCCGTCAGCAGTTTTAACAAGAATTTTGCCCTCACTACTCCACACATTTTTAGCACTATACTTCTTAGCCGCTTCCTTCAGTAACTGATGTCGGAGTCGCGTTAGATCTTCTTTAATTACTACTCGACTATTTTTCAGAAGTTTTTTCTTACTAAAAACCAGTTGTTTTGTATTTCTGTGCACAAATTTCACTATGATGGGTTTGTGATAAGGCTCTCTGGCGGGTAATCGATGACTGCAGTCTATCTGATCTGGTTTTATGTCCAATTGCAGCTTTTCTTTGCAGATTTTTATAACAATATCGTCAGTATTCTCACCTTTGTTCTCCGATATCCCAAATATACGTAGACTGTTGCGTCTAGTATATTGCTCTAAGTTGTCCTGTGCACAGATGGTATCCTTCTTCACTTTTTCTAATTCCGCTTCTAATTCTTTAACCCGATTTTCATATATTTTAAGTTCATCCTTGAAACGACGAAGGAGCTCATTACCGAGTTTCTCGGAAAGGCTTTGAATTACAGCAGGAGAATTTAGAATCTTCTCAACACATCTGGTCACTAAAGCTTCCTCATCAGCAGTGGAGCGCGTGACCGGTTTATCTGGCATTTTGTTGGCTTGTTTTAAAAATATATAGTAAAAGAACTACGAGTGCTTAGTTGGACGTCTATACACTACGACCGCACATCACAGAATAGGTACATTGTTGCTGGATATTCTATAGTCTCCACATCGACTCGCGTTCTTTTAAATTTGGTCTGTCTTTTTTAAATTGGAAGTAGCATCGTTTAATGGAAATTTTTTGTTGTAACAAAACTATTTTGGACATTTTGACTTTTTCTTTGACGGAAATTAAAATTATTTTTACACATTTGATAAATTATTTATTTTCTTACGAATATTAAAATAATAAATCTGGCAATGTGGTGGCAAGAAAATGTCGAACAGACACTGACAGAAAAAAAAGTTGCATCCACTACATCATCGAATCAGTTAGTCCAACATGAAAAGAAAAAAATCATAGCCAACTCTGTCCCAAAAAGGTCGTGAACGGATTATACTAATTACTTAAAATGTAATTATTTACTCTAATTGATTACATTTGTAATCGATTACTTCCCAGCTCTGACTGCAACTACATAAAAAGCCATGGTGCACTTGAAAAATCTAGTCCCTTTGGATTTTTCAGAATACTTACATTATTAACAGTAAACTATACATCATTACAGATTTAAACAAACTTTTCATGTATCTTCATTACGTGAGGAAATAAATAAGAACACAATACTACAATAGGTATTTATGTATTCAGTGTTAAAAACTGAGGTACGTGTGGCAACACCAGAAGTGTGAGGTTGTAACATTTCTTGGTTATCTAGCGAGACAATTATAAAGGTGTAGTGAGAGAAACTTAATTAGTGAAAGATTGAATATTATTATTGTAAAATTTGAGTGCAAAGTGAGGTAATGGAGAGTAAATTAAAAACAAAAACTTAAATATAGTGCTGAATGTTAAGCTTAAAAAGAATAAAAACAGATAAGAACCCTGCAAGCCAGTTTTGCAACGTTGCCAGATTTAAATTTGATTTGCAACCACTGATTACTGACAGAAATGGCAAAACAAGACCTAGAACTAATAGCACTACATTAGTAACGGAATATTATAAAAGGAAAAGGGTGAGCAAAAATACAGAAGACAGAACAAATCAACAATTTGAGGCGTTCAAGAAAAATAAGTCAATTGCTAGAATACCACCTAAAGGAACAGAAAGCTAAGGCAAAACCGCACGATCAGAATATAGAGAAGAAAGCAATTAAGAAGACATGGTTAAAACAATTCTTCAGGAAATACAAAAAATGAGAGCAGAAATGCGAGATGCATTCCAACAAAATCAAGATGAAATGAAATAGGTTAAAGAAGGACTGAGAAGGAAAGAAACTGAGTGGAACCAGGAGAGAGTGGAAATGAAAAACAAAACAACAGTGCTAGAAAAGGCGATTGAGATGAATGAAGAGAGAAAAAAGACAAAACATTATAATTAAGGGATGCAAGAAACAGGAAATTGCAAACTTGAGAAACACGTGGAGATGACCAAGAACTATTACTAAGCTGTTAAAATAGGAAGGTAGCAAAAGTGCTAACATGGGAACAAACGAGAGAAATAATGTGTAATAAACACAGGCTTAAAGAGAAAACATATTCAGTGACTTAAGAAGTAAAGAAACTTACATCCAAAACAAGATAAGAGAACTCGCAAAGATATAAAGTAACACTGAGAGCAAAACAAAAATAAGGTTTAAAAAGCTGACAATTAATGGGTAAGTATATGAATGGAATGAAGAAGAGATAAAGCTTATCTTCAAACAAGCCTTCAGTTTAAAAAACTAGAGCTAAAATCCCACAAGTCCCAAATAATGACAACAACACCCAGCGACAGAAAAGTCAAACGAACATGGAAAGGATATAGAAAAATTAATAAAAAGCAAGAACAGTATAAAAAAAGAAAAACAAAACGTTTAAAATATGCACATGGAATGTGAATACCTTATTAGCACCTGTAAAAATGAGACAATTAGTATACGAGGCAGCGAAATATAGTGTAGATGTACTAGTAATACAAGAAGTAAGATGGGGAGTAGTAGGAGAAATAAGAAGAAAGATTTTACGCTGTGGTATTTAAGGAAAAAGAAGTGGGGAAGAAATTGCTTTGGTTTCATACTGTTACGATTTATCTTCTGGGCTATTAAAAATTATACGCCGCTTCTTGTTTTAAGCATTTATTAACTCTTAACGATTTACAAAAACACAAGAACTATTAATGCGGAACGCGCACTTCAAGCTAGATTTGCACTCCCTGTTATTTCCGCTTGCGCTGGCTTATATATTCGCCGGGTGAGTCATTCCGGAAGCGTCGAGATATTCTCGACTATTCTGGCAAATGCTGACGCATTGCCCGCATTAATCCCGAGGTCGTTCTCGAAGGCTGACTCAAGGTCGTTACAATACTAAGGGGTGAAACAAGAGAACAAGTATTAAATTTCTATGTGATCTTCTCTTCTTCTTGTTCTTCTTCTGCCCTTTATTGCGCCCAGAATTGAGTATAGGCTCCCTCTTCTTTCTTCAGACTTGTCTGAAGCTTCCAGGGAGTTATTGTACATCCTTAACAACATCCTTGATCAACACTAAATTTTCTGCATATATCAGTTCTGTGATTTTTATATCTTCCATTCTCCAGTGGCCTACTGTTTTACGACTTTTTTTGCTTCCTTTATTCCCTCGTCTAGCAACTTTTTTCTAGTATTCTCCAAATATCCTTTCTATTTATTTTATCGAAGGCCTTATGTAGGTTTATAAACAGGTATATCTCTCCGTTTTCCCTAATTGCCTTTTCACTTATTTGTCGGATAACGAATATTACATCTATCACGCCCCTGTTGGGTCTAAAGTCATATTGTGAATCTTCTAGAGTTTCCTCCGAAACTCCTCTTATTCTTTTTTCTAATATTCTGACGTATACTACTTTGCCCACTATGCTTAACAGCATGATTCCCCAATAATTATTACAGTTCTTTGCGTCTCCTTTTTTAAGTATCGGTATAAAAATTCCGATTTGCCAATCTTCTGGCGCTTCTCCTGTATTCAGTACTGTAAGATCAGAAGGTTGCGTGTTCATATCACGTCGGGGTCACCAATTGTAAGATTGGAGCCTTTGGGGCGTTATTTCTTACGTAAATGTGTTCATATATAGAGGTTGAAATAAAACGCGTGTTGCTTCATGAACCAATATAATGAACTAAATAAACTTTGTTTTCGATTGTCACCTTAACAACACAAACCAAGTGACAATCGTAACAGTACCTTGTTCATTATTAGCTTTAAGGTCTCTACCATTTCTTCATTTCCGGCTTTTAGCATAGCGACCGATACCTGATCGTATCCTGGCCCCTTTCCCAATTTCATTTTACTTATTACCTCTTTTATTTCTTCTATAGTTATATCTTCCACTTGTTGTTGTTCTTATATGCTCTCAAGGTGGTTCGTTTTCATTATTTTCTACTTTTAGCTGTGTTCCTTCCAATAAATCTTTAAAATATCTTTTCCAACTCCCCATTATCTCTCCTTCCTCTGTTAAGATTTCGTTATCTGCATTTTTAATATTTCTCTGTTTTCTTATTGTTCCAAAAAATAATTTTTGATTTTCTTTGAATACTGTTTTCATTTTCTCCCGAAGTTCGCCCAGGTCTTTTGTTTTTCTTCTTTCACCAGTTTCTTGACTTTTGTCCTTTCAGATTTATATTTCTCTTTTTGGTTTTTCGTATTTAGATATTTTTTCCATTTTATTTCTTCTTTTTAACAGCTTGCTTAATTTCTTCCGTCCACTAATGTGTTCTTTTTCCTTGTGCATTTGTTATTTTTGATATTCGACACGTTTGTTCTGCACTCGTTAGTATTATGCCTTTGAATTTTTTCCATATTTTACTTATTGTTTCTTGTGAGTTTATCTCCGTCAACTTTCGCCTTAGACATTCTTAGTAGCTATTTCTAGTCTCTGCCTCTCTCAGTTTACAGAATCTTATTTTTTTATTTACTATCTTTCTGTTTCTTTGCTCCGGGTTGATCTTGTTGCCACTGTCCCGTTTCATTATTTTAGTTAAACCCATATTTAAGAAAGGTGATAAATTAGACATTGGCAACTACCGGCCAATTTCTCTTATTTCGAATTTAGCTAAAATAGCAGAAAAAATAATAAAGCAGAGAATTCTAAAATATTTAGATAAATATAAATTACTGTCAAACCGACAATTCGGGTTTAAACAGGGCATATCAACAGAAAATGCTATTGCTCATCTAACAGATAATATTTATAAGGCTTTAGACGCAAAAAGATGTGCTTTAGGTGTGTTCTTGGACTTAGCAAAAGCTTTCGATACGGTAAATCATAATGAATTAATATCAACATTGGAATCTATGGGTTTTCGAGGAATTTCTTTAACCTTAATGGAAAACTATTTAAAAAACAGAACACAGTATGTAAAAATTGCGGATGAGCTGAGCAACCCTTTAGAAGTTAAATGTGGAGTTCCACAAGGCACAGTTCTCGGTCCAATTTTATTCTCTATTTATATTAATGATCTGTTGTGTTTAGATACCGTGGGTAATATTTCAGCATTTGCGGACGATACCGTAGTGCTATATACTGCGGATTCGTGGGACTCATTAAAAATATTAGCTGAAAAGGATTTGCAATTATTAAAAAACTGGTTTGATCAAAAAGTATTATCGGTGAATTTTAAGAAAACCAAATTTATAGCTTTTAGTTGCTATGTAAATAAAAATATAACATTTGATAAATTAATTATTCGAGGTGGTAAAACAATTTACGAGATTGAGGAAGTAAAAAATATAAATTATTTAGGAATAATAATAGACCAAAATCTTAAATGGGATGTACATGTAAATTTAATTTAAAAAAAATTGAGATCTATCTTATTTCATTTCAGAAAACTAAAACAAATATTGGATATTAAATTCTTAAAAATTATTTATCATTCATTGGTCGAATCCCACTTACAGTATGGAATTGTTGGCTGGGGGGGCATATTAAAATACCATCTGATTAATTTAGAAGTTCTTCAAAAATATTTTTTAAAAGTTATATTTAATAAAGACCGTACATTTTCAAGTGATGTGTTATTTAAAGAATGTAATTTGCTAGATATCCGTCAGTTATATTGCTATAAAATACTTGTTTTACAACACAAAATGAGATATAGCTTAAAAGATATCGAACATGAGTATAATACACGATATAAATTTCATGCTCAAACACAGGTTGAAAATGCCAGCAAAACTATTGGACAGCGTTCCTACAACTATATTGCGCCACGAATCTACTCTATGCTACCTCATTCAATTAAAAATTGCAGTAACAATAAAACATTTAAAGCAAAAGTTAAGGCCTGGATGCAAAATATGCCTAGAAATACTATACATGACCTTATTGACATAAAAAATACATAGACTAAGCACCAATCAGTATACTAAAACGGAAAAAAAACGAAATTTTTCATTACTACCACTGATCTCCATACAATATTTAGATATTAAAGCAATAGCTCACGCACAAGTTTTAACTTCTGTGAGCTTATTCGGTTATGTCGTTTATTTCTGAAGTTTTAGCCTGGGGTGGTTACATTACATACTTTTACATTTTACGTTTGTTTATTGTCCAGTTTGTGGAAAAAAATGTAATTTTCTTTAGAAATAAATGAATTATTATTATTATATTATATTATCAGTAGAAAGTGGTCGCTCCCTATTTCCGGTCCTCTCATAACTTTTACATCTTTTATTCTTCTTCGTAATTCCTTTCCTACTAAAAAGCAGTCTATTATAGATTTCTCGCCCCTGCTCTTTATTTCTCTTGTGAAATTCAGAATTTTCTTTCCGTTTGTGTTTTTCGTTTCTTCGCCATACTTTCCCAGGCACCATTCTGTTCCTTCATTTTTATTTGCCACTTTTCCGTTTAAGTCTCTCATTATAATAACATTATATTTGCTTTCATCCAGTTGCTTTTATAAATCCTGGAAAAATTGGTCTTTTACTTCTTTCTTCGCGTCCTAATTTGGCCCACATGCCACTATCATTAGGTACTCCCCTCTATTTTTTCCCTCTTTTACATTTACTGCTAGAATTCTTTCACTGATAAATTTTTCTTCCTTGATATATTCCATTTTCTCCTTTTTAATTATCATTGCTACTCCGGCTTTTGCAAAATTTTCTTTGTTCACACCTAATCATAACATCCAGTACCCATTGGGTAATTTTATGGTACCATTTCCCTTCTTTTTTGTTTCCGTTATTCCTAGATAATTAATATTTAACTTATCTATTTCATTCATTAATTTTTCCTACTTTGCTGTATTTTGTCTCTTCCTTATCTGTGTTTACAGTCTTTTTATATTTTACTGTTTTATATTCCTTACTCGTTGTCCATGTTCGTGCCAGAGTCGTTGTTTTGTTTTTGTTTTTTGTTTCTTCTAGTTTTTTGGTTGCTTTATTATTCCTTTTTCTATCTCATCCCATATGTAGTCTACTCTCTCAATTTGAACCTTTTTGCAGCCCACCTTTACTTTCTTTCCTTATCTTATCTCTTCCTTGGCGATTTTTCTTATTTCAGCCTGTGTTTCTCTTTCTTTGAGGGTCATATCATGATCATTGTAAATTTTGGATCCTTTTAATTTATATTTATTTGTCATTACCACTTGATTTCTTTCCTATCTCGAAAATATTTACTGTCTTTCAGGTTTTAATATTTATAACGGTTGTTTTCTTTACATCTACTTCGACTCCCAGCTTTTCTGAAAAAAAATTGTTTAGCTTCTTCTTGTTTCAGTTCTTCCCCAAATTTCACCCCTTTCACTACTATATTGTATTTTTGTTTTTCTTTTTCTAACTTCTCCCAATTGTTTTCGAGGCATTCGATTCTTAGTAAGAGCTCTTTCCTCCATCTTGTCCAATTTTCTTCATTCCTTCTCATTTGTTCTCTTCCGTGCTCTTTTTAATTTCACCCATCATCGCTTTTATCATATCATTAATCTCTATCTCTTCGTCCACCTTAGTATCACTTGAGTTTTCACTTCCTGTTTCCTTCTGCAGTGTTCTGATTACTTTCTTACTTTTCTTGGAAATCTCCATTTGCTCGCTACTGTTTGGATCTCTTGCTCTTTTGTTTCCGCCGTCCATCGTTGTAGTCCTCAAGCGTATATCTGTTTATTCAAACGCTAGAAGTTGGTGATGATGCACGTCAATGAGACTTCTGTTTAGAAATAGGAGAAAGAATTTCAGTAGATATATATTTTCTACCAATGGGGTGGTATCGCAAAATTGCCGTTTTTGGTCGCAAGAGAATCCATTATTTACAGTTACTTCAAGAAGTCAACAGTTTAAAAAGGTTAATGTTTGATGTGCGATTACTTTCGACCGAATAATTGGTCTATATTTTTTTGCAACAAATTTAAATCAATGTTCATATTTGGAGATGCTAAATATATTTTTCTGGCTCACTTAACACTAAGGTCTACAATTGGCTTGACAGCAAATTTACAGAGAAGTGGATAGGAAGGTTTGGTCTTATTCAGTGGCCAGACTTGTCGCCACTTGAATATTTTCTTTGGGGATTCTTGAAAAAAAGAGTGTACGAACAACCTATGCAACACAATGTTGATTTCCTGAAAACCAGAGTTATTCAAATAGCCCAAGTAAATCAGAAAATGATATACTCTACATACGCAGAATTTAGAGGATTGGAGAGGTGTGTTGAACTTGGCGGAGTTCAAGTAGAATAGTTTTATATTGCTGTATCGTCATTACTTACCTTGCTGTTTTTTTTTCTTAAATGTATAAGTAATTAATGTTTTTGGGTTTTTCAGCTCCCTGTATATTAAAAATTAATGTGCAAACCAATGTATTTTTTAATAAAGCATAATTTTTAAAGAAAATTGCTTTTTCGAAAGTATTAAATAAAGAAGTTAGTTCCCAAAATATCCCAAAATATTTAGTTTTGACTAGTAGGCCATGCTTCCAAATTTGAACATAAAATTTAGTTCCAAACAACTTTTCTCAATTACCTTTCCTCTTTTTGATAGTTTCAAGGCAAGCACACATTTTTATGAAGAATGACTTTCTCGAAAATTGAAATTTTTTGTCAATTTGTGGTATAGGCAACTCGAACTGTATATACTAATTACTTATAAATTAAGCAACCAATAACACATGTGGGCTGACTTCTCCCACTATATTATAGTGTAGCATGCTTTAATTAAAATTTGTATCATTCATCGATATCCTCAAAAATAAGTAAAATTTTACATAAAATAGTGTAAAACTACCCTAAATCTTAAGAATTATTGCAAGTCCTTTAGATCCTTTTAAATCATTTAAAATCAGGAGATTATAAAAAATCACGATCATGTTTTTGTGTCTGTTACGCATTTAGTTATGCTGCTTTGTTCAAATACTGGTCACTATGATTAATCTCTAGTAATAATAATAATAATAACAGATACACTTACATAATACTCTTTTAAGGCTTTAACCCTCTCCATGTAGTAGTTATAAACAAAGTTGGCCATTTGTGACATGTCCTGCACAATGAAAGGATTAACCGACTGTTTGGAGTATCGTTCCGTTGGGTAACCTTCATTCAAGACGATATGGAGCTGTGTAGGTCGAGCCATGAGCTAGAGAAAACAAAAGTGTGTTTATTCACTGCTATTTTTACTGTTTAAAACTTACCTGCTGAAATGCTGGCGTGAGTTCAAAGCAGTTTTGGAATAGGGAAACTCGTGCAAACACATACAGGCCTAGCCTTGCACGGGACATAGCCACAACCAACCGCCTCACATCCCGCAAGTGCCCTACGGCTTTAGTTCGCACGAGAGACAACAAGATGTAATCGTTCTGCTGACCTTGGTATTTATCAACGGTAGTTACCTAGAAATTATATTGCTAAAGAATGATATAATTCAATTTTAGCAGCTCATACCTTGTGTGGCCTCCCAATAAGGGGGTTGTCTGCACACCTGCTATTGATAACATCTCGAATCAAATGCTTCTGACCATTGTAAGTGGTTAGGATTGAAATTTTATGGGCGGGATAGCCAATTAGCCTCATGTACATGAACACGGCCACGCAGTATTCAGCTTCGGCTAGATTCTGTTTCAAAAAATCAAATAAAAGACGCATTTAACAGGAAATAACATACCTGATAAAAGTAGGGGTTTGGTTCTGACTCGCCCACCCCATTGAAGTCTTCAACGTTAATGAGCTGGAAGTCGTATGAAAAGCCGGCATTCGCACGCAGATATTCATTCCACTGCTCTACATGGTTCAAATTGCCTAGGTTTTTGTATCTCCACTTGTACAAGTTGCAGATGCTATGCAATAGCTTCGTTAGGTTGATGTGCTCAAGTTAGAGGAATTACATACCTTGGTCGAGCTCTTCCTTGGCCGTCCAAGTCGATAGTGGGTACTCCGAGTCGCACCAGCCGAGTGAACAGGCTCTGCTCCATGTTGGAATACTTCTGGAATGCCATGTTTTTAATAACGGGGGGAAGCTGGTGGTGGTCTCCAATCATGATCCAGCGCTTCAACCGATTGTAGCCGTCTTGGGGATTCTGTAGCAGCAGCGGGATGAAAGTTTCAATCTCCAGAATTTGGGCTGCTTCTTCCATCAGGATGTTGTCGTATTTGAAACCTTAATTTATTTAATTGAGCATTAATTTAGTCCTTTTAAAACTATATAATGCATATAAGTGTTAGTTTATACAGCATAAAAATGTTGCAAATAGTAAGAAAAAGAGATTCGGTTAAACAAGAAACAATGGAAAAGGATGGAATGACAAGTGTAAAAAATAAAGCTTCAAAACACTTGCAAACAAAAAGACTTAAAAAATAGATTGAAGGAAATGATGGCCCAAGGACGGATACAGATAACAAATATAGAAAGTGAAAATAATATTGAACAATCAATAAAAACACAGAAACCAAAATAAGTATAAAGAAAATGTACGTAAGAAAGTTATGATAAAAATAAGTATATGGAACGTACAGACCAAGCTATCTGTACGTTCCATATACTTATTTTTATAAAAATTAAAAACTAAAATTAATGATTAATGATATAGCACGTGAATTAAAATTCACATAGCAGCTTTAGTGAACATAAGGTAGAGAGAGCAAGGATATCAGCAAAAGAGAATTTTATAGGCGCAGAAAAGCTTGTAGTAAATAACCAAATCAAACAGTGAAAAAGACGATCAGCTCAAAAAAGAATCTCTGTCAGAATCCTAAAACGTTTACATGCCAAGAAAGTGCTTACCCATATCCACCAGCTCCTTCCGTTTCAATGCAGCATGGGTGCAAGTCATTGCAATTATCTTCGCTTCTTTGACTAGTAAATACTTGGATCGATCCAAACCCGACCGCAGCAGCTCAAATGCCCGAAATTCCTCCAGTTCGTTGAACATGTGTTCTATATATCTAAAGCAGCTTTCGGCCACTTCCAAATCTTCCTCAAATGATCGCCCTTTGAACAGCTTTTCTATGTTTTCAAAAAATCGCCGGAAGGGGAACTCTCGAGCGACGACTTCTACAGGCACCGGCTGAACAGATTCATCAGTTCCAATGCAAACACTCGACTGTTCTGTACTCACCTTGCCACCTTTAGGTCTGACGACACTTTGGTAGTGTTCCCACCGGGACAGCACCTGGTACAAGTAGAAATACCCGGCCGTTTCGCATGTGTAGGCTACGTCTCCTTGCACTTCCAGGGACTCCTGTAGTCGCTGCACCTCCATCAGCAGGTCCAAACGCTTGGCTAGGACGTAGTTCACCCTGCCATACCTACTGAAGTCCTTTTCTGTCTCCAGAGCTTCTTCTCCATGCCCCAACCTCAGCAAATGGCGCTCATCAATGTCCAGCACGGCAATTTTCTCGAATAGCTGGTTCAAGGCTTGATTGGAGTGGGTTACGATTAAAGTGCGCTGGTTGGGGAAGTTGTGGTAGATGTTCGAGATGATCTGCACGGCGACATCAGTTTTTCCTGTGCCAGGTGGGCCCACCACTAATGTCAAGCCAGGCTGCATGCCCGACTTGATTGCTTCCACTTGTGTTGGAGTGAAGGGCACCATATTTCTGCAATATTTTATGTTATACACTGTGAGATATAATGACTAAAAGAAGTACTTTTTGGGTTGATTAAACGAGTAGGGACCTCGGCTAGGGATAACATGTGGCTCGACAACGACCACTTTCTTCTTCTCCTCCTCATCAGATTCTTTACCCAAGTCTTCAAAAGTTAACCTTGAATAGTAAAAATGATTTGTTATGACCTAAGGTAAACATGTGGAACATACCTGAAGGGCTTAACAAGCTTCGTAGGGTCGTTGGTTTTAATTTTAATTTCATAGTCGGGAAAACAGGACCTTAGGTGGTCCATGTCTATGAAGGTGTCATTGAAATCCATGGTCAAGATTGGGTTTGGCAGTTTTGTGTAGTGGGCAGCACCAGGGTCTCCGTACCCCAGTATTATATCATGAAGCCAGTCCGGGACAACGCATTCAGTATTCATGAGTTCCCGGATAGTCTCCAAGACAGCTTTAAAGTTGTTTTCTTTTGGTTTGCGTCGCATTAATATAGTAAAACCTGCAACAATTTAATAGGTTTCATTTCAGTCCAAACTTTTTTATTTAATGGACCAAACAATATTGTTACGATTCGAATGTGCCACTAGCGTTCGCCATGGATTTGACAATCTCAAATACCGATGTACGTTTTAGGCCGCCTAATTGGCCTAGTAGGCTCTGAAAACTTAGAAGGGACAGATATCTTTTTCGGACAATTTTTGCTTCAAAAACTACCGTAAAACGGGGCAACTTTGTCATCTAGAGTAACTTCGTCAGTTCGGCAGCTGATGTACAATTGTGTAAGCATAACCTCAAAATTTACAGTTATCGTTTCGCTTCCGTTGTGTTTGCGTCGTAAATGTATCTATTGATTTAATAATGCCGAAGAAAAATTGAAAAGTGTTGGGAGGTAGGAGTTACCAGCTTTATAATCCCCAGTTCGTTGAAGACGCACTGAAGGATATTGGAAATGGCCTCTCGGTGTCGGCTGTCAGCAAATAACATGGAATACCGCGAACAACGCTTCAAGACAAGAGTCACGGTAGACACATTAAATCAGTAGGCCACCCAAAAGCCTTAACAACCTTGGACGAGTCGGAAATTGTTAGATCCATAAATCAACCTTCAGCTTGGTCTTATCCATTAATAAAGTTAGAAATAAGACTGATTATCAAAGGCTATCTCGATAAAAATGGACGTATTGCTATGGATGTGCTCTTTGTTTATTTAATTTAATTAATTAATTGTTGATTAGAGCCACCATGCAAAATTTTGTTTGCACTATAAAATTTTAGAAAGATTAAAAGTGAGTTGTATTTACTTGACTTGTCAAAATAAATGGTTATATGCCCTTTATTATATTCTATTTACCTGCAAATATTGATAAATAAACGCTAGCTCATATTGGTAAAGCAATCACTCATCTCAGTTGGGTTCCTGGTTGAATGTGTAATTTTCGAAATTATTTGACTACGGATCTGTTTTCCGTCTTAGCTCTATTGCGCATAAGCAAATATTCAAAATTAGGTCAAATGCTACACCAAAATGGATCCTGTTGGCAAGTTAGCGGTCAGTGACTTAAAAACCAAGTAAAATTTATCAAAGTTTCTACCGGTAATTATTTGAATACGGGTGTTTTAGCGGCATTAATTTTCATTTGTTTTTCCAGCATTCGATTGTCGATCCCGTCGAAGAGACGCGGGCAAATTCTTAATTGCTTTTTGAAGCGACGCTTGGGTTCAAACTTCGCCTAACCTCAAATTATGGACTCGGCCTTTATTGCGAGCTGCACTTGCTTTACCGCCATGGAAAATGCTTGAATTGTCTTAAGTATTGGCTCTTCTTACATACACATAAGTTTCACGTGCCTAACATAGCTAGTTTTAGCCAAAAACGGTAGCTGTTCTCTACCAAACTTGAATCAGGAACTTGTAGGAGACGCTGATGCAATTCTTGGGCTGCTATGGGGCTGATCCTGATGAAACTCCTGGGACACGTTCTTAGAAGGCTGCTCTATAACCTGGTAACTTCCCCTCTGGGCTGTGTTGACTCACTTGGCTCCACGCAGAGATCAGAACTTGGGCTGCATCAGCTGCTAGGTTATCGTAACGAGGCTTCGAAAAACTTTTCATTTTTTTGTGGCGGAAATCTCTGCAAATACTACCACACCACCTTGGACATGCACTCAGTAAAACTGTATACTTTTTATGCTGATAACTGAAAAATTCGTTTAAAGTGGAGCACATTTCAACACAATAATTCTTACAATTTATTCTTTTGTTCTCTTTGAAAATCCGTCATAAACAATTGCAAGTGGAATATTAATAAAAAACGGATATTGACCAAGTTCAAATTGATTACTTTTAACACTAAATTTGCTTACAACTAAAACTATTTACAAAATTCTTAGCCTTAATATAATTGTTTACATTTAAACTATTTAACCGTGTCTTAGCGCCACTGCACGTTTTTTATTAATTGCTTTTAATGGTTCACACGCGTCACTGCACTGATTATTTAAGTTAGAGTACTTCCTGCACCAAGGCTTCCTTCGAATTCATCTGTCTACTTTTACACACGATTTTTGGTCCGTCTGTTGTCTGCTTCTCTTCGCTTTCTATCCTCCCTGTCTTGCTGATTCTTACAATTTCCGTTATATGCGTTAATGCCTGCCTTCTTAGCTGCTCGTTGCAACGTTCATTGGTTTATATAGCTTTTTCTACCTTTCTTTTAAAATCCTGACAAAATTTCACTGTCTAACTTTACTTGAATTCTACGCTTCATTTCATTGCCTTTGCAATCCTTTTTATAATTAATAATCTCTTTTAGTTCGGCTATTACCTTTGCACACATCCCTTATTTTAAATTGATCTTACAGTCAACTTAGATCCCTGTGAGAATTGAGCTTTGCTTATTGCGTTCTTTATTTAAATATTCTGCTATTACTAGCATCTCTTTACAAATGCATTCATTCTGTTAAATTCAAGTTTTAGCCTTGCACAGTTATATAAAATACCTCAACCTGAGCTTTAGTGAAATGTCCATTAATTTAGCAATGCTATCAGAGTTGAGTTGTAGGGCCTAAGACCATTGCAGTATAGCAGTGATTTTTCGAGACAACCTTCCTGGTGAAGACTTCATGGTGGGTTTCATGGAGAGAAACAATTTAACCCAAAGTCATTTTGTGCCTTAATATAACCTTAAATTTGTTTTAAAATGATGCAATTATTTATGCACCATAATAAAGTTACCAAAATTAGTTATCTACCATGACGAAGTTGCCCCTAGAAACGTACAACTTCATCAGGAATTGTTTAGCGATTTTTCGGGCGTATAAACGTTATTTATAGAAACCAAAGAACGGATAATAATTGTCCATCTCTAACTAGTAGGTATCATCTCATTTTGTTTTCCTAAAAAATTCCTATGTGATTACAGCGCGGCAAATGTACAGAAACCTTGACAAAGTTGCCCCGTTTTACGGTACTCGACGCGTTCGTACGGCATTTTCTTTGTGTTGTGCCATGTGTGGATTTCGCCCTTTGTAGCTGGATCCCCGCAATAGCTGATTGTTTAGAGATATAGCAGGCAGCTCTCTCTTCCAAGAAAAATGTACACTGGCCGCCCGAAATCTAAAGTAAGTGGTATTTGTCATTAGTTCTACGTGGGCTAATGCTCAGTTAATTTGTTTCAGTCATTTTTCAGCTTTTTCGTTTTACCTTTTTCGTTTCCCCTGTGTCCTTCATTTTCTACGTAATTTTCATTGCTGTTCACAGACGTCCAGTCGCCCTTTTGTTCTGTTTATGTTTTGTCATCCATTATTAGAGTTACAGCTGACACCGTCAAAGAAAAGCTCCGTGAGGGTTCAAAATAGCTGCACGCGCCGACAATGAATGGCCACCTGCAGTCGCGAGATCTCCAGGTTTAGCATGATCATCAAAGTAGAATATTTCTATTATCGACTGCCTACCGACGCACCTTAAATGCTCCAGATGGAAATTCCTGGCCTCACTCAGTGACACCCATCAGTAAAAACTGCTGGACATGAGCTTTGAACGTACAATTAATGTAAACGAAATTCCTTATCAAACATTCTTTTTTTACATTTGAATAAATATTACTGCCGACGGGTGCCTACTCATCGCCTACTGTTCATCATTCCTTCCTTTGTGTGTCGTGTAAATCTTTCAATTTCATATAACTTTAATAATTGTAATAGGAATAACAGATCATCTGACCTGATTGCATTGAATTGTCCGCAGTATTCGGCGATGATAGCAAAGCCCTATGTCAAAATTGACTGATAAGATTGCCAAGTTTTATTTGAAAACCTCGATTACTTCACTTGACTGATTCCGCCTGCGATCACCCGAATCAAATCGCTTGTTTGCTGTTCACGCACTAAAATTAATACGATATCCAATATGTCAACGGTTTTTCCTTTTGAATCCGTTTTGCATAAACCCGCCCAGCGTAAATCTGAAATTCCGAATACAGGGTCTAGCTTTTCAGTTTCACGGAATTTCACATAAACCGATACTCGAATACATTCAAAAGAACGTCCTGTATCGTGTATGCTACACTCTGTATAATGGCAGTGCCATTGATGCCCTGTACATCAATTTATCGTTTCGCAACCCTCTGGCATCTCGACAAAGCACTGGAAAACTTTCCGTTCATTGTGGGACCACGACAATTTGCAGGTTCTCTGAGAGATCAGACAAATGCAGATGGGGCTTGGGCTTTTCAAAGATAAATATGACCCGGATATAGCCTGCTGACCAGCACAAATTGGCAAATGACCCATAGCACCAGCATTGCACTTCCACAGTCGAGAAAAGATCCCTGAGAGTTAACTACCCTTAAAAGTCCTCATACTAACCCGACGGCGTTTGTCAACAAAAGCAGCTCCATTATTAGTTTTAGCTGTTTCCGCCACGAAGTGCAGCGCCATCTCAGAGGGCTGGCGTGTTACGTAGGTTGCTGATCCCTGAGGTGCTTAATCTTTGGCTATTAACTCACATTAGTTTTATTTTATTTTCATTGTTTTATAGTTACGTTTATTTGCAAAAATTGACATGTAATATGCAGACCAATGTACTTATTCTTTCTAAAGTGTTCTGAATCTATTCACTAGAAGCAAACAATCCAATTCTGGTTAATGACTACCCCAAGGCACTTATATGTAAAAAATTTACAAAAATTACCGGCCAGTACAAAGCATTCATCATATAATTTAAAATTTACACACTTGGAACACCTATTGTAGCTTAATTTAAACAATATTTAAAAAAAATTCTTTTACAAAATGCCCTTACCATATCACTTTCGGCCAAATTACTTTAAGAATCATACAAAAATAAACTTGCCTTCATAAATATCTTCCTGCCCTTCGTTAACGCTATTCATGTCATTTCTATACTGGTTGCAATCTAACCAAACACGGAATGTACGATTATCTCCCGGCATAACTGGCTTTGGCTCCGGACCATCCTCAATGACCCTGCCGTTGTTATCCAACATTCCTTCAACTTCACATCCACGAACACAGTGCAATCCTACCTGCGGTATAAATGGCTGTTTGTAGTCATATCGAGTGCCTAGAAAGAATCTGTTTAGTGGTAGTTTGGATATTAATTCTGAATGGCTAACCAATTGGACTTGTTGGTTTCACTGTAATAAGAAAGCAAACGTCGTGTTTGCGCAAGTTTTCCCATTCTGTTTTGATTTCGGGACGCACGGACAGATTGACAGTCACATCGGCTCTAACTCGACTGGGGCGTTTTTCACCTGGAACAAAAATAATGGTTAATGAACTGAACTTGATAAATTGAGCAGTTAAATTTTGGAAAAGGAATATGCAGATACCTGGTAATGTTGTGATGTGTGTAAGCAAAGTGAGAAACTGAATTTGAAATTTAACTGTTTCAGGTATGGACAGGACAGATGGGAGTGTGCAAAATAATTCAAAACGTAGTATGGTGCATTTCACGTTAGAAAGATGATTTTGATTTTAGCTACCCCTAAAAATTGTGGGGTCCAAGACTACAAACTCTAAAATGCTTTATCATCTGCTGGCTACAGAGCAATAAATATGACTTCACCCAAAGGTCAAATTGTATTCAGAAACTCACACTTCTCAAAATGACCAAGGGCTTTGCAACAAGTTTAACAAACAAAATAGGAAATTATTCTAATATAAAATTTCACATTTTGATGGCCAAATTGTTCGAAATTGAAACCCTAAAAGAAGTTTTTTAATAATAAAACTCTGCTAAGACCAGATAGTTCTTCACCACAATGTCCCTCTAATCACGCTAGCACTCATATGCTTACGTTCCACCATAAATTAGACAATTTTATTGAGTTTTAAGGAAATCTAAATGTAGTTCACAATTATTGCAAGCCACTTTTACGCAAGCATCATCATTGGTACCACTGTACTGGGCTAAACTGCAGCGTATTATTTACTAACAAGGAGTTTCAAAGACATAGGTCTCGCAATTAAGCCAAGTAATTCACAAGGTCGCCAATTCGACTAGAATAAACAAAACATGACACCAATATTTTGTATTTATAGCTGTGTACTTTACTTAACTTTCTAATATAATCTTAAATACTGAGTTCTGTTCATCTGTGAACTGACATAGGCTACAAATGTCTTAAGGAGTAATTAAGCCTGGCTACACCGTTCACATCTTACCCTCCAACCTTTCACCCCTTCAACAAGTTCCACCTCCCTTCAGCATAATAACCTGGTTCTACCAACCTACAAGTTACGTTTTCTGAACTGTCTTCTAAAAACTGCAAGAAATTAAGAAGACCAGACACAACATATCGTATGTACATATGTTAATTTCAAAAGTAAGTTTGACGCACACACAAGCAAAACACAAGATACCTCGAAAATATAGACATAAGTCGCTAATGAATCAATATGTCAATAAATGGTAAACCTGGCATAAACAGTAAAATTTGAATATCGTCGATTCATAAACTTATTCATGGTAACATATTTTGAATTGCGGCAAAGATGATTTAAATTAAAGCAAGGTTGTAGCTTATCTGTTGAATGCAGCGTCCTACAAAAACGAAGTTAAAAAAGGAGCCAAAATTGCAACTAGAAACTCCAATCTAGATATCCATATTTAAACCATGTAAATTTATAAAACTTCAATAAGCATCCATAAATACGAAGATAAGCCCTAAGTGCAAATACGTACGCCTTGAAATAATAAGACACAATCAGACGTGGAGTGCATTCAGGGAAAACATACGTCAGCTGTTAAATCGGTTAGCGAACTACCTTCAGTTCCAAGTAGCATAGTAAGGGGTTACTGACTTATTGAAAACCATCTAAAATGTGATAAAAATGCATAAGAAATGGAATTCACCTTAAAAAATCATCTCCAGTAAATCAATCACTGTTTTTCCCATATTCCATTCAATTAACCGACGATAGAGGATTGTGAAAATAACCGAGATATTGCAGACCCTCAGTTGTAAATCCCTCATAAAGACAGAGACGCGGTGTCCCCAAAATTGCAATGGATTTATTTTCTTTTTTCGAGCTCGAGCTGAAAGTTTTTCAACTGAAAGACAAAAGAAAATCGATAAATGATTTCACAACCACAGTGAAATGAAATAACCCTAGTAAACCTGACCGTAGAAGAAAGTTCAGAGAGCAATACAATAAATTTGCAAAGTAGAGTAAACGCTACGTCAAAACACAATAGAAAACGCCTGAGAAACTAAGGCAGTACGAGATATCGAGAGCATATACGACCAGATAAGCTACATATTGTAATAATAAGAACAACCTTGCAAATAAATTCATATAAGTGGGAAAAGAGACACCACCTGTTGCAAGCATTCATTCCCAGCGTAAACCAAAAATTACTAACGGAGTATTAACATATATCTAACCTCCAAACATCAAAGCAGACACTTGATTTGAAGTAGGTAAATATTGAACTGCCACAGCTAAATAATCAACATAAAGCTTTCAGAGGGGCCTAACAAAACCATGAAACATCACCCAACTCGAGGAGGGAGAATGCGAGAAATCCAAACCAAAAGCACAACTGCACCCAAACTCAATGTCAAGCATAGCAGATAAAACCACCTATATTCTTTTAAATTCCCATAGCCATTAAGTAGCTTTTAGGGGGTAGGGTAGGTAAGGTAGATAATTAAGGCTAACGTTAAAAAAATAGGAAGAAATAAGTGCTTATGTTAATATGAAAGTAACAATTCATATATAGAAATCCATTTTGAGCCTGACTAGGTGTGTATGTGTGTTACTTTTTTGTCACTGCTCGGCTTTCTTGTGCGTTGTGCGCTAGCTTCAGGCCCCCATTCGTGCTTGGTCCAACGTCTAACAATACAGAATTAATGTCAAACGATGATCAATGGTGAGTTCTTCAGAGTTCCGGTTCCGCAAACACGCCCA
Organism: Agriotes lineatus; assembly: GCA_940337035.1. Taxonomy (NCBI): domain Eukaryota; kingdom Metazoa; phylum Arthropoda; class Insecta; order Coleoptera; family Elateridae; genus Agriotes; species Agriotes lineatus. The sequence goes on along the minus strand of OW679195.1, from coordinate 181,918,288 downwards.
AACTTATAACGGTCCCCTTTTCAAATTGCGGTTCCCTGGTTAAATCTACCAGTAGTCACATCCTTATATATAAACGTGTGCTATCCCCGCCTGCGTGTTTAATTTTATCATCGCCACCATCCCCTTCATTCTTTTGAGTACCCTCGTACTCTTTAATGGCATGGCAAGCATGTTGTATTTATCGGACTTATCATTTTCAAGAAAAAGCTAGTAAATATTTTTATTAATGACGGTCTCGTAAAATTCAGCTAATTGAATTTTCCACATCTGCTGTCTCCAAACTACCTCTGAGGGTAAAATACATGAAAGTCTTGGCTTTCAGTAATCATGTCAAATTTTTAGAAATTGATGATACCATTATAGAATCCAAATTGGGATTTACATAAGTCTGCGTCTGCGACGTGAACGTCAAACTCCATTAATAATGGGCGTGTTCTGATATAATCGTCAATACGTAAAACGATGTTACACCAAGACCAAACGCTTTGACATAAGTAAGTGGTGCCCACTTTATCTCGGCAATGTGCCCCTCACAACCAAGTTCTTTGGAGCAACAAGACCCACGTCTAACTGCACGGATGCACCATGTGCCACTTATAGCTTCTTAAGATGTCTTTAAAGTACATCAGCCATAATAAACCGTCTGAGTTACAGACAATGTGTGAATTAAAATAAACTAGATTATGACTTACCTATATTTGGTTTGGCAACTTCTACAACAGCAAAACTGATAATAGGCTGTGCCATTCGTGCCCATCCACCCCAATACACATTTCCATCTTCGGATTTCCTACAAAAACATTTTTTATTTAAATGGAAAGTGATCGCAAAAAATCAAAGATTCTTACCACGGACACAAACGACTGACAGCATCTTCTATGTCCTGCCTAATCTCATCTGTAAAAACAATGCTTTATGATTCTGTTTAGTATGAATATACTTACTTACATGTAGACTCAAGCCTAAACAAATTAAAATTCCTCAGTAAATAATCATGGAGTGTTAGAAACTGAAGATTAAGCTTCGGCAAGGCCAAGCAGCCTTCGCCGGAGAAGTAAGCAGTCGGTACCACATTTTCATCCCAAATTATATCTTCCGTTGGATACAGAGGCATTTCATTTAGAGCTTCAAGCTGGGATGAGCGTTTCTCATGCCGCGAGACCTGCATTACAATAGTTTAAATTTACCGAAACATAATTTACTTTTCTACAGTTAAACAATACCAGAAGCTCTCGCAAAAACTCTTCATCAATGCGACACCAGTTGTATTCTTTTTCATTTTCAGCAGAGGGCACCAGGTTGAGGTATGTGGCTATAGCACGTAGCTTTTCTTGTCTGCAAAATACTCGTATGTGAAGCACAATGAAATGACAAACAATGCATTTATATTACTTAAGTGGTCCGAAATGCTTGAGAAGGGCCGTCCTTGTATCCACACTTGCCACGTTTGCTAAGGAGAAGTTTCGCAGCTCGGGAAATTTTGCAAAGCACGCTTTCTGTCAAAAACAGAAAAAACAATTGAATTGAAATGTTAAGTAATTAATTTGCCCTTTTAGGATGAGCTTGTGGGCAGTTAAGTAAAATAGTAGTAATTATTTTCTAGTCTATTTAACTAGGATAACATAAATGATGCATGCATTAATTTATGACATCAATTCTATGCTGTGAGACCAGAACAAATAAAAACGTTCTTTCTTGATGACGATGGCAATGAATTATGGCACAAAGTGTAGCTTGCATTTATTTCTTAAGAATAACTCTTTGACAGAGAATTTTGTTTTCTAAAAGTGAATTTGAAATCGTTAAATGAGACGATTGTACATGATACAATCCCCAATCGTGCTATAATATATAACAAACTATACAATGCATTATATGGTAATTTTAAACTTACTTGCAACGACGTAATCTTGGAATAATGCATTTGAGTCATATCGTGATCTGTTAGTGGGTCACCAGATTCATCGCTGATTTCAAACCTGGCATAAAACTTGAGCATATCCAGGAGCTGAAAAGAAACAATGCATTATTAAGATAGCAATGGTTTCATTTTTAAAAATACATTAAAAAACAAGATAACACCATTTTAATTTAATGTTTTCGGGGGGATGAACCTATAGGATGAAGTCATAATATAGGAAGTATGTGTGCACAAATCTATAGAAATAACAATCAATTGCTGCATGTATGTTACATCATCACTGGAAAACGGCTCAACCAATTTGGCTAATTTTGTTGTTGTTGTGTTTGTAATTGTCAGGACAAGGTTTGTATGAAAGAAAATTTTGGGAAAATCCACCGGAAAAATCGGAATATCAAAAAGATGATTTTGTATGGGATTTCGTATGTTTTCGTTTCTGAATGGCTTTTCAAAGAGAAAAATGGGAAAGTCGGAGTGGAAAACCCGGAACATTCGGAACATTTAAAAAAATTGATTTTTTTTCAGGATGGAAAAAGCGGAATAGAACAATGGAAAAGTAATGTTTCAAAACATACACGCATAGGTTCACGGAATATTATGCCCGGAAAACGCCGGGTAGGTCACAGCTATGATGTATACAAAGAATAAGGAAGGATATTTCGAAATTCAACCCCTAAAAGGGTAAAATGGGGGTTCCAATTTTGTATGGAACAATAATATTAAATAGACATTTCGACTTGAAACTTCGTAGAAGTACTCCTAAAAACAAATAAGCAAACACGTATTTCGTAATTTTCCGAAAATCAACCCCTTAGGAAGTGAAATGGGGTAAATAAGCCTAAAAATCGATATGGGTTTCGTTATTGAGGTTTTTTGGGACGTTGATTGCAAAAATGGCATTTATTTTTAAGTCCAAGACGGTGAACACGACATAAAATTGAAACTCTATAGTGGTGAAACGGGGTTTCAGAGACAAATTATTTTTGGGCAGAACAACGTTTGCTGGGTCAGCTAGTAAAAAATAAATTAGCAGTAAACCTACCGCTGCAGCTAAAAGAAATCAGGGTGGAATAATGGCAAGGCATGATATTGGCACATATGAATGCGCTACCCATATGACATGACATTACAAAATTCAGCCACACAATTAGATCAGATCATAATCTGATATTGAGTAAAATGCACCTCGGGCTTGACCTGGCTCGCCTGAGTGTGTTCAGAATATCATTACAATATACAGTCGATTCGTATGTGTTCTTCTTTGTTTGCTGTTATATGTTTACAATTAGTTTTAAGTGCACCATTAGAAGTTTTAAAAGAACCAATATGTATGTGGATGCCGCGCCAATAGTTGCAGAACCGGAAACGGTAAGTTTTTCAGAGCAAGTCAGTTTCGGCTTGGGGCTCAAAAAAAGATGCCGGTGTGTGATCCAGACCAGATTAGGTTATTTGCAAGTGACCGCTGGATCAGGAGCAGAGGCTGAGTAATTCCTTGTGCGTCAACGTGCGTACGCGCAGTAGGCTGTCAGCACAAAGACATCGTTTACACGTAGATTGATATTATTGCTCATATGAATGCAAAGTAGAAACAACTATTCGCTCCAAGGTTTAGTATTTATGATTATTAGTTAGCATTGTCTTTCACAGAAAATATAGCTGCTGTTGTGGATTTGTGTCTAAATAAATTGGTTTTTTATTTGAGTAGATTTTTGAAACTACAATTTTTAACTTAGCTAAAGTGCAGGTCTCATTTCTAAGTTCTTTACAACAAGGTCTTCGCAAAACCACAAATGAGGTAAATAAAATAAAAGAGATCTAATTCCTTTTGAGCTAGTTGACAATGAGCAAGGGCAAAATAAATTTATAAAAACGGAGGAGCATAAATAGCGATATATGAGACACCTTGTTACAACGTATACAATACAGAAAGAAAGAACTGTTATTTTATAAAGAAAAAATAAGCTTGAGTTCCTGAGCGCGACAAGAAAACTATTATTACAGAAAATAAAAGAGAATTGCATCACCCAAGAGTATGTCCGCCAAAGATAAATATTTAAGACACTAGAAAAGTTTGAGATACTACCTGGAAAGTTAGTAAGGATAATCAAGTGTACCGTGGAAAAAACCGGTAGCTTCAGGGAGAGTGATTATCAGCTATAATTTACCAAGGGCAGTGATAATCACCCGCAATAATTTTGACAAATAACAACCCGAAAGTGCTTGCCTAGAAATAACCCGAGGCGAAGCTGCAAAGACGTGAATTGGCCATCATGGTACTTCAATACAGTTAATGAAATTGTTTATTGACGTATTAATGAGGTGTCTGGCAAATTTCTTTGCGATTGCTTCTTTGTGCACTTTTTTATAGAGCTCGTAAATGGCGTTTATTATAGAAAATCCGCCAAAAAAGCTGTGGATGGTGACTATAGCCATTCTCACACGACAGTAGTTTCGTGGTGCAGACAATTTTGACTAAAATCAACTCAAGACTTGGCTCGCCCAGGGCATGTTTAAGTTGCAATTTCAGATTAAAGTGTGAGACGTTTGGAAACTGCTTTACCTGAAAATAGACGCACTAAAGTCAGATAACTGTTAGAAAAGATGAGCATCAGTATGGGAAGTGTTCATTTCATTATTCATACTCTCATCACAAATTTCATGTCTTTGGTACATTAAAACAATCACTAAAAAGATAGCGATTCACTTTGGATGCTGAAATGCAGACTGCCATTAAAGAATGGTTTCGTCAACAGCAACAAGAATTTTACTATCAGGGAATTTGGAGATTAGAAAACAGTGGGACTCATACCTTAATGTTAATAGACTTTTTTTAGAAATTGAGTTAATAGAAATTATGCTACAGCTTCTAAACGTGTTTCTATTGAACACTCCTCGTAGTTTTGCTAAATTTAACTTGGCCAGAGCAAAAGTTTATCACAAAATATCACAGTATTCGAGATATTACTAGATAACATTAGAATAAATTCATATTTAAAAAATCTGGTGTGATACACGCACACAACTTCCTTTTACAGTGATCTTATAATTGGCCAAAATTTTGATTTTAAATTTTTAGCATTTGTCAAAAATTTTAAAAAATTACAAATTCTACAAAAACGGTGTAAAATAGAGCGTTAGGTGAAGAGACACATTTTCTCTAGAATTTTAAGCTAAATTCAAAAATGTAATAATATACCGGGTGTTCTATTTAAAATAGGAGTTAAAAAAAATAGAAAAAAAAACAAAAGAAACCCATTTTAGAAGTATTCAACTGAAAAATTACCTATCTCACATCAATACCCATTAAAAATGTAATAAAAATGAGAAATTTGAAAAAAATCGTTAAAGCCGTTTTTGAAAAAATCGAAAAAAGCTGAAAAATCACAAGAGTAAACACCTACTTCCGGTTATGCGATTTTCTTCAAAAGCTTGCTGTCGCATCTAAAACTTATATATGAAGTTTCAACCCCACACCTCTTTTCGTTTTTGAGATATTCTGTTCACAGACACACAGACACACACACAGACACACACACACACACAGAGACCAATGAAAAAAAATATGTTTTTTGGGTTCAGGGGACTCTGAAACGTAAAGATCTGTTGAAAACTCAATTTCGAATTTTTGGGGTGAATCCAATACTTCCTTTATTGTAAAAGGAAATAAAAAAAGCAGCTGATTTTAACCCCAGGAGATTGGAGTTTGTCAAAAATATTAAAACAAACAGTATTGCCCACGTTGTCCTTAGAATCTGATAGCAAAAATTGCAATTCAGACACAGAAAAACCTGCAGCATTTGTTTCTTACCTAGGAAAGAACCCCAGTAATCGCCTGAACACCTTATGCAAGTTGTAAACGACACCGAATGAAAGGTGCCTATACCTAATGTTATAAAACCAACCTTTCCTAAAAATCTTTAAAAAAATATAATTGATAAGCTACCCGAAAAGCAATCTCCCGGTCACGACCTTACTACAAAACTTACTAACAAAAGAAGTCCTAACTTATTGATGTACAACATTTAATGTTTGCTTGAGATAAAGCTACTTTCCTCAGTCATGGAAACATGCGCATGTCCTAATGTTTGCAAAACCTGCAAGGACAAGAAAAAATAAAGAATTACAGAGCGATTACCATATCAAAACTGCTAGAAACAGTTGTTCATAAACACTTGCTCAGTGGCGTAACTTCAAATTTTGGGCCCGGGGGCCGTGATCTTCACCGGGCCCCTTAATTGCCAAGCGTAAGTCCTATTCTTGCCAAAGCATTTTTTGTTATCATTTTTCAATTATTTTTTTTTCAATTCATAAACAGAAACATCAAAGCAAAATGAACAATAGCGAGTGTATAGGGGACCGAGTTTGGACCTGCCGGGCTTTAAACCACTCACAAAGTACCATCAGGATCAGCGTACTCATCGAAGAGTATATTAAAAAATGTGCTAAAAAGTTTGTTATCAACTCATGTGCGTGTGTAGTGGTGCCGTGTATTATTTCAAAAAATCGGGAGTGTGCTCCCCTAGACTTTCTCGCATTCGCCTTGGTACTGATAACTATTGGTGTTTTCACAGAAGGTTTTACCAATTAATTGTTTACTAGCAAATTTGAAAAGTTTATTGCAATGTATACCGGGTGACAATGAGACTAGGGCCATGCTTATATCTTCTTTATTTATGAATAGATTTGGATAAAATTTTATACCAAGATACTAGATATAATTTCTGATTGGCTGATAGATATAGTCAAAATGACTGACTTCCGGTTTTACCGGAAATGATACTAACTTTGATTTTTCAAATGGAACACCCTATATATTTTATGTTTTTCTGAATCTACGAGTCAAACTACATATAATAGTCTTGCCAAATTTCATTTTTTTTAAACAAAAAAATTTTTTTTTCAATTTTTATTTTTTACCATAGTAGGCCTTGACTTGGAAAAATCTATTATAACTGCCTCTAGCAATTCTCAATAATAGCTATTTTATCAATAAGGTCAATAACAAACCTTTAATAAAAGAATATAATTTGCTAAACTCGTTTTTTAAGAAAGTAACTTTTTTTAAATGGCACCTACCAAGGGCCATCTTGCCATTAAACAGCAAATTTAATTACCAATCTAACGATATGCATCATGCAGTACTTTATCTTTATCTGAAACTGAAAATTAATTAATTAATTATTTTTTTAAATATTTTTATGTAATAACTAATAATACCAAAGCAAAATTTGGCAACACTGTTGTATGTAATTTGAGTCGTAGATTCCGAAAACATAAAACATATAGAGTGATCTATTTAAAGAACCAAAGAACATTGGTCTTTTAAATATTTAAACAAAAAATTAATTAATTCATTTTCAGTTTCAGATAAAGATAAAGTAGTGCATGATACATATCGTTAGATTGGTAATTACATTTTCTATCCAATGGCAAGATGGCCCTTAGTAGGTGCCATTTAAAAAAAGTGACTTTTTCTTAAAAAACGAGTTTAGAAAATTATATTCTTTTATTAAAGATTTGTTATTGACCTTATTGATAAAATAGCTATTTTTAAGAGTTGCTAGAGTCAATTAGAATATATTTTTCCAAGTCAAGGCCTTCTATGGTAAAATATAAAAATTAAAATAATAGTTTTTTTGTTTAAAAAAATTGAAATTTGGCAACACTGTCATATGTAATTTGACTCGCAGATTCAGAAAAACATAAAATATACAGGGTGTTTCATTTAAAAAATCAAAGTTAGTATAATTTCCGGTTAAACCGGAAGTCAGTCATTTTGACTATATCTATCAGCCAGTCAGAAATTATGTCTAGTATCTTGGTATAAAATTTTATCCAAATCGATTCATGAATAAAGAAGATATAAACATGGCCCTAGTCTCATTGTCACCCGGTATACATACAGCGATAAAATTACATTTTCAGGTAACCACTACCTGTTTAGGTAAAGTGCCGCTTTAGGTTAACCTATCATACTGAAATTTTATATCTGGGAGTTTTTCTCAATAATAAATGTATGTGCAAAAACTTGTTTAGGTAAAATGCCACTTCCGGTTAACCGATCATGCTGAAATGTAATATCTGGTAGTTTTTCTACATAAGAAATGTATGTACAAAATTTTGTTCAAATATCTCGAAGCAAACTGGTACTTTACTTGAATAGGTACCGGTACCTGTTTAGGTAAAGTGCCACTTCCGGTTAACCGATTTCGCTCAAAATTTGATAGGAATCTACAAATTTTGAATAATGACTATGTACATAATTTCAAGGGTCTAGCTTATTTCGTTTTTAAGTTATCGTGTTCACACACACACACACACACACGCACACACGCACACACATACACACACACAGACATAATTCGAAAAATGGTTTTTTCGGACTCTAGGAGGTCTAAAACGTCAAGATTCGTCAAAATCTCGAAGTCGATTTTTTTGACGATTACAATACTTTCTCTATACTACCGTATGCGAGAAAGTAAAAAAGATGCACACCCGATTGCAAGGTAAATTACTCCAAGACATTATTTCATCAGATGCACTTAATATTAACGAAAATACAACAAAAATGTTGGCAATCGCTAAAAGCCGAGCAAAAATGAGACAGAATCTAACAATCGAAAATTTTAACTTAGAAGTTGTTAGCAGTTTCGAATACTTAGAAGTGGCCGTAACAAACGACAATGAAGAGTCAACGGACATAACGGCCAAAATCATGCAATGTTCTCGTTTAATCAAATTTTACGAGATAAAAACATATGCAGACACATTAACTACATAATGTAATGTCATATAAAACGGAAGTACGACAACGACAGCTACTCAAGAAGGAAGACCGATTAGGAGTGTCTGAAAGAAATTTCTTGAGAAAGATGGACACGTATGGATTTCGGAGGCTTTCACGGCCATTGTCATTAAGTAAAAAACGACTTCCAGGATTGGACCGTGTCATTATTGAGGTCAAAGAACTCAACGTTTCGCCCACTTTCGTAAGGAGCTTCATCAGGAGGAAGGTCGATAGAACCACAAATTATATCTACCAAGAATTGGAGGAGGCGGATCTAATGACATATAAATTTAGGAAGGTTACGATGGGCAGCCCATATGAGACAGATGAATAACAATGCTATTGTCAGACGGTGGAAGAACAAACCCTGGAAGGAACAATCTGCAGACCACGACAAAGATGGGAGTGATAAGGTAATGGAAAATTCTAAAACTATTTCACGAATTAATAACTGGAAAATATGGAGAGAACTGGGAAGTATGAAAAGAAGGATCAAGGTCAAGCTCCGATATGGACCAATGCTGCAAATGAATTAAGAGGTCGAGCAAGAGTAAATAGCAATGCCAACCAGGGCCGTATTGTCCATTAGGAAATTGGCATGTTAATTTTAAGTACTTTCTCTCTCGAGCATTTTGGTTCAGTGCGCCCCTGGGCGTCTATCACATATGCTTTGCTTTATATCGCATTTAAAGAACTGGATTTTAAATATTTCAAGTCCAGGGTGTTCCTAGTTGCAACATGTGCGGTTTCGGGTTCCGTTTTATAGCTTTTAGGCTCCAACCGGACGTTCGCCCCAGAAAGGAGTTGCGACATGTCGGTAAAAATACCTAGAGTCATATGTGCAATTTTGTCGGAATTCGTCGTGTAAGCGTTTTGTTGCCCAAATCGTAACAGCCAGCGTTACGAGTATAAAAAAGCTGATAAAACGCAAATTTAGAGGTACGCTGAGTTTGGAGCGCAAAAACAGGATTCGCTGGCCAAAAGTCGAACAGGTACCACATGCTGCGTTGCGTGGCGCCCCGCGGCGCCAAACCCACCCGGGGCAGCCGAGTTTAAATTATTGTTTATGCTACCCTCAAAGACCTGTGTGTTGGCAATAGAAGCAAAAACAGGCGTAAATTTGTGAGTGCAAATGTAGCCCCGCAGGACCGTCGAAATTCTCTAGGTCGCTGTGGAAGTGAGTCGATTTATTGTAACTGGCTGTTAGCCATTTTATACGGATAGAAGTCCGGATTTCCACTTCGCTAATCTTCTTTCAGTTAATATTAAGCACGAGCGTTTTTTCTTCGCTATAGCGGATTTGTTTACAGCTGCGTGGAAACTTGCCGGCACGAAGGTTGGTTCACTGCTCGCGTTTGTATCATTATATTCGTCGACCCACCAAAACCAGGTGTAACGTGAATCTGCTATTACCGCCAAAGCTGAATTTGGGTGACATCAAAACCGCCTTGCGGCGCCCCCTTTAAGATCAGCTTTTCCCAGCTTAAGACTACCCACGTGTATTAAAATTTATGAAGTATTTTACCGACATTGTGAGCAAGTTTGCCCAGTGACGTGCCTAAATTAAGGGGTGCTCATTTAACTAACAACTAACTTGGTTTAACGTCATTGTATGTTGTTTTTTTTTTATTTTGTGATGCTCCTTACGTTGTCATATATTTAAATGAAAATTCCTAATATCAGTATATGTATGACCTATGTATTATTTTATCGGCATTAAACATTTGTTTTGTGTACGGAGAAAGCTCTTTGTACACTCGAGGTTAGTTGTTTTGATTTGTCAGCCGATGATAACTATTTCCACCTTTCAAATGTTGAAAAGTTTTCCAGTCCATTGTCAATTTTTAAATCTATATGAAATCATTATTATTAGCCCATTTTCTGAGAATGTTGCTGTATGTCATTCATTTATAAGCTTGTTGCTAATGGTGTAGTATCTAATTACTAAGGCTGGTCTGTGCGAGTGGAAATTTTGGAAAATCGACACCATCTTTAATTTCATTGTCCCGAAAGATAATGCTCACTGGAAATGCACTGCATAGACATGTGTGGTATCATTCTACATATTTCTTAGAGTGCTGAACACGTTAAAGACATAAAAATCGTTGAGCAAAAATTTTAATAATATACAGTATGTCCCCGGATGGAACATCGCACATCGTTTTAAAAATTAGAAAATCTGGGACTGGCATTAAGCAGGTTAGCTTAAATAGGGAGTTCGGTAAAAATGCAATAATAACTGTTCATTTAAAAAATAACACATTTGAGGTACAGAATTCTAGTAAACTTTCTTATTTTTTGACAGAATAAGTGAAAAATGTGAAACTGATCTTTTATTTTTAATTATTGTCGCAAACTACAACGGTAACGTTTTATTGTTTTTGGCTCGTATATGAATTTATAAATTCACAGAATATAAGAGATATTTATCGCAATATTGAAATCGCCTTAATAATATTTTTGACCACACCAATTAAAAACAGTTCTGCTTAACGGTAATTTTCAGCACTAAAACGCACAACAAATTATGTACGTACTTCAATATCCTAAAACCGTTTAAACTCTTCGGTAATTCTAAGTATATATTCTTCAGTTGTATATGTACTATAAACTGTGATGACTTAATACAATTTCAGAAATTAACGTTAGAAAGAAAAAAATCAAACTTGTACTTGTACTTGTACTACCTATCCGAAATAAATTAAACTTCAAACAGAACCAGAGGAACTTATAATGTTTTCACTAAACACGAAAATGACTAAAAATTATTGAAAATCTAGAATCAGTCTGCCTAGGGGCGGCAAATCCTAAATACGGCCCTGGTCGGCAACGACACAGTTATAAAAACCTTTGGTTTTTAGACAAGCTGAAAATACAGTTGTTGAAAAACGTCATGCTCATTTAAAGTAATTGGGAAACAAAGTAGACGAACGTGTAAGATATGTACGTTCAGATAAGAAACCACGTAAATTCAGAAATACGAATGTTGAAGCGGAACACGACTTATATAGCGGAAGCAAAAATGAAGGATGTTAAGGAGAAAAACAAGAGACGAACTTCCGTAATCTTATGCCATCACAAACAAATTGATTAAACACTTTAATCAATTTTATGTCGAAAGACAATCCACCCTACTTAAAACAAAAAGAATTGATAGAAGTGATTATTTTTTTCGTAGCAATTTCAACCAATCAGAGGGCTCAATTTAGTGAAGTTATCTTGTATAATTTCGATTATACAAAATCGATTATACTAGAGTAACTTCACTAGGCGACGCAATACATAAGTTTTGTCAACTTGATGTTGTTTTCATGAAGATGACTTTCAGCTAGGTTAATATAAACCGTCGCCTGCGTACAAGACGCACTTTTTGTTAATCAACGCAGGCGACGATATAAACAAATCGAGCTGCCAATAAAATATTGATTTGTTCCTAATATTGAAATTTACTCAAAAAATAATCAAATCGAATACAATGCGTACTTTGAACAGGTTATACCTCTCAAACTTCCTGCACAATAACAAATCGTGTCAGTTTGACAGAATAACCTGTCATGGGCGTAACTTGGCGCATCACTTTGGGGGGGCAAAATCAAGACTTCACATTTTTAAACCTAAATTGCAAAAAAATGCTGCACTTGCACTTTAAAATCAAAATTTTGGGGGTCACTGCCCCCCCCCCCCCCTTACCCTCCCAAGTTACGCCTATGTAACCTGTCAAACTGACACTCTTATTAATGCGCAACAAGTTATCGACATATAACCCGATAATATCGAAGTACTTATACTTATAGTATTACTTCTGATTATAATACAGCTGAAAAATTGGAAATCGGTAAAACTATGTACGTAAAATAACGAAAAACATATTCGAAATTGATACACATCAATAATCGGATTTTTAACATCAGAAATTGATTTGGGATATATCAGTAGTTACATTTTAAATATTAAAAATGAAATTTATTGAAAATTGTAATAAATCCAAGTTTTAAAACTGTAAAATCATTAGTTAGGACTATTTTTCCATACTGCTTGCATCGACTGTTAGTGCCAATAGTAATGCTGGTTTAGTTAATATTATGAATCACTATTCAAACAAGGAACAACTTCAATTCAGGTAACGAGCAGGAAGGATAGAGGAACTGCTGTATAAATCACAACTGACGTCAATGGCGCATTCCGAAGAACCGCAGTTGTGAATCTAGCAAGGATAAGCTGCGATTAGGAATAACTCATCACAACCGCTGGAACTGCAGTGCCTGAAAAGCCATCGACGCACATGCGGTTTGCGAATCATGTTGAGATAACGATAATTGTTTGTTGTGGCGCCGACTAATTGCTATGCTGAAAGTCTGAAATGTTGACCGCAGCGCAATTCGCGAAACAGATGTCACTTTTATGGGAAGCAAGCCATTTGTTTTGTTGTAACTTTTTACTACTTCGCTAGCCATTTGCGGTTGCTGCGTAGTTGATCAGCAATTAGGAAAAATCAAAAATAGACCGCATAGACGATTAAGCTAAGTAGGCTTGCATAAAGATACCAAATTAAATGGAGTCTCATAGTAGAATTTATCTAGTCGAGCTTTTTAAGCTTTCACAAAAATTTAAAAATTGAGGAATTTTCAGATTTTCTACTGCTGTCCTTTCGTAATGAGGTGAGGGGGAAGGCTATCGTGCGGATTTACCCATTGACGACAACGGCGGTCGCATATCACAACAAGACGTGCCCATAGTCAGGTGATACACATGCGGGTTGTTATCCTTTTGCAATGGGATAATGGGAGGTCATGATGCTGGGAAGTTCAGTGTTTACCTTGTGACTAAGTACCGCCTTCTGTAACATATCGGGCATCTGATGCAATTCAGTTCAATGGCACGGTTGTTTTCCATAAACATTTTCGAAATGTCTGAGAATGTGGAGAATTGTGCATTTAATTTTTCCAGGAACAAACATATATATATATATTATCATTACCCTCATTTTACCTTGCGGTGTAGAGGCTGGTGCTTCATATAGTATTTAAATTTGTTTTACAGCTGTTTGTGCAACTTATGAAGTTGTAAGGTAAATAAGCATTTACTGGATCTATAATGTTTACCCTGATGGGTTTACATATTCACCAGAACTTCTTCCACCTTACAATCCGAGAGATAATATCATCTAGGTTAAAAAGGTTTAACTACGTGAAAACAATTATGTTTTTGTCAAGACACATTCAAATTTATTATTAAAAATTGACAAAAAGACGTTATGTTTCGCTAAAACATAAAGTTAGTTTCTTCAGACAAAAAAAAATCATAAATTAGAACACTTTATATAACAGGATCACATTCTGTTTTAAATTCGTCTTCATTTTATTTGATAGTACTTAAAAGTTTTGTTGCAAAGTGAAATAAAACTTCTCCTGTAATTTCAGTTTATATTCTTTTAAATTGTACTTTTTTTTGGGTTTTGCTTTGTGTTAGTTTAAAACATTGTTGCTTGAAATTACTAGTTTTGAAGTTCGTTTAGTCCAGTGACATAACAAGAGCTAATAAAAGATGATGAACTGAAATATCATTAAGCAGAAAGATTTGGTTTCCTTATAGATTAAGAGCTCAGGATCTTGGAAACAAAGATATGCAAAAACAAATTGTAATACAAACTCCGAGATTTAATGTGGAAAGTCTAAACGACGAATCTACTCGATTTTTGTACAAATTACGGCTAAGTACGAAGCTATCAGAAATTCCGTACTTTTCCCCCCTGGATATATACAATAACATAATAAAGTCAGTAACACAAGCTGCACACGAAGCTCTTGGAGAACAAATTCAGCATCAATATAAAACTAAATGTTCGTGGTGGACAACTGAGCTAGAAGAAATTGTAAAACAGAAAAAGCAATTATATCAGGAATGGTTACAGAAAAAAGATGTTGATTCCAGAATTAAGTATAGAGAAATGTGTCGACGAGTTAAGCAGCAGGTAATAACAGCAAAAAACACCAGCTGGCAGAAGAAGTGCGAGGAAATAGATACTTATGTAGGTGCAACCCGATCGAGAGAAGCATGGAGAACAATACGGAATATGAGAACAGACAGAAAAGAATACTCCAAATTGCAGATGATAAGTTTACAAAATTGGGCGCAACATTATGAAAAATTGCTGAGAGAAGATAGACCTCAATTTATAAAAAGTGAAAACATACAAGATTGCGATGATTTAAATGAGTCGGCAGAAGAGGAAGAAATAACGCAAAAAGAGTTCAAAATGGCCTTACAACGTATGAAGAATGGTCGAGCAGCGGGACCAGCAGGAGTACCAATTGAATTAATAAAAAATGGACCAGAGATTTTGTTTGAAATGCTTGCATACGTATTTAACAAATTTTTACAAGGAAACGATCTACCACAAGAATGGCAAACCGCATATATTAGAAATCTGTACAAGAAAGGAAATCGTATGAATTGTGACAACTATTAGAGGGATTAGTGTGACGAACTCTCTTAGTAGGCTATATGGAAGAATAATAAAAAATAAGATAGAAAGAAACCTAATAGAAGACGAGGAACAATGTGGATTCCGAAAAGGGCGTTCTTGTACAGATAATGTTTTTTGCCTAACGCAAGTTATTGAAAAAAGATTAGCGTACAACTTAGAAACACATGTGGTATTTGTAGATTTACGAAAAGCCTATGATACTGTACCCCTAGTCAAGCTCTGGGAAATCATGAAAAAGAAAGGAATTAAAATACATTAATCCAAGCTGTTAAACGTTTATATAGCAATATGACCAGCTGTGTGAAAGTAGGTCAGGCTATTTCAAATAAAATCATGGTTACAAAGGGCCTCCGCCAAGGATGTTGTATAGCACCCACTTTATTTAAGATCTATTTAAGTGGAGCTTTGCAGAATTGGAATAAAAAATGTAAGAACATGGGCATAGATCTTGGAGATAATAAAATACACTCGATGTTTTTTGCTGATGACCAAGTAGTATTGGCTGAAGATCGCGATGATATACATTATATGCTGAGAAAGTTACACGACGAATATCAGACATGGGGTTTAGAGATCAATTTTGACAAAACTGAATATCTCGTTATTGGAGGTCATGCCTCCGATTTACAGCTTGAAAACCAAACCATTAAAACCACGAACCAATATAAATATCTTGGTGTACAGATAGGTAACGACGTAAGCAATAAAACTGAAATCTCCAGTAGAATTGGTCAAGGTCGAACCGCTATGAGAAAAATTAACCCTCTATTATGGAGTAAGAACATAACAAACGGAACTAAAATTAAAATATACAAAACAATAATAGAAAGTATAACCCTATATGGGGCCGAACTATGGGTCATTAACCAGAGGGATGAAAATAGAATAAAAGCTCTAGAAATGGACTACTGGCGGAGGTGCTACGGCCTTACTCGACTTGACCGAATACGCAATGTAGACATTAAAGAAAGAATGGGCATAGCCACTACAATAATCGACACAGTCCTGGCGAAGAGGTTAAAATGGTATGGCCATTTAAGACGGATGACAGATGACCGATTACCAAAACAAGTGTGGGAGTGGCAACCACGTGTGAGACGGAAAAGAGGCCGGCCTAGGAAAAGCTGGAAAGCTGGAGCTCAGGAAGCTATGGAAAACAGAGGACTCCAAGAACACGACTGGCGCGACAGAAAGAAATGGAGATTAGGATGCGAGAAACGGTTGTAAACTGTAAAAAACTCGCAATATATATATATATATATATATGAACTGAAATAATCCAATTAGGGTTTCCAGTCCCGGGATCCGGTCCCGGGACAGTCCCGGGATTCTACCACAAAAACCGAGTCCCGGGACCACAGCCAGCCCAGGCAAAGTCCCGGGACCATGTCAATATGCGTGCGTATACTCGATATCAGAGAATTAGGACGGGTATTCACCGGCGTCCGGCGTATTACTCATGCCTCTTGAACATTCTGCATTATTTGCGTTTTGCGTAACGCAGGAGAGGTATTGTTTTCGGTAGGTTAGAATTAAACCTGTGTGTTGTTTCAGCCACATTTGCATATCTTCTTCTATTTATGTATTTTTCTGTTTTTTTTTGTTGGTTTTAGATATGTGCGAAGAACCTGAATAATTTATATTTTTGGGTTTTAAGTGTGTTCGTTATTTGTCTGCTAAAGCGTTACAATTAGAATGAATTCCGATTCGCAACCTACCTTCATTCTACATTTAAAAAAATAACGATTTGAAGTCACTATGGCAACAGTTTTATATATTGAGGATAAACAATTGGCGAAATGTAAAGTGGGTTCCTACAAAATTATCATAATCAGAGGCAGCTTGACGAAAGGATTACACACGCACTTTGCAGTTCAAACAAAAGCAAAAGCGACAGACATTTTTAGTACCAGAAGAAAGCAATGAAGTTGTAGACGAGCCCCAACGCAAATTATCAGCACAGAAATACTTTATTTAACTTAAAACTCTTGTTTTTCTTTGGAAATTTCATTTGGAAATTTCACCTGAACACTATTTCTCTTTCGGGACCATTTTCGGGATCTTCGGGACTAGTCCCGGGACCTGAAATTTAGCTCGTAAGTCCCGAAAACACTTTTGGTCCCGGGACTTGGAAACCCTAAATCCAATACTGCTCTTTAATTTTTCGCTTAAATGCATAATTTCGCAAAAAATTGCATCTCCAATGTTTGAGATATATAAATGCATGAGTAATTGGCAAATATTATTTCAAGATGTGTTACAATTTATAAATTATGAGTATAATAAAACCATAACTGTAATTATTTTGCAAAAACCCGAACGTGCAATATCTTTTCAGTCGGAATTGTATACACGGCCTTTCGAATATGCTCCCCGGACGCCGCATTTCTTCTTCTGAACTCGATAAAGTCAATGTACATGCAAAAATTGTAATTAAAAACTTGACAGGAGCAGGTTATCGCAGGGCTTGGGAAAGACCGAGTCTGCTTGAGACCTGTGCCCACGCGGATGTTAAATGTTAAAATATCTTTATTTTTGGACTTACATCTTGTCGCTCTACACCCGCTGCAGTCTATAAACTGTCTAAAAGCTGACAGCCGCTTCAATCTGGCACTAACGCTTCCGTGAAAACAAGCAGCGCTTAACGTACAGTTTATAATCATGAAATAAAACTACTTGCGCTTTTTTTATTTTAAAACGATAAAAATTATGAAAAATAAGTATAAAAAAATCCTTTCACAATAAAACCATTTTCGAATGACTAGTTTGTTATGGTAGGGCCATGGCTGCGCATAGCAAGCCGCCACTGCTTGTCCATAAATGTTTTTAGTTATTAATTCGGTCTTTTTATTCAATTGTAATATGACGTAACTTGTTCTTTTCTGTTTTATTTAATTCACATCTTATCTTAAACGTCCTATCTTGTGATTCATGTACAATATATACATCATTCTCAATAGTGTCGACATGGTATTGTCAACTTAGTCGTTTCAGTTTTCTGACTGCTCTTTTAAATATTGCTGCTTTCCTTATACAGTGTGAATAACGTAAGACTATACATTGACAACTTTATTTTAGCATCAATCACTTTACCCATGCTAGCAACAATTGTCGGTTTTGAAATTACTATGAAATAATCCAATTTCAATTAGTTTCTATAGTCACTGTGTTGTTATTTTGTTTACAAACACCACGGTAACATTAAGTAAATGTCCTATGTCTAATTTTGCATAATTCAGCCATGTATAGTCTTACATTATACTCACTGTATGTTTGGCTCTATATTCTGGTGATCTTTTGTTTTGATAGGTTTTATATGCTTTTCTCGTTAATCATGCTTTGGACTTCGTTATTCCATAATTTCAGTCTACTTCCGCAGTTGACGTGGAGAGGTTACATTTATACCGGCCTTGTAGTGCTGTTACGGGACGAGACGAGATTTTATCCATCTCGATCTCTATATCGAACATACGTCGATTCTCTATCTCCAAATCGAGACTCTCGATTCACGAATATTATATATCGGAGTACCGAATTGAGGCAGTTGCGACTGCGTAACGCCCAAAATAATCACATACTCCATGTATCAACGTTATTCGTTTTCCTTAGCCATATTTATAACACTGTACTTGAAAGGGCAAAGCAGTGGAGCTGGCTCAGAGGTCAAGTCTCTGGTCCAACACCGGAATACGTACAAACTTTAAAGTTATACAATCTACACTGAGATCGAGAACATCTGGCTTATTCCTAGCTCTAAGGATCTTACATTTGCTTTAGGATGAATTTATCGTCTTCCATTCCAAAAAGTTAGTCATGCATTAGTTGCATGTCTTTGCGAAAAAAATTAAAAACATTAGAAAATTAATTATTTTTTTGAGATTTTAATCACCCAACTTTAAAATGGCCTATTCCAGATCTTTCTGATTTCAAGTTTAGTGCATCACTTTTTGCTGAAATGCTAGTTAATTGAAACTTTTCTCAACTTGTTACTGGGTACTTATAGGTTTTAGAGCCAACCAAAATCCATCTAAAGTAGATGTAATTCTATGCACCGATTCCGATTTACTGCACGATATCTGCTACAAATCACCCCTTGGTAAATCTGATCACGTCGTGAATTCACACAACGTCCACAAAACTTTTGCACGCACCACCCATTCCAAATTATCTTCAAACCTATATAATACTCAATGTACCTCTATTCACGACATTGGAGATGAAAATGGGATACATTATCTTCTCTTCTATAAGAGGCAATTTCCAATTCGACACTAAACATATGCAAAAACAACAGACCACTGATTAACGATAGTTTGGTACACGTTCTCGTCGAAAACGACAGTTATGGAGAAAACAACGCACTTCGAATAGTACTGTGGATTTTGAAGCACACCGCACATATTCCAATACTTTATCTAGGGACTTGAAATTAGCCTCATTTAAATATATAGTTATTAAGAAATATGCTTTTTTAATTTTGGGAAAATAAAGACCATTATTATTATTATTAAGAAAGAATTTGAATAAAATCCTTTAAATAAAGGCAGCAAAGCGATTTACAAGTATACCAGAACTAAACTTGCATTCAATATTTTCATACATGTTATCAGATACAACAACATTATATGTGATATCATACCTCAGCAGCTGAAGCTCAAGCAAAAGCATTCGAAAAGTTGTTTACGCTCCCCCCCCCCCCCCCCCAACTTATGACACCTTACCTCATATCCAAACAAAAAGTCGTTTGAGATATTTGCTCTCCTAATAATGTTAAAACTAAACTTGATAATACCAAAATTGATTCCTCTCCTGGCTCTGATATGTTACCTTCGCCAGTTTTGAAAAAATATTCATCTATATGGCTTTCAGCTTTTGTCACTCAAATTTTAAAAAAAGGTGATAAACTTGACCCAAACAATTATCGTCCGCTCTCACCAATCTACTCTCTTGCCTCACTGAGTGGACTTGGGCTTTGAATAACAAACAACCTATCGATTTCATATACTTGAACTTTTCAAAAGCTTTTGATAAAGTCCCAAAAGCAAAGTGCTTTTAAAGTTTGAAAACGAGGAAAACTTGTATCCTGAATTTCGGCCTTTTTATCCTGTCGTAAGTTCAAAGTTAGGATTGGATCTGAATTTTCAACCTGGCATGATATAGCCTCTGGTGTACCTCAGGGTTTTGTTCTTGGCCCAACATTGTTTCTTTTATACGCATCTCATCTTCAGCATTTTATTAAATTCAGGCATGCTTTTTATGCCGATGATTGTTAAGTTTTTTGGAAATCCATCACCAACTACAAGACGCTACAAGAGGACCTGGAATCCATTCAAAACTGGCGTGAGACTTGGCCCATCCCTTTTAATGTCGAAAAGTGTGGTATTCTACATATTGGATATAATAATCCTCGCCTAACTTATGAGGTAAATGGAATTCTAATCCACCCCAAGGGATAGTTGCTCCGATTTGTAATTTGTAAATTTGACAGTAAACTTTCATGGTCTGAACAAGTTCAAACAGCTGTCAAAATATGTATGTACTTCCACCAATTAGACCCAACTTTGTTATTGACTCTATAAATTATACATTCGATCTCACTTTGAGTACGCCATTCAAGTTTGGAGCCCCTTTTTCATCAAGGATATACAACTTATGGAAAGAACATAACAAACAGCCACCCGCATGGTTTCTGGGTCTCGAAGAATGTTTTATGAAGAACAATAACATTTTATGTTTATTAAGACCAACTGATTTTTAAATATACTTTCCCTTATATCAGTTATGGTATAAAACTGTAGTTTTTAAATAGACATTAAAATTGCCATGCCACTATCAAACCTGCTTTTTGCTTTAGCAGACTATAAGCTCAGTAATCCATTAAAAATAATAACGGCGAGAAACAAATGCGTTAATAAAATATGCATAATCAAATAAAATCTCACCGCTGTACTGTACAACCTCGAAATCATTAACAAAAACTTAAGAGTGCACGCAGATCGGTGAAAGTTGCGTAAAATAAAGTTCGTTTCAATTTTAATCAATTGTTTTAAAATCATTGTATAGAAATAAAACAGCTTTAGTTATTAATTTTGTTTGTATATACCTTATATAGTCAAGTTTCAATTTTGATGCTTTTTTGGGAGTTTTGCATTAAAAACCAATTAGAACCAACATTTTAAAATTTAAGCTAATCGAGTTGCACATAAACGACCAGTTTACCACACAAAGTTTGGAAACAAGGTCTGGGGAAACATTTGAGTCATTCGTCCAACACAGACAAGGTGGGACCCAAAAGTAGATTTCACCTCGACCCGTTTCCCTACGAGACGATTAATCACTGGATTATCAATAGTTAGATAAACCTCATTACCATTGCCATAATCGAAGATAGTTTTCAGTTGTAACTGCACGAACTAGGTTTTTTGCAATGAAAACAATTTATGAGTCGTATATGCATATATTGAGGTCACCTATTTGAACTAAATTCCTAGGAGAATTGCATTAATGAGTCAATAAGCATTTGTATGCAGAGTTGACAGTTATGTGTCCCGACGTTTTCCAATAGTTGATTCACTGGTGTTGCACCGCAGCGTACCCAAAATTTGGCGAAGTTCAGAATTAATAGTAACGTCGCAGTCACTAATTCGGCGATTTTATTTATTGATAACCGAGCTAGTCACGAGCCGCTACTGTATTGGCAAACATTTCGCAAGTCTAGATGACACAATTATGTTTCACCTTCGAAAAACGTCAATTTCGTTCTTGGTAGACGATATAGGGAAAACGGAATCTCCAAATAAACCGGATGTAGTACTTACCTCGAGTATTTACTGAAGTGTACTACACATTCCTCTTGACCGCATCAACCGCAGAAGGAAGACGTGTTACAAATCGTTTCTAGCACTCGACATATAAAAAAACGATTTTTAAGTGCATATGGTATATATGCCTTAAAAAAGAATGTTGCTTTGCTTAAAGGGCACCAATTATAAATACACGTCTCATTTCCAGTAATAATTTTCCCAACAAATGTCTTCACATCGGACTGTTAAATGCGTTTCCTTCAGAACTTGTGCTTTCGTGTATGCAATCTCAGAATACAGTGCGCTGAGGCTTTGTTTGGTACCCGTAAATATTTATCCAAAAATTTCATAACAATTACTTTATAGTAACTAAAGTTGAAGTAGAGGTGTTCCATTACAGTGTAAGGCCTAATTCCTTCAAATATAATAATGACTCATTTAAATCACTATGGTCCACTGCAATCTTTATCTGATGGATGTAACAATGGTTTTTTAATAGTCACACTAAGCAAAATTACAAGAAGCACACTAATAGACTCGCGCCTACTACGTGAAAGAATTATTACAGCAATGCTAGATATTGACGATCAAAATTTAACAGTTGTGCAATGTGTATGCACAATGAAAATGTAAAATTATGAGATCAAAGAAGACTTTCATAATCAACTAAGCGGCATATAAAAAGTAAGCAAACATATTGATGTTTTGATGGGTAGTTTAAATACCAAAGTGGGGCAAGATAGTCGAGGATTTCAATAAGTTATGGGAAAAGAAAGTATTGGAAACAAAGCGAAAATGCGAAACAGTTACCAGCATTCTGAATAAAAAAGTATACACAATTGATTCCCATAAACCCATCGAGAAAACATGGCAAGGGTGTAAAAAAGTTGTTTATCAGTAAAAACAGTGGATGGGTAAGACACATCGAGGCAAATAGAAAAGAAAAGAAATATGAGCAGAATATGTCTATATGCAAGAACTGATAAAATAAACGAAAATACAGGATGAGTACAAGAAATTAAGTCAAGAAATAAGAACTAATATTAAAATAGATACACAAAGATATACAGTAAAAATAACTGAAGATATCTAATTAAATAACTTCAAACAGACGCGATATGAAAGAGATTTATGAAAAATATAAGGAGCTGTACTGAATAAAACGGCGCAATGTAAGGGATAATCAAGGGCAAATCCCAACCACTGCTGAACAACAGCATTTTATCGTTGCGTTGGTTCGATCATTAAACAAACAAACTACGAATATTGAAAGAAGCGAAACTGAGTGCAAGAATTGGATGTACCAGAATTAGAAATTATTGATATAGGTACAAAACCGCCAAGGGCCGGTTCTACAAACCAAGGATAAAGTTATCCGGGGAATAAATACCCTAGAAACGATTCCTGTAACAAAGGAAACTATGACAATTATACCTCGGATAGCTTATTCTAGTATATACTAGCATTGCAGAACCAGCCCTAAGTAGAGAAGAGATCATTGCCGCAATACGACAATCAAAAACAGGCAACGCAAGAGATGTGATATTAGTACAAAGGGGGTGCTTGTGCCCTAAAACACACTCAATAAATGCGATAAACTCCGATAAAGATTACAATTTGAACTAAAATAGATGTTTTCAAAGCTATGGTAACATCGATACTTTTTATAGATAGATGCTTAAGATATATATTGAGGTTGCCGTGGCCAGAACTAATTACAAATGAAAGAATAACGGAAAAGAACATGGCAAGAAGACGTTAATATAAAAATAAAAAGAAGAAAACTAAGTTGGCTGGGGCACACCTTCCGGAAGGACAAGTTTAAAGTACGCAGATGAGCACTGGAATGGAATCCTCACGACAGAAGAGAATAGACTCGGTCGCCCCGGAGAAAAACGAGAAATAGTAAAACTCGAAATATCGCGTAAATTGCGCCGTACTAGTGCCTTTTCTTTCTATAACAGGTTACAGCTTATCAAAGAGCCTGCCCGTGATAAATTTATTTTTGAGATATCTCCCATCAATGTAAGTAGCGGGGGGGGGGGGGGGGATCTTTCAACTTAGATGTGCGAGTTGTTAATAATCAAGTTGGTGGCGTCCTTATTTTGTTTGGGATCATTTTAGTGTCAACCCATCCCTCCTCCGGAGTAGCTCAGCTAGCCGCTATTGGTTGCAGACTATTTTGAGTGTGTGACATTATCATTAGTTTTTTTTATTACTTCCACCTTATTAGAGCGTTCAACGGTCACAAACAACATTCTTAGATGCAACGTTTTAGGCAGGCAGCATATTCAATCTTTAAAGACATCTTTGAAGGTGACACTTTCGAAGACGTTATTGAAGGTGAGTTTTTTGGCAGTGTTGTTATGTATGGGCGTTCTTTTTTTAAAGCGCTATATTTGAGACGCCGTTGTTACAAACACCGTGCTGATTGTAATCCACCTTATCTATTTCTTTACAACCAGCACAGTGGCGGCTGGTGATAATTATATTTGGGGGGCTCTTACTTTTTAACAATTACTAAGCAAAAAATAATAAATAATGAGTCACCTACAATTCGGGGATGTTTTAATCCAAGTATAGCAATGGTTTTTAATTTTAATAAAAAGGATACATCATAAACAAAGAACACAAAATATTCAAACAAGCTACAAATGTACATATCTGTTAAACAATATAAGTAGCTTTCTACCCCGTTTTAACCTAAAATGAACTCACAGCACAAAAAATCAAAAATTGTAACCCCCTGTTCCTTTTCACCCGTTTAGGGGTTATTGAGTTATTGAATATTCATTGATAAATAATAAAAATAAAATGGGTATGTTCGGCACGCGTATTCGGCAATTTTGTCAACGGCAACGCTGCTTCTCATTGTTCTGCAAGCAGTTATACTGATACGAATTAATTTATTGCAAAAACAGTGCTCACAGCTCGAATATGTTTGTAAATAAGCCCGCTAGTTTACTATATGCTTAGCTACAGCGCAGTTCGCCTTCTCAGCACTTTGAAACTACTGACCTAAATTCTGCTGCTTCAGCGTTTTCGCACAGAATTGCCATATAAGTTTGGGCCCTACTTCGGATCGGCCACAGGAGCTGCCAGCCGCTCGGTGCATTGATACCAGCGAGTGTGTTGACACATAATTTATGTTATGTTGACGTACTTCGCATATGCTGTTTTACTGTTTTAGGCGGTATCGTATAGCTGCCTCCGGATCTCATTACTTAAACCTTTTTATATTATAACGGTAGGATATATGGTAAAATATATTTTCAGTTATAGAATAGTTATTTTTTCTAATGCTATATATAGTGTTGACGGCTGGGAAGCTAGCGCCCCTGCGCCCCTAAGTAGCAGCCACCACTGGACCAGATGTGTATTAAGAAACTGTGACTTCAATTGCTTAATGACATTTATAACCCAGTCAATGAAGACCCGTTTTTAGCGTTTGAAAAAAATAAATCGGCTAGTTTTAAAATTTGGTGAGGATGTTTATTTGGGCGTACTATTGAATACATAAAAAGTTCCGAAAAAATCAAGGTGAGCCGGCGCCGCCATCTTGGAAAGAAGGTACAGTTTTATAGTTTTTTGCAAATATTCTGTGAAATATCAACTTTATCACAAAAACTAAGGTTAAAAAAATGAAAGAGCATTATATTTCCCACAAAAACGCATAACACATTTTTTTGTCAGTGAAATAATTTCCTCGAAAATGGCCAGCGAAGGTTGCGTGGATTGATAAATCCATATATATAATACACATATATTGCTAGTAGGGCCGGGAAACGTCAGAAAACATTACGGCGCCGACATAGTCTCACTTAGAGTATAACGCGTCTCGTGCGCATGCGTGAGAATTCGAACTCCGCCTTTAGAAGCGAATTTTAAACTTGACCACTTCCCCATTGGCCGGACGACGCCGCCGCGCTTGCACACAGCTCACCATTATACATTGAAGAGTTGGTTGTCTGTCTCACTTCCTTGGTCATTTTCCCACTAATAGCCGCTAGCAATATAGTAAGTATTAGATATATGGATAAATCGCTCTAAACGCGGACAGGCTACGTAAATTATGTTCAAAATCACCACGGCCAAAATTGCATAATGGTCTTCGATAGTTACTCCAATACCCAGAATAGTACCAAAAAATCGGAGCAAATTCGTCGATCCTTGGTTTAAAACTTGGTAGACATTAACTTTGAAGAACACATGAATGTTACTGTTCGAGAGGAACCATTTTTATCAAATGAAAATAACAAAAGCAAATTAATTGACATGCTGACAAAGAAACTGAATGACCATGGGATTGCATGTCGACAAAGCACTGATGACGCAGATTCTCTTATCGTTAATACTGCTACTCGTATCGAAATATCTTTTTCTCATGAAAATATAGTTATTATTGGTGAAGATATTAACCTACTCGTATTATTGACTGCACTAGTTCCACCACAAAATACAATTTTGTTGGTCAAACCAGGAAAAGGCACAACTGAAACAAAAGTATATTCGTCACAGGAATTGCAATCATCGGGACTTGGGAACAGCATTCTCTTCTTACATGCCTTTAGTGGCTGTGACACGACTTCAGCGATGTTCAACAACGGAAAAGTCAAGTGTGTTAAACTATTTTAAAAATGTAAAGAGTTGCATGACATCGCAGACATTTTCAACAATTCGGACTCTTTGCCAGACGCAGTCGCTCGAGCTGGGGAGCGTTTTTTCCTTGCCATATATGGTGCTCGCCTTACAGATAATCCTTTAAACAAACACGGATTTTATTGTTTCATGAAAGCAGTTACAAAAATTAAACCAGTAATTCCGTCACTACCACCAACAGAAGGAGCAGCCAAGCAATATTCTTTGCGGGTATACCAGCAAGTTCAAAAATGGCAAGGGAATGAATTATTCCCTGAGAATTGGGGTTGGAAACGTAAAGAAGGTTATCTTACTCCAATCTAAACAATGGACCCAATTGCTTCAGAAAATTTGTTAGACATCGTATTCTGCAAATGTACAACTGGATGTGCAAATATGTGTGGAGGCAGAAAATCAGGAATTAATTGTACGGCGGTTTGTCATAATTGCCATGGATGTTGTCTGAATGGTCCAACCACAGTCGACGATGACATTGAAAATGTCGATGAAGATGGAGATGACCAGAGGACATTAACGGACACGAGGCCAACTTCTCTTACAGAAAGTGTGAATCTTCAATTATTGATAGATCCGTTAGATTTTCCTGAGGTGGTGGATGAAGCCATACCATGACCCAGCCACATTGAAATAAGAATGCGCCCATAGTGGTAATAATCAAGTGAGTGTATAATATATAATATATGGATTTTAAACAACAATTTACAACTCCAAACTTGTTTCGTACGTTATGATTATTTATTGTTTTATTAATAACCCATATTTTCTATAATATCAGTGTCCTGAAGATAGTTTTAAATAAACTGAAACGTGGACAAAAAACATTTTAACAATTATAATCCAAAGTCCCAACAATAATCGAACTTATTGAATTACAAAGAATCGCAAATAACCAATTTATAGTATATAATATTTTTAAAATAAATTTTTCAATAATCTTTTTTTCTTGCAGAACTATAAAAATTATCACCATCGAAAATATGAAACATTTTGGAGCAGAAATTTGGATAACGTTATCCCACTGCCCGCATTTAGAGCGATTTATCGATCCACACAACATTCGCTGGCCATTTTCGAGGAAACTATTCAAATGAAAAAAAAAATGTTTTTTGAGGGAAATTTAATGCTCTTTCATTTTTGTAAGATCAGTTTTTGTGATAAAGTTGATATTTCGTAGGATATTTGCAAAAAACTAGAAAACTGTACCTTCTTTCCAAGATGGCGGCGCCGGCTCACCTTGAATTTTTCGGAACTTTTTATATATTCAATAGTACGCCCAAATAAACATCCTTGCCAAAATTTAAAACTTTCCGATTTATTTTTTTTTATATTTCCTTCGTTGACTGGGCTATTAAGATAACGGAAATCATCGGAAAAATTTGTATCACTAATTGGTGCTATTACCGATAATAAATGGTTTAAGTGATTTTACTGTAATATTTATAAATAAAACTTTCCGATAAAAGTTAAAACTGCGAGAAGGTGGGTAAACATAAAGGCAAAACAGGACGCGGTCGGACTATTTAACCTGTCAAACTGACACTCTTTTATTATTGTGCAACAAGTTATCGACATATAACCCGATAATATCGAAGTACTTATAGTACTGGGTGTCTTAAAAATAATTACATCTAGTATGCTTTGAAGTACCCATGATGCAATCCAAAAATTTTCTTAAAATTGGCAATACTGTAAGTTTACGTCAAATTCGAGGTTAGTAGGTTATGTTTTGCGTCAGTTTTGACACAAACTGACTTACAGTCTTGTCAATTTCAAGTAAAATTGTAGATTGCATTATGGGAAATTCAAAACCTACTAGATGTAACTCATTTTAAGCCACCCTGTATTACTTCTGAGTATTCCCAACGGCTAACTATGCAGCGTGGAATGACATTCTCAGATAGGAAATGTTGAAAACTTCTGGAATCACGATTAGACTTTTCTATCATACATATAAAGCTAACGATAAAAAATCTATCGCTTGTCCATTTCAATTCATGGAACACAGAACTACAACATGAATTATTTTTTTTTAGTTGTTCCGTGCGGAGTAAGTTGTCAATTTTATTTATTCTTTAACCTTGAATATAAGTAATGCCATGCTTATTTATTAATTCCAGGTTTATTTATACAACACATAATACACTTTTTATTGTCACGCTACAAAATAATACAAATAAAAAGCTCCAACAACATATACACGGTCAATAATATTATGATCACCAGAAACCAGACGGAAGCATTTAAAAAAGTTAAGTGAAGGCGCTTGGAAATGTATAACGATAAAGAAATGTTCTTGCTATTTTTCGGTTTAGTTCGCAAGGTTTTACAAGTATCTGCTAGCCGAGGGAAGATTTCGAATCCATCGATGTCTGGATTGCGTTATGTCTTACGAGAACGAAAGTCTGGAAGTGGCGAAATAACAAGGTAACTAACCTGCACACTCCTACTTTTAATTTTTCCCAAAACTTCACGTTTTATTTAAGTCTAAGGTAGGCAAAGGTTCAAGGTAATTTCAATTCCCCCAACTGGGGGCGAGCTGCTATAAGGACCTTGCGTCCCTCTTCAGCCAAGAACGGAAGTTATAGAATGGGTGAGAGAAAGGAGGGGTGTAAAATGAAAGAAACGCCAGGAAAGGTGGAGAAGTGCTGCCCCGGAATTCGCCTCAGAGAAGGTACTCTGTTGACTCAGGAAAACCACCTAAAAATCTGAATCAGAGCAGACGGTCGCGGGAATCGAACCCATGACCTCCCGAATGCTAAGTGGCGTGCTAGTTTAAGTATAACACACAGTCAATATTTATAGTTTTCAATTTGCTCTCACTGATAGTGCGACTTGGGCATAGGTATACTTAACAGGGAGATTGTCAAGTTATTGTATGAACTGGACTTTTGTTTTAGATGAGCTGAAATAGCAAAGCTGAATTAATATCGATTATCTGGCAATAACAAAAACAGTGCGAATATCGCACCTTTACCTTAATCATTATTTCAAATGCAAACTGGTTCGAACGATGGCATAACATACTTAAACCTTACAAATTGCCTAGTCTACCAGGTGATTTGTTTGCTGTCATGTTTGCTTTATCGCTTGTTCCTCTGCCAAGAAAATATTTTATGTCGATTATTGTGCTCGTGACGAAACTATATTGTACGCAACTTCCTACCTAATACCTCAAAATATCACCTGTTCATTTCTAGCATACACAGTGTGTTAAAGAAGACTGAAAAACTAATATTTCGAGTGTTATTAGTTTTCTGTGTAGCATTATCTCGCTTGATATGAGCTATCGCGCATGTGAATCCGACGTTATGAAGGCACCTTTTCAAGAAGAGATTTGTCAGTTAAATTTAATGCCGAGACTGCAATTTTCTGTAGAGCTGTGTTCTCCAAGTCGCCTCTTCTGTTGATACAAAATGACAGCTGTTATTTAAAAAAAAAATAAATAATCACATATCGGACGAGCCTTAGGCCCTGAACACACGGGATTCCGTTTCCCAGATTCGGTATGCGGGATACAGAATCTGAGTCTGTTCAGACACGGCGACTGAATCTCAGACGCGGGCCTTCAGTCACTTGCAGTGCCGTGCTGTTATGGACCTAGCATTGCAGTTCTTTGTTTCTGTCGAATTAGTCTAGAAGTGCTGTATTTAAAGTCAGGGATTGGGCTCTACAAAGCTAATAAACTTTTCATTGTCAAATAATGTACGCTCTATGATCGTTGTATAGTAAGGAACGCCTTGCTTATTCGATTTAAATAGAAGTTGCAGAAAATCTGCTACGCCTATGATATGATATCATATGTTCTGGCTGGCAAAAGTAGGCGAGTCCAGGCCGTGGTACACGTGGACTCATATCTTCTATATGCTCCAATGGTAAATCGGTATCCGAGATACAGAATTTGTAGCCGGCGGCCGAAATGGAGAGATAAGGAAAATCGGCCGCCGGCGACACATTCTGTATCTCGGATACCGATTTACCATTGGAGCATATAGAGGATATGAGTCCACGTGTACCACGGCCTGGACTCGCCTACTTTTGCCAGCGAGAACATATGATATCATGTCATAGGCGTAGCAGATTTGCTTCAACTTCTATTTAAATCGAATAAGCAAGGCGTTCCTTACTATACAACGATCATAGAATGTACATTATTTGACAATGAAAAATTTATTAGCTTAGTAGAGCCCAATCCCTGACTTTAAATACAGCACTTCTAGACTAATTCGACAGAAACAAAGAACAGCAATGCTGGGTCCATAACAGCACGGCACTGCAAGCGACTGAAAGCCCGCGTCTGAGATTCAGTCGCCGTGTTTGAACAGACTCAGATTCTGTATCCCGCATACCGAATCTGGGAAACGGAATCCCGTGTGTTCAGGGCCTTACTTAACCCGGGGACATTTTTTCTCATAACATCCCACCTTTTTGTACATGACGAAAAAAAAATTATATAACTCTTGCACAAGATTAAAAAAGTTTATTGTAGCATCTGACACCTTAGAAGCGTTATTTACTGTTAAGTTCAAAGTATGAACCGCACAAGGTACAAAAAGGGCTCTCGCATTCGCATCAAGAATGCGTTTTTGAAGCCCAACATGCTTTCCCTTCATGTTTGCCCCATTATCATAACCTTGTCCTCTAATAATTTTTATATCTAAATTTAATTTTTTAAAAAATTTTGTCATAAATGTATATATCTCTTCCCCTGTAGAGTCCAGTATTGGATTAAACGCAATAAAACTTTCCTTAACTTCAACCTTTTTTGAAGTGGTGTTAAAGACAACATACCTCAGAACAAGACTAATTTGCTCAGTATGACTAGTGTCTGGTGTACAATCTAATATTATTGAAAAATATTTTGAACTGCTAACCATTTCTAAAATATTATTTCTTACTTTAGACGACAATAATTCAATTATTTCATTTTGTATTTGCACGCGTAAATAATGAGTCATTTTAACAGATTTTTTTTGGGAGTTACACACTAACGTGCTGTCTCATCACTGAATCAAAAGAGGCAATCATCTGAACAGCTTTTAGAAAATTTCCATTATCATGTTCGAAAAGTAATTTAGAAGAACCATGAAATGCCAAGCATTGTGTAGATAAATACTTAACAATCGCAATAATTCTTTCCAACACGTCCCGCCAATATTTTTTTTCCGTTTCTAAAATCCGCAGGTGATGAGCATTAACAGTCGTAGATGTCTCCAACATTTTTTTAAAATTTACCCAAGTGTTCATATAACTGTTGTATAAAATTGACGTTTCGTGTCTCTTCATTAGCAAAGACAAGTGTTGCCAATCAGATACTCCATTTGTATCACAAAAAGTGTTAGGAGTTTTACAAAACAACTTACAACAAAAACAAAATACAGAATCTTTAGAAATAGAGTAAATACGCCAAGTCTTTTCGACTTTTTATCCATTTGCTAGACTTCTTACAAAGTATTTGCACAAAAACTTTCTCTTATCTTTATTACTAGGAAAGCTAAAACTGATGTCTATCAAGGGCGGACCACGTTTAACCAATATTCTAGCTATCTCATTGGTGATTCTTTCGGGCCACAAACCGGGGTCGGACGGAATTATATCGACACTAGCCTCATTAAAGCATTACCGAACTTCTTACACAAGCTGAATTACCTGAAGTGGATTGTTCAAGTGCTGTAGACGAGGATGGTGTCATCGCTTCATCGGGCTCTGCATCAGTAGAAGCTGTTTTGCTCCTACAACCGCCGCCACTTGTTGCAGGACCTGATGTTACTGTGGTCGCCTCTGTTGAAATTTCAGATGGTCCACTCACGGTTACTGATATTACGGATTTAGAATCTTGAGATTCGGTCGCATCGATAGTCTCCGTGGAATCTTGATTGTTTTGCAAGAAGTGCTTTAAAGATCCAGCCATGTTTTCCCTTTCTTGTAGTCTCAGTTTCTTTTGCTCCCGAAACTTCGCACCTGAAGGTCTCTTTCTTTTATCCTGAAAAAACAATTAAATAATTAGTACTCATGGGAATTAGGAATTAACTTCTAAAGTAAGCACAGTAATAAGCACCAAGTTTGCATATTTGAGTAAAAAGCAATTTGTTCGAGCCCTTTCAGCTTAAACCCTTTCAAAAATAAAGGCAGAAAAAATATTAAACTAATTTGATCTTATAGCCCTTAAAAACCCCTACAAAATGGTTTTTTAAAAAGATCGATAGCATAAAAACTAAGCTAGTTATGGATAAAAAACCAATTACTTTTTTAAACTCGTACATGACATTTCAATTAATAAAAAGATATTTGGGTAAAAAAAAATAATTATAACCAGTACCCTATAAAGGGTTAATGCTGATAGTATAAAGTAGGGAACACTTACCATTTTATAAAAAATCAAACTGTTGAAATTGCAGTCAGCAGGTATTCAGCACTTAATTTTTTAGAAATATTATACAACACAACACTTGACAAAATAAAAATAACTTTAAATGTAAAAATTAATAGGATTACTTGTTTTTATACACTTGTTGCGCGGTCCAGTGAACTAACCGGTTTAAAAACGCCTCTGGCGATGCATCGCTTTTATAGCGCTCCAGGCATTATTCATGTCTGAACAGGAAAAATCAAGAAACTACCGCCTGACATGTTCTCGCAACATAGGAATCGGCAGTAACTGGATGATATACTGATAAAATTTCGTGTGTATTTATACCTAATCCTATTTAATTTCTCAACTTTTATTTTAAAAATTTTTTTGTTTTTTTTTTGCAAATTTTTTTTTTGACCCTGGGGTTTGGCGCCCCTAGAGGATGGCGCCCGTATGCATTGCACACTTTGCACATATGGTAGCGGGGGCCCTGCCCACGACCTCCCGAATGCTAAGTAGATGTGGTAACCACTATAAGGTACAGAGATCGGTCTTAAAATGATAGTTGGGCATCGTCTTTATTCCGTCTCTTGTAAAATGGGTTTCATTAAACCATAGCACTTTGGTAATAAAATTTGGGTCATCATTAGCTTGTTCTAACAGCCAGTGGAAAAACTTCAGACGTGGACCATAATCTTTTGGCTTGCACACGCTGAAAATGGTATGGATGTAGTTCCTCACGATGTTGTGTCCTCCAGACAAAGTTTTGGGAAAGATGTCGTTGTGATGAGATGCATCGAGATCTATCACATTTTCTTCATTATCAACATTGAGTCCAGCATGAACACCACCATTATTACCTACAGTTGTTGTCCCGGTCTCTCGTAGTCTTTGAAAGGTACGACTAAATACGCTTCTGGAAGGCTGACGTCTATTTTGGGTATAGGGTATAGCCATCCATTGCATTTAAGGCACGAAGCAGTTGATCCTCCACCCACTTCTCAAAAATGTTGCTATTCATATTTTGATAATAATCCTTATATTCAATTTTTTGTACAAAATTGAATTACACCTATCTAAAAACGTACAGAGCATCCAGCATGTACTACAGTAAACCGTTTGCTTTCATTTTAAAAATATCAGACTACAGTCTAGTTTATAGATATTAACGATACAATTTTGATGATGAGCATCTTAACGAAACGAGTTTGATTGCTGAAATGAGGCGGTGAGCAGACGAGTGCGGCAATCAAACGAGTTTCGTTATGTGCCATAAGCAAACGTGTACTGTTCAATATCTTATCTTCATCAATAAATTCTGGTTCAATGTATTTTTTTGTATCTCCATTACCGCAGTGGGTGGTAATGATGCTCTTCACTATACTAAAATGAATTTGGTTAATAGTCGATAACTACACCGATGAAGATAATAGTTATTAACGTCATCAAACCGATATATAGCAAATAGCGAACGCGGTTGAATTTTGTAATCCGATGCGATAGCCGAGGCTTACATCACTCAAGTCCGTTATTTGTGTAACGGCCGTGTGCCGTTCAAGATTTTTCGTAATACACATTTACACATTTGAAGAATAACTTATTGAACATAGTTTCAAGATCACGTGATTCTCAACGACACCGGCCTTAACGGCCGACATCTGTTGTGAATGACTTTTCATGTGTTTGTTTAGTTCAGTTAGAATACAATAACGGTGTAGTATTACGAAAAAGTTATTTATGAAACAAGTTGCAAAAGGTGCCAAACGAGTAAATAGAGAAAAGTTCGAAGAACAGTGTAAATTTCTTTTTGAGGTAAAACTTTTCAAAGAAAATATCGAAAGATATGTCCAGTCAGTACATAGAAAATAGATTTAAAGAGATTGTACATGAGAATTATGTTAATTGTTCATACCGGAGATATAGCAATAGTTTAGATAGACCTGTAAATACATACGCTGTCTTGAAAAAGTAGGTGCTGAAAGAATAGAATGGATTGAGTTTTAACGAAGCAAAAGAATATTTTTGCCTTTTCTGTAAGAGTAAATGCTTTTTTATGTATGAAATAATTGTTGCAACTGCTATTACCTATTTCTGCCAATGTTTTGATTCTTACTTTCAATATAAAACTAATTAACTTCGAGACTACCTGAGCAGATTTGAAAACCGGCTAACATGCTGCGGAGACGGCTGGATTCTACTACAAAATGAGATTACTTAATCAGGACGCCAATGAGTCTTTGTATACAACGAATTTGCTCAGTTAAAACTCAATACAACGGCCCAATCACTAGCTCACCTGAAATAAAAATTACACTGGCCAGATCGAGCTGGGTGCAGTAAACAATACGTCATAATATAATAGCATCTAATATAATTCAGAAATACGAAGTACTAGTATAAAATACAAACTCTATATGTATATGCATTGTGCAAGGGGTTAATACAGGTGCGCGCATAAATAAATCACAGTTACTATTCTATACCATAAAATCGTTGGTCTCTTTCTTTGTATGTTTGTATGTTTGTTCGCTATCTCCTCCGAAGATACTGGACCGATGGTGCTAATTTTTAGACTTAGATCGTAGGCAGGTTTTTATTTTTTTAAAAATACGAAAAAGTAAAGTACAATTAAATTATAAAACTCTTAATTAATTTATTTATTTATTTATTTTGTACTCAGCCAACAGCCGTTAGGCCAAATATAGGCGTCGCTGTACATTTTATGAGAACTTCCAACTCCACTGACGACTGTCATGATGTTATTATGACATTCGGGACCAACTATTTTCGTGGCAGCCGTACCACGAGGCGCCGAGAGAAGCAGCCGTGAAATTCACATCCAAGTTCTGACCAGAAAGAGCGTTGCTTAACTCTACTGATCGTACGTAGACGCTTGTTCAAGCTACACCACCCGGGACACCCATGTTCATATACGTTATAGCAACGCCTTATTCAACGAAGCATCGTTGGGTTAGTGGTAGAATGCTCGCCTGCCACGCGGCGGCCCAGATTCGATTCCTGGCCGATGCATCCTTTTTTTAATTTATATTAATGAATCTCTCTTAAATTAGCGAACCGAAGCGTAGCTCCGGTGATTCACTAGTATTCACTTACTATTACAGATCATAAATAAATTATACCAGCAGTCTAACGCCAAGGAAGTTGGTGGCGTGAAACACTGAACTCCCTGAAAGCAATTCTCAGCGCAGATCTGAATGATCCGGCTTTCGCGAGAGTTCGTTACTTAGGTCGAAACTCGCTAGAGTAGCACCAGATACCACAGATTCCACTCACAAGGCTTTTGACGCCGGGCACGTGGGTTGCTCTCAACTAACACCAAAAAGATAGGGGGCAACCAAACCTCACAGCGAGCGTCCAGTGCAAGGTTATGTTATCGCCAGGCGGACGGAAAGAGCGAGAACTATGCTGGAATTTTATTATGCAGGAATTCATGTAAGACCAAACCGCAGTTACATTAGGGCCAAAATCTCACATAGCACGAGGCGAACTAAATGACTGACCAAAGTAGGTAAGTTTGCGATAGCTGTTAGCTGAGAAACGACAGAAAGAACGCTCTAAAGCCAGCGCCGCCCATTTAAGAAACTACCCATTGTCTCAGATCCCACCACGTGAAACAAATATTCGCGGATAATTACAATTCAAAACATCTGTAAAGGGGTTTACACGAAACTTCGAAAACTCGCGCGAATTAGATCAATTTGCAAATTTAAAAAAATTGTATTCCGCTGGGGTTTGAACTCCGCCGCATTTGAGTACCGATTGTAACCTCATCAATGGGTCGTACTGTGCCATCCAACCTTATTGAAATGAGTGCGGCGCGCGCGCCTCTATTTAACGGAACGGTCTTATTGTTGAAACGTTTCGACTCTTTTGTGACATTATCTTGTATCTTTTGAGTCCTATTTTCGGCAAGTGTAAAGTCTAACCTATGTTAAAATTATTACTACCATCTATTTCAAAGTTAACGCAAAAATAAGTAAAACTTATTTTTTTAAGGTGTTTACCCTGTATATTTTGTATGAAATTTTCTCGGTTTCATGCCAGGTAAACATATAATCTGCATGTAAAATATCGTCATCCTCCAACAAATAGTTTTTGAGTTATACTGCCAACAGACAGACAGACAGCCGATAGACAGAAGGACAGACAGACAGACAGACAGGCAGGCAGACAAACAGACTGACAGACAGAGTTGAGAAAACCGGGTTTTTCTTCATCTAGAGACCCTGAAACGTAAAGATCTGAAGAAATCTCGGAAGGTGATTTTTCGCGATTACAATACCTCCTTCGTCTTTTAGACGAGGGAAGTAAAATGGACCAATAGACGACAATCAATTAAACTTTATTTTCTTTGAGTAGACTAGATTTTTGATGAGCTTTGACATTTTTGTTGAATTTTGTCAGTTTTACTAAACCATGTTAAATTATGAAAATTTGTTAAGATTTTCAGAAGGGAAATACCGGGCGTCGAAAAAAGTGTTGATCAGATTATTAAAGTTGACAACACCCCTTCTCTTGTTTGTTTTGTTTTCTGTAGCTAATATCAAATTCAAATTTCAATATCAGACTGACTTTTCGAAAAGAGATTAAACATAGAAAGCCAGGTAAATAATTATGTTTAAACCGAATAATAATAATTAGAAAGATACCACTCAATTTTATTGAAAAGGCATTATACATTAAATAAAACTGAGCATAATCCTTATAAAGGTTAATTATGCAATGGGAGTTGGGAGTAGGTATCTGTTCACCTTTGACAGTTAATTCCAAACGGTACCAGCTCCAGATTAATATCACAGCTTGTTGTAATTCCTTTTTTTGATTGCGCAGTATTTTCCTCACTGGAATTCTAAGTTTAAAACAAATTTTAATAGTTTTAATAAAATGCCGGTTTTTGAATATTTCGCCACACTAATCTGCAATTGGCAATCTGTTCATGTTACCAACACAATAATAATTTCAGGGATGATCTTCTTAAGCAATATTGAATTATGAAGATTTTGATTTGAATTTTGGTAGTTTTAGTAGACCAGATTTTTGATATGAAGATTGAGTCTTGGGTGTTGACTGTAGAATGTAGAAGTTGGTTATAAAAGTATTAATAACCGTACAAAAAAATTATATTGTCTGAACCAGTATTGGAGTCTGATGAGTAAAATGTACTTTGAATTTGTCTGTTTTTGTGGGTTTATCGCCCTATTTTTGAGGACAGAAGAGGGTGACTGAAAATGGCGAATTTTCGTAGGATTCTAAGCGTTTTTATATATAATTTTTAAGTCCTAAATTAAAAAAAACATTTTGCGCTATTGATTTCTGTTTGTAATTTTAAACCTCGTTGGTAGATTTCGAGTGTTGTTTATGGTTTTTAAGTGCCCAATCCCCTTGCTGTAGAAATAAAATGTCATTTTAGGATGTGTAAAAATGAGGGATTTTTCAAAAAATTTACCTCTTTCTCGGTGACTCAACGATTTTTACTTCCTTTTGCAATATTATATTAGATTCACTACAAAAATTTGAAATTAAGTTTTCAACAGATCTTCACGTTTTAGAATTCCCTGAACCAAAAAAACATATTTTTGTTCATTGGTCTGTCTGTGTGTCTGTGAACAGAATATCTCAAAAACGAAAAGAGGTAATACGTTAAAACTTCATATACATATAAGTTTTGTGTACGATCTAGATGAGACAGCAAGCTTTTGGAGAAAATCGCATAACCGGAAGTATGGCGTTTACTCTTGTGATTTTTCAGTTTTTTTTAAAATTTTTACTGAAACGGCTCTAACGATTTTTTTCAAACTTGACATTTTTATTACATCTTTAATGTATATTGATGTGAGATAGGTTATTTTCAAGTTGAATACCTCTGAAATGGGTTTCTTTTGTTTTTTTTTTTCATTTTTTATTAACTGGTATTTTAAATAGAACACCCGGCATATTATTACATTTTTGAATTCAGCTTAAAATTTTAGAGAAAATTTGTCTTGTCAACTAACGCTCTATTTTGCACGGTTTCTGTTGAATTTGTAATTTTTGAAAAATGTTGAAAAATGCTTAAAAATTAAAAAACAAATTTGTGGCTAATTATAAGATCACTGTAAAAGGAAGTTGTGTGCGTCTATCTCACCAGATTTTTTAATCTACCCAGTTGCCCTCGTCCAGAAATAAAGTTTCATTTTGGACTATTGATTTTTTAATAATATGAAGCCATCTTGAAGGGGCTTGAAAGAACTGCAAAGTGTTACTGTTTATATGTGATTATATTGTTATAGAAACGAGTTGTTGATATATGGAATTGCTTGTCACTTGTAAATTTGTCAATAAGATATAGTTTTGTAATAAATAACTTAATCACCAAAAAGTGTAAGTTGAGATCAGTTAGATTTCAAGTTTCTTCGCAACATCGTGGTGACTCCGACGTGATCGGTGATTAAGTTGGTGATTACAATGGATGCGTTACAAAGAGCGAGAAGACCTGTCCGTAATGAAGTCAATAAGCTGGTGGTAGAGTTGCAAGAGCTATGTTCTTCAGAACTCGTAGAACGAGAAGACGTGTGTCTTGTCCTACGGTTACTGAATGAAGTCTATAATTTACTGTCAGAGCTGGACCAAAAGATTACGAAACAGATGGTGACTGACAATGCTAGTGATGACGTACAAGATGTAGAATATGAGTTAATTCACGTTATGAAACGCAAAGTTATGGCTACACGAAGGAAGGCGGAAAAGATTTTGGAAAATCCTGAGCCAGTTTCCCTTTCCTCACCAAGCGTTGTCATTGAATCCAATGGTGGAGGAAGAGGTTGTCGTCTGCCAAAACTTGAATTGAAGAAGTTTAGTGGAGACCTGAAGGATTGACTTGGATATTGGGCTCAATTTGAGAAGATTGATGCAGACCCTACTTTACATGGCAGTGAGAAGTTCCAGTACCTGCTACAATCATTGACACTCGGAACGGATGCCTATGAAATTGCAAGTAGTTATCCTCAGAGCAATGAAAATTATCCTAAGGTGATTGAGGTGTTGAAGAGAAGATATGGTAACGAAGACTTACTTCTGCAAGTGTATATACGTGAATTATTAAAATTAGTAATTTCAGATGTCAATTCTAACGTCAAGATTCCTTTTCATATGCTGCACTTGAAATTGGAATCCCATTTGAGAGCATTGAAGACTCTGAAATTAGAAAAGGCAGATCCTGCAACCTGATTGTTTCTATTAGTGGAGTCAAGCCTTCCGGAAGATATACTGCTTACTTGGCAACGTAGTTCGATGTCTTCCTGTGATAGTAGCAAAGATGAGCCTCCGAGGAGCCGACTGGATCGTCTCATGAGTTTTTTGGAGAAGGAAATGGATATTCAACAAAAAATTAACTTGGGACGTGGAGGATTTGAGGAGAAGAAAAATAAAGAAAATGTTCAGAAAAAATATAAGCCTCCACAACAGACATCCACACTTTCAAGTTGTTATTCAGGAGAACCGTCTACTTGTTTGTTCTGTGATAAAAATCATGAGAGCAAGGACTGCAAGACTGCTAAATATTGGCCGTTGGATAGAAAACGAAGCATTTTGAAGGAGAAAAAAATATGTTTTGCTTGCTTTAGATCAAAACATTTTGCAAGGCTTTGTAGAGCAAAGCTGGCATGTATTCTCTGCGGAGGAAAACATCATCCTGTAATGTGTTCAAACTTTGAGAATCATGAGATAGAACGTAAGCATTCTACTGGAAAACCAAAAGTAATGTCAGTGCTAATGACGTCCACTGAAAATATGACTGGCATGGCTAATCAGATCTGTTCCAAGCAAATTGCCCTTCAAACTATTCTCGTCACAATATGTAATGGGGTTAAAAGAAAGGTAGTACGTGCATTTTTGGACAATGGATCTCAAGGCTCATATATCTTAAAGTCAACAGCAGCTGAGTTAGGACTAGAAGTACAGGCAGTGGAAAATGTATCTCATTACCTTTTTGGAGAGACACAAACGGAAGTTGCACGGCATAATAAATACCATCTGAAATTAGAGAACGTCGATGGTAGTTATTCCTGCATCATCGACGTTCGAGACCAGCATAAGATTTGTAATTTTATTCC
Source organism: Agriotes lineatus (assembly GCA_940337035.1). NCBI lineage: Eukaryota > Metazoa > Arthropoda > Insecta > Coleoptera > Elateridae > Agriotes > Agriotes lineatus. The sequence continues at coordinate 181,877,171 of OW679195.1, read as the reverse complement.
TCGAATTTCGATATCAACTTCGAATGTTCTGAAAGAACTGAGAAAAAACAAAATAGAATTATCAGATGTTGGCGAGGGATGTCCTCCTATCGAAATTTTACTTGGAGCTGATGTATACGGAAGAATATTGACTGGAAAACTAAATACTCTTGCTTGTGGTGTTGTCGCAATTGAGACAAAACTAGGCTGGACGCTTTGTGGGAAGTTAAGAGGAGTTCATGAAGACAGTTTATCTATGTGTGTACTGTCAATGGCTCTTTATGACTCTTCCATTTCACAATTGTGGGATCTGGATGTAATTGGTATTCGCTATGAAACTGATGTGAAGACCATTGCAGAGCGAGAGGAAGTAGACAAGAAGAAATTTATTGATGGGTTGAGCCGGAGGCAGGATGGACGATATGTTATTTCACTTCCTTGGGTTGATGAGCACCCTCATTTACCTACTAATAAAGAAATAGCGATTAAGAGACTTGAGTTGGCAACAAGGAAACTCTGCGAAAACAAGTTATTCGAATCTTATTCGACACTTTTTCAAGACTGGAAATCTGAAGGATTTATTGAAGAGGTGTCAGCAGAGATGCCACTGATGCGGGGAAAAGTTCACTATCTTCCACATCGAGCTGTAATAAAGCTAAGCAGTATGACCACTCCTGTACGGCCAGTATTTGATGCTTCCTGTAAAGTTGGAAAAGCTCCGTCGTTAAATGATTGTTTGAAGAAAGGGAGCAATTATATTCAGTTGATACCGGAGATTTTGCTCCATTTCAGAGAAAAAAAGAGAGGATTCGTTTAAGATATTCGAAAAGTTTTTCAGATTATTGAAGTTAAGGAACAAGACCGTGATTGCATGCGTTTTCTTTGGTGGAAGAATAAAGAAAAACAGGAATTAATTGAATATCGCCATGTCCGGGTTATGTTCGGAGCTACATTTAGTCCATTTATATTGGGTGCTGTATTAGAGTTCCATTTGAAGGTGAATTCGTCAGATAAGCAATTTGCCGAAAAACTGTTACAAACTCTTTATGTGGATAATTGTGTCTGCTCAGAAGATACAATTGAAGAGTATCAATAGTTTCGGAAGAAGTCAATTGCATTATTAAGTGAAGCTAAGATGGACTTACGTTTATGGATGTCAAATATAGATATAATATATATATATATACATACTGTATCAGTTCTTGGAGTTCTTTGGGATCGATTAACAGACGAATTATTCGTAAATGTAAAAGATATCTCTATTCCTGAAATAGTCACGAAAAGGACTCTGTTATCTGTCACCCAAAGGGTATTTGATCCGATTGGAATTGTACGCCCAGCTATTACTTCTCTTAAAATAACACTGCAGAAAATTTTGATAAATAAAATGAAATAGGACGAACCATTGCCAAAAGATGAAAATAGGTTATTTTGTACATGGGTAGCTCAACTACATAGTCCAGTCGTTGAAGGTAAAAATATGCTATTACCTCAGAATTCTTTGAACCTTGATCGATTGACGTGAAATTTGGTGAGTGGTTAGGGGCTGGCTCAAGGAGCAAAAGTGACATAGCGCCGATGTGCGCTTTTACCCTGAGAGTGGATGCCACCCCTTCTCGGGGGTAGAAATTGTTCACTCAAAATAACCCCGGAAATGGATAGAGGGACAAATTATAAGTAAAAAATGTTCTACATAATTTTTCCGATAGATTGATATTTTTCGAGCTATTCGCGATTGAAGACTTAGATTTTTCGTGATAAAAATGCATGTTTTCGGACGGGTTTTCGCGAATAAGTCGAAAACTTCGCATTCTATCAAATAAGTTGCAATAACCAAAAATGAATCTTAGAAAACAGCAAAGAGATTGGTTTTTCTATGAATGCTCTAGGTCCAAAATAAAAGAAGTTATGGCTCGTTGAAGAAGATTTTTTTTTTTGCAACAACTTTGTTCGAAGTAACCAACGTTAATTAACGAAAAACCGATGCATTTTTCGGGAAAAACTTATAGAACATTTTTTGTAGTGATTGAAAATACCTTTAAAATGAGTACTGTTAAAAGTCGATTGCATTATAACTAAGCGAGTTACGCTGCAAAAACGGTGGGTCACTCGAATTTAAAAAAAAAATGAGAGCTAAAACCGCAGCCATTCCACCAGAATTGATATTGACCATTATCCCGTTACAAATTACTTTACTTTAGTATTACTCATGTAATCCAAAAGTTTTTCGACATGCTCAGACTTTCCACATTCAAAAAGTAAAGGGTTGAAGGGCTCGGGAGGGGTGGTCCGCGCACTATAATGCAAACTGCTAACATTTATATCTCCGTTATTATTTTTCCTACAGAAATATAAAAAGAACTAAAATGTTTGTTAAGAAAAAATCCACATTTTTGTACTATATTATTTTTTACGTTTTTTTTCTTTAGTTTTCGGTATTTTCAAAATAAGATATTTTTTAAAGAAATTTGCAAAATACGTTTTCCATTTTCATCATATTTTTTTCGAAAAATACGCATTTTAACCCGTCCAAACTTTTGGATTACATGAGTAATATTAATATAAAGTAATTTCTAAAGGGATAATCGTCAATATCAATTCTAGTGGAATAGCTGAGGTTTTATCACTCATTTTTTTTCAAAAATTCGAGTGGCCCACCGTTTTTGCATCGCAACTCGCTTAGTTATAATGCAATCGGCTTTTAACACTGCTCATTTTAAAGGTCTTTTCAATCACTACAAAAAATCTTCTATAAGTTTTTCCCGAAAAATGCATTGGTTTTTCGTTAATTACTTCGTTGGTTACTTCGAACCAAGTTGTTGCAAAAAAAATCTTCTTCAACGAGCCATAACTTCTTTTATTTTGAACCTAGAGCATTCATAAAACAACCAATCTCTTTCCTGTTTTCTAAGCTTCATTTTTGGTTAGTACAACTTATTTGATAGATCGCGAAGTTTTTGACTTATTTTCGAAAAACCGTCCAAAAACATACATTTCTATAACGAAAAATTTAAGTTATCAATCGCGAATAGCTCGAAAAATATCGATCTATCGAAAAAACTATATAGAACATTTTTTACTTAGAATTTGTCCCTCTATCTATTTCCGAAGTTATTTTGAGTGGCCAATTTCTACCCCCGAGAAGAGGTGGCATCCCCTCTCAGGGTAAAAGCGCACATCGGCGCTATGTCACTTTTGCTCCTTGAGCCATCCCCTAACCACTCACCAAATTTCACGTCAATCGATCAAGGTTCAAAGAATTCGGAGCGGAAAACCTTCAACGACTGGACTAACAAGATTTAAATCGAATACGCGTACCACGGTGGTTCATTCGTGAAGAAACTGATCGTCAACACTGGACTCTGCATGTTTTCACGGATGCAAGTAACGTAGCCTACAGTGCAGTGGTGTTCTTAAGGGTACAACATCCTATTCGGGTATCTGTTCAGTTAATAGCGGCAAAATCACGAGTTTCTCCTATGAAGCCAGTCACTATTCCAAGACTGGAATTGCTAGGATGTTTAATTGGAGCCAGATTGGCTGCAACTGCAATAAAAACATTGAATATTGATGATCTTCCTATCGTATACTGGTCTGATTCCACTACTGCTTTAGCTTGGATAAGAAGAAGTGAACAGTGGGGTACATACGTGGGTAACCGAGTGTCGGAGATAAGAAAATTGACTGATGTTAATCATTGGCGACACGTTCCAGGGTTTATGAATCCAGCAGACTTGCCCTCAAGAGGATGCTTACCTACACAGCTTGTAGAAAAGAAATGGTGGGAAGGGCCTCAATGGTTAAAGGATAAACAAGGGTACTGGCCATATCAACAGGAAGAAGTATTCGAGGAGTTTGTTCAAGCTGAAAGAAAAAAGTCTGCTAAAAGCACTGTCATGTTGCTTCTTGACGAGTTGAAAAAAAACTTCACCTTCAGACAGTTCATTCGTATTTTAGCATGGTGTCATCGTTTCATCAACAATGTAAAGAAAATTGCACAGAGACAAAGTGGAAAATTAACTGCTGTAGAATTGAAACTAGCTGAGGTGAGTTTCATACGAAGTATTCAACAAGAAGCCTTTATTGATAAAAGCCAACTGACGACTTTAAACACTTACGTGGATTCGAATAATATTATTCGAGTAAAAACGAAGATTATTTTACGAGAAGATTTCGAAAACTTCCGGTACCCTGCAGTGCTTCCTGGAAAGAATGAGAACGTGAAACAATTGATTTTAGATATGCATCGTTGTTATTGTCACGCTGGTGTAGGATTCCTAATGGTGAAATTACGTGAAAAATATTGGATCCTAAAAGCAAGAAAAACAATAAAATTAGTTTTAAACAGTTGCATCAAATGTAAAAGGAATTCCGTAAGATCTGCTATTGCTAATCCATCTCCGCTACCAATTGAACGAGTGCAAGATGCTAATGTGTTTGAAGTTATTGGAGTGGATGTAGCTGGTCCTTTATTCTTGAAAAATAATAAAAAAGTTTGGGTGTTGATCTTCACCTGTGCAGTCTTTCGAGCCGTACGATTAGAAGTTATTTCTTCCCTAAGTACAGTTGCTTTTATAGAAGTTTTGAAGAAGTTCATTCGAATGAATGGTCGTCCAAAAATGATATTTAGTGATAATGGCACTAATTTTCACGGAACAAATAATTTCTTTAGGTCGCTGAATTGGAAAACAATACAAGATTTGTCTCAACTGAAACCCATTCAGTGGAAGTTCAATGTGGCTACAGCACCCTGGTGGGGCGGATGGTGGGAGCGACTCATCCGCACTATGAAAGATTTAATGAAAAGAACTATTGGAAAAGCTACTCTTAAAAAAGGTGAACTCGAAGACGTTTTATTAATTGTGGAAGAGGTCATGAATGGAAGACCTCTAACCTATGTCACTGAAGATGGTGGCGAGTTAGAGCCTTTAACTCCATCTATGTTTATGAGTTCTCCAAGTGGATTACAATTTCCTGAAGGGTGTGAGTCTGATGCTGACAAAATACATTATCGCTGGAAATATCTTACTACCTTGAGAAAGGAGCTTCACCAAAGGTTCCGCAATGAATATTTGGCATTGTTGGTTAACCGAACTAAAGAAAGATCTACTCGTACACTTCGAGAAGGTGAACTAGTTTTGGTGGGATCTAATAATGTGAAGCGGTTACATTGGCCACTTGGTCGTATTAAAGAGTTGATCCCTGGAAAGGATAACATATCACGTGTTGCAAAAGTGAAAACTGAAAACGGTATTGTTATTCGTCCCATCCAACACCTATTTTCTCTAGAATTGAATTTGGAAGATAGCTGCAATTTGGAAAAATTCTTTAAAGAGAGCATTTTATGTGAAAAAAGTCAAAAAGATGAGTGTAAATAAATAAAATTCTAAGGAATTTTATTGGTGGGAGGATGAAAGAACTGCAAAGTGTTACTGTTTATATGTGATGATATTGTTATAGAAACGAGTTGTTGATATATGGAATTGCTTGTCACTTGTAAATTTGTCAATAAGATATAGTTTTGTAATAAATAACTTAATCACCAAAAAGTGTAAGTTGATATCAGTTAGATTTCAAGTTTATTCGCAACAGGGCTTAAGCGTTTTTTATAAAGTTTTGAAGGTGCCCAATTATCTTGGTGCAGAAATGTAATGCCATTTTGATATCCCTGAAAGGGATGGATTTTTATAGAATTTGGAGTATTTTTATGTTTTTTCAACTTTTTAGGGGGTTTATTCTTTTAGGTTTATTTGAGTTGCTTAAAAATGGGGGATTTAAACCCTTTTTCAGTAAATTTTTCAATTAAGTATTTTTTAAAGTACCCATTTGGCCGTGGTCCACAAGTAACATTTTGTGTACTGCTGCTCGTAATCTTAAAAACTATAAACCGATATCAAACATACAGCATCAAATCATACACTCCTGTTCAAAATTAACGAACCACTACAAATTTTGTAATTATGTCTTTGTTATTACCTTCAGTATATAATTTAACGTTAGTATAATATAAATGAAGGTAATTAAACAATATTGCATTAATAAACATTCATTTTTATTTAGAATCCGAAGAATTATACAAAATTTGGTGATCAGGTACCAAAATTGGAAAATTGTAAAAATCAACTTAGCTCTACAAACAAAGGAAAATTCCAATTTACAAACAGTATTTATAAATCTTAATACCTCGTAGTACCTCCACGAGCTCTTATAACTGCTTGCATTCGTTATGGTAAGCTTGTTATTAAGTTCTGGATGGTTGCTTGGGGAATGTTTTCCCATTCTAAGAGAACAGCTCGCTCCAATTTTTGCAGGCTCATTGGGGCAGGTATATGACATCGGACCAATCTTTTAGAGCATCCCAAAGGTGCTCGATTGGATTTAAATCTGGGCTGTACGGTGGTCACTCCAAGACTTCAATGTTGACTTCGTTTAAGTAATCTAACACAGGTCTTGCGACGTGGGGCCTCGCATTATCCTGCATGAATAAGAAGGGATCTCCTATAAATGGCGCAAACGGCATCACATGATCTTGAATAATGTTTTCCAGATAGAATTCTGCATTCATGGACCACGGACGAATGGGGACTAATTCTGTACGTGTCTCAAAACACATTCCTCCCCAGAACATTTTTGATCCAACACCAAGTCGCTCTCTTTGAGAGACAGTGCATTCGCAAAATCTTTCTCCAGGCCTCCGCCATACTCTAACACGACCATCTGGACTTTTTAGGCTCACTCTAGTTTCATCTGTGAATAAAACTCGCTTCCAGTCTTCGATAGTCCACTGTTCATGATCTCTAGCGATTCTTTATCTGCGTGATCTGTGATCTGGGCTAAGCAGTGGTGCACTAGCAGGCCTTCTACTAGACAATCTGGCTTTTTTCAGTCTTCTTCTGACGGTTAAAGCATAAATTCTAACATTTCTGACAGTTTCGAGTAAATTACTTAGCTCTCTGCTAGTACTGTTTCTGTTTCGTAACACCTGTTGTCGGAGAAAGCGCTTATGGATTTGACTTGTGGACCTTTTTCTGCACTGGCCACGTTTTCTATGGTGCGATTCGGTTTTCCTAAATCTTCTAACCTTTCTACTGACTGTAGAATGATTGACACCTAATAAATTAGCCACATAATGCATACTTCTTCCCTCTTCTAGCAAAGTTGAAGCTCTTACGCATTCATCATTGCTTAAATGACGTGCCCGATTCATTTTTTTAGTTAAATGGTTAAATATTGACCTAGTGAATGAATCTACAAAAGAAAAAATAACCAACGCTCAAGTAGCAACTTTAAAAAATACAAACTGAAAGAATTACGTGAGCAAGATAATTAATCTTTTTCACTAAAGATAAATGACGTGCAATCACAAAAACAGTACAAAACTGATACCAACAACTGTTTGACACAAGCCACCTACTATTTGATACAGTAAACCCTAACATTTTGTTAAATAATCAAAAAAAGTCGAAAAATATGAGTGGTGCGTTAATTTTGAACTGGAGTGTATTTACCAACAGCTTTTCATATGTGTAAAAGTGATTTAAATTGTCAACTCATTAAAAATTACATCATGCTAGAATGCGCTTAGTACCGCTTAACAGTTGTTGCATGTGACCATCCTTTATCCTTTAGATTGTCAATAAATAAATGTAATCCATGACTTTGTTTATGTTGCTTATCACCAATGTAGGCAACATGACGTATTATCCAGGCAGACACACGATTTCTTCACAGTTTCAAATACCACATAATTCTGATTGGTACAGTGAAATCAAATTTGTTACTACTCCAGTGGTTGCAAGTGTTGAAAAGAATTATTCGTAGGTAAGTTTTACTGTATTCTTTTTGTTTAACTCGTATAATACATTTGCTTATTGTTACATATTTATAGATAATGGTATTATTATACGTGTAGTTTAATAAGCGCATAAATTAATAAAGAAGCAAGTTTTTTAACTGTTTTCTTCAGATATTGCATTTACAGTTTTAATAATTTGCCAAAAAAATCTAAAAAGACATTTTCTGTATAAAGTAGTTAGTTTCCTTTTTTTCTTCAATTTGTCATTGTTTTTTATTAATGCAATTTATTTTAATTTTTACACATCTTAGCTGTTTTGAAATAGTTAATTACTTTTTTAAAATAGTAATTTTAGAACTGCGGACTAAGCATACAACTGGCAAAATTAATTTTCAAAAGAATATGTTTGTGTTTTGTTTCAAAAAATTCGAAGTACAAGCGAAATTGTATTTAGAAAACTGATAGTTGCAATGACGCAAGTTTTTAGTGAAAATTGGGTACACAACATAATCGACAACATATTTACATAATTTCTAATCTGCTCCATTACATCTTATTTCTCAATTATTTCCTATATGCGCTTTGAGTCTCTTGGTGTATTTTGCTTTTCCCAATAATTAAGTATTTTATTGTAAAATTCAATTACTTTCATCTATTTACATTCATGCTTTGTGCGTAATAAATTTCGTATTTCCAAAATAATCTACTATTGCTTTATTTTGATAATATTATAATTATATATTTATCGAAAATCCTTCCTACCGTTAGGCGTAAGGATATGTTACCCTATCCGTTATTTAACATCATATTTATGTATTTTACATTCTACTTTATGCTATGCAATTACTTATAAACTAGTGTGCGCCATTCATTTTTATTTTGTGCGACTCTTCTTGCTGTTTGCATCGTATGTCCCTTCTTTACTAGTATTTTCTCTATTACTCCTCCCCATGTCTCCCTGGGCCTTCCTATTTTCCTCTTTGGTGTAGTTCTTGCTTCCCACACCCTCTTCACTTGTCTATTTTCTCCCATTCTGATTAAATGGCCATACCATCTCAATTGATTTTGTTCAATTACCGTCAGCACTGATTCGATCCCTAGTTCTTCCCTTATGTCCTGATTCTTAATTCTATCTATTCTCTTGACTCCCTTTATTCTTCTCAGATACTTCATTTCTGTGGCCTGTATTCTGCTTTTTTGTTTTTTGGTCAATATCCATGTTTCTGATCCGAAAATGAGTACTGGTCTATATATAGATTTAAACACTTTTATTTTTGTTTGATTGGATACTTCTATTTTACCTACGAAGCTTCTTCCCAACATGCCGTATATATTCGTTGCCGCTTTTATTCTTTCATTTATTTCTATATCTTGTCGTCCGTTTATTTCGAATACATTACCAAGGTACCTAAAATCTTCTACCTGCTCTATTTTGTCGCCATTTCTTTTTATATTTATCTCATGTTTTTCCCTTGCTATTACCATTACTTTGGTCTTCCCCTTGTTAATTTTCATATTCCTCTTTATTAGTGCATTATTCCATATATTGACATTGTATTGTAAGTCTTCTGCACTTTTTGCGAACACTGCCAGGTCATCGGCGAATACACACTCTGTTATTACAATTTTTTCTAAATTCTTATAACCAATATCCAGTTTCTTTACTCTCAGTCTGGCTTCCTTGATGACCTCGTCCATGATAATTATAAAGAGCGTGGGGCTTAGGGCGCTGCCGCTGCCCTGTCTGAGACCTTGTTCTGTTGTGAACTCCTCTGTTTCAGTAGATCCGATTCTTATCTTGTTTCTGCATTGGCTGTACAAGCTTTTAATAGCTTTGATTAAACGTGTATCGACCTGTCTTGCTTTTAATATTTTCCACATTTCGTTTCTGGGTATCCTGTCGAAAGCCTTTTCGAGATCAATAAAGGCTATATACGCTTCCAGATTCTGTTCTAGTATTTTCTCTGACAGCTGTTTTATTGTGCATATATGGTCTTGTATACCGTAACCTCTCCGGAATCCGCTCTGTGATTCAATTAGCTGCTGTTCAATTTTGTCTCTGAGTTTATTCTCAAGGATTCGTTCATATACCTTGCCTACTACACTAAGTAGGGTTATACCCCTGTAGTTCTTACATTCTTTAATGTCGCCCTTCTTGAATATGGGTACTATAACCCCCACCTCCCATTCCTGTGGGATTTTTGCCTCTTTCCATACCTTGTTATAAAGATTAAGCAACATTTCAATACCCTCTATTCCCATAACTTTGAGCATTTCAGGTTTAATATTATCTGCACCAGCTGCCTTTCCAATTTTCAGTCGTTCAATGGCTTTAATTACTTCTCCTATCGTTATGTCTTCTATTTCTCTATTCTCTTCTTTGTCATTTTGCCTACTCTCTTCTGTGTCAACTTCTTCTGTTCTGCCGTTCTGTCCTTCTGTACCTAGCAGTTCTCTGAAGTATTCCACCCATCTTTCCTTTATTTTTGATTCTTCTTTTATTACATTCCCATTCATGTCTTTAATATCTACTGTTGTATTTTGTTTTTCTTTTCTTAGTGTCTTCAACGTTCTATAGAATAACTTTTGATAAATAAGTTTCAAAATAGTGAGCATTACAACGTTATGTTGATTTGGAAATTAGACAAAATGTCACTACAGAAATCTAGAGTCACTATAATGATTTCCTAAAGTCACATTTTTTTATATTTCGCGCTATAAAACATGCGTTCGAAGAAAAAATATTATAAATTTGTTATATTACTGTCTATTTGCAAGAAAAATAAGTAATCAATTTTTTTAACCTCAGAACTGCAGTTAAAAAATTAAAAATCCGTAAAGGGCTTTACTCAGAAATTCCCTCGCAAGTAAACTTAGTAACACTAAACAATTTTAAAAATCAAAGGCAACTAGAGTAAAAATATCTTAACGTTTCTAATAATACTGAAACAATAAAAGGAAACGCTGTGTATTGTAAATTTCAATCAATTTTCAAATAAAAGAACATTGCTGGCGGGAGAGCGGGGGGACTCGAAGTTCAGCTTCTGCGAATGCGATTTCAGCGCTTGGCAGTAGCCCGCAAGCAAACCGCCGTTTGTTGTATTCGGCAACAGATTATCCCTTGCATCTGTGAAATACGGTTGCCTTAAATACAACGCATTTATTGACCCTTTTTGTCTATTTGCAACATTATCCCTGTATCTTTTGGGTCCCATGTTCGGCAAGGCTACAGCCTGAGCTATGGGGAAATTATTACTTTTATCTATTTCTCCGTTAAATCAAAAATAAACAACATTTTATTTTTTAAGATGCTCGCTCTGTATATATTTTTCGAAATTTTCTCAGTTTTATAATATAATCTGCATGCAAAATAACGTATTTCAACAAATATTTTTTGAGTTATACCGGTACCAGACAGACAGACGGAATTGAGAAAACATGTTTTTTCTATAGCACATGTTAAAGTGTGCTTTTATCAACTCAAAACAAAAGGTCAAGTTTTACTTTAACAGCAAGGGTAGATAAAGTAGCACTTTAACATCAAGGATAGATAAAGTAATTTAATTTTCTAACTTTTGTTTAAATTAACTATGACAGCTTCGTATTATCGTAGCAACCCAATCTAGCTACTGACATTTTGAAATGTGATTAACTGTCATTATTTTCTTTTGAAATTGTTAAAGTTCTTGCTATAGAAAAAAATATTGTATTATACACGACGATAAAGTTATTTCTATCCACTCTTGAATCATTAACGTCTCGACTTCGTCTCGACGTTAAACTATTCACTCGTGGATAAAATTTAACTTTATCGTCTTGTATAATAAATTACTATTTTTCCGTTATCTAGGGACCCTGAAAGCTGAAGATCTGAAGAAATCTCTTCACGATTAAATTTTTTTTTCGTCTTTAAACCAGCGAAGTAAAGAATGAAAGTGTGAAAAAGCAACAGAGAAAATAACAGATTAAACGAGACGTATTGCCTGAAACACTAGAAGACGCGTAGCGTCGAGTGGCGTTTCATAAGGCAATACGTCGAATCTTAAGAATTTTCGATTGTCGAATTGTATACAGGTAGACTATACAATGACTAATAAAAATAAGTAAAAAGGGAATTAATAAATTTAATAATTGTGTGTTCCTTGTCAATTTTTTTAATTCATTTATGTGGTTTTAATATTGTTTTAGTATACCTGTCACATTTTTTAGTCAAGGCTATATGATTTTAATAACTGCAACAAAGGTTGGTGTTCACCGGTTATACAAAAGTTTGTATAATTGATATCGCCATAGTTACTGAAATGCATAGACACTGAGGAAAATGCACACAAAAAAACTAATTATTATCTGACGTTATAAATATTTCCTGATTTCATTCCATTCCACATCTCGCTGAGGATCAGCTTTTTTTATGGTTTAATAGCTCCATGATCTAAAACAAATGTGCATCGTAATACAATTATTGCTAAATCACGGCCTTACACCTACTTAATACTAACGAAAGAAAAGCATAAATCTGCAAACAAGTAATTTACCCGTACAAAATAATATAGCACACTTAAACCAGCTTTAACTACATGCCACTCAGTGTGGATTTATACTTACAGTATATTTTATTTGTTTGGTAGAGCATACCTATTACGAATGTCAAATTTGAAAATACTTAGTTTACGTTTATAAGAGATAATACACATAATAATAATAAAGTGTTGACACTCGTGGAGCCTTATCTTCCTTAATATTAAGTTTGTAAAGATATGTTAAGCGAACACGTGCAGATTGTTTTAAACACAGTATAACTTCCCAAAATTCGTTAAATCGCTAAATTTTCTTTGCCCGAGAAAAATGAAAGTTTTATTCCTCTTGCACTGCCTGTACGTAACTTACAAACTTCTCCTAGTTGATTTCTTTATACGGGGTGTCCTCGAAAGGTCTGTACCAAATAATAACACATATACTCCTGAGGCCAAAATCGGAAGATTTAACTCAAGTTACCTCCATTCAAAGTTGCTTCGTTTAGCTGCTAGAGGGCCTTAAAAATGATTAGCTTTTTTAAATTTTTTCAAGTAAGTTGAAAAATCTTTGATAGATTTTATTCATTTTTTGGCCATGCGTTTGTACCAGTAAACTACAGCTTTTTGTGGAATCAACCCGAATTTCTAAAATTACAGGGTGTTTAAAAACTGTGTCACAATAAATTATCCATCCATATCTTTTTAACCCCTTGTATAACTACTACCAATATTTTTTTTCTGGATAACTACTTTAATATTAAAACTATTTCCTCTCTTACAAAATTTTAGTTGGGTAAACGGTTTAGCCACAAAAAATATTTTCTAAATCTCTACAATTCTGAATTAGTAATTGTAACTCAACACTAGGCTTGTAGGACTTTCGAAAATATTTTTTGTGGCTAAACCGTTCACCCAACTAAAATTTTGTAAGAGAAAAAATAGTTTCTAAATTAAAGTGACTATTAAAAAAAAAATTGGTGGTGATTATACAGGAGGTTAAAAAGCTTAATAATTTTTAAAGCCCTCTAGCGGCGATACCAAGCAACTTTGTATATAGGTAAGTTGAGTTAAATCGTCCTATTTTGGCAGTAGAACTATGTGTTATTATTTTGTACAGACCTTTCGGAGACACCCTGTATATTACTGGTAAGATAAAACAATATAAAAACCCCATTTAAACTCAAACTTAACAACGTAACTCGGCTAAATCACATATTAACTGTTTTTTTAACTTGTTAACCGTTACTAGAGGTTAATTTAACAAAGAAACAGTCCTCATATATCTTGAACCTATTGTCGTTGATGAAGCCAATGCATCAAAGAACTTCTGATCTGCTTTATTATCCTGATGGACTAATTGTAACTTTTTCTTGATTAGTCACGTTTTTGTACCAAGTGTAAGTAACGCTGTTTTGTAAGTAATCAACAAGCACACTTCATTTTGGATATCAGAAAATTGACTTCGTAACATTTACAACTTTGCATTTGCACAGTTACAAAAAATGATTAAAGTATGTCAGTCACCAAAATCTCTGCTTAGAAGCAGTTGTAGTACCAAATTTTTACTTGAACTCTTTCGTCTGAAACTTCAATTTTTTTCTGAAATACTTTCTCTGTTTCTGCAACAACACTACATCATCTGCAAATGTAGACTCCGTAATTAATGCATGTTGCCTGTATGTTTCTATTATCCACACGAAGCTTTACCATTCTAGTACCTATGCTTTTTATAATATACCAACTATTTCACTCCTTCCTTTGTTAAAGCTGTTTGCCTCCACATTTGCTGTTTTGACGTAGTTCATAATTCAATATTCAATTTGCTGGTGTTATAACAGTATGGAGAGATCGTCTATGTACTCATCTTCGCAAGTTGGCCCATTTTGGGAACTATTTTTATTTTTAGCTTTCTCAAAATATCATTGTAATAGAAAAGTCGTACATATTGAAAATCCCAAGTATTAGATCAATGAAAATTTCCATATAAACAGAAAAATATGTTGACATAAATTTGTATAGCCCCGGTACGAATTACAATTTTCAGCAATAAACTTCCATAATAAGCAAGAGCCTAAAATATAGTTCTTAGTAAGAGCTTAATATCTTAAATGCCCGTAAAATAGCTGTTATTAATATCTATAATGTAGTAGATCCCAATCTTTAAATGATTGGTTCCTAAAATAAGTATAGTAAACTCTGAATAATGTTTGGATACCATTTCGACACATCTTTCAATTCTTAACACTTTTTGTTTATTTTTGATTTAACTGAGAAATATCGCATGAGCAAAAAGAATGTTCATCAAGAGTGCCTTTGGAAAGTAAAATGAATATTCTTTGCTTGTTATTAGCGCTACATATTTCCTATATAGCTACTGATCAGCTCACCTAAAACGCAGTTAAATACAAGCTTTTAATCGCCCGATTATCTTTTATATAAAATCACAGCCAAGTACTTTTACAACTAATCCAAAACGTGTGCAAACCATTATAACAATGATGGACATCTTGAGAATGGAAATTTTCCATTCGAGTTTACCTCACTTTCAGCAGTTCCAGCGATGTTCAACAAATGCCACTTCAAAAATTACAATGCTTAGTTTATTGTTATCAGTTTCAACAGTTATTTCGGCACATAAAGATAATTAATACGATCGTGACTTTCATTTGTCCATTTCCGTTTTTTTAAGTAGCGGACATCTCAGACTGATAGGTATTTTAAAAGTACTTGAATATTATATCTCTGATTGGAAGCACAGGTAGATATGCATTTGAAAAAAATAATGATAACTTTATCGATATGCATATTTCAGCTCCTTGTTTTATTCAAAATCATTTTTGAGAAGTGCATTGGTAATACATTTTACATTTATTTCTTTGCGTTTTTTATGTTGGTGTTTTCTAAATGAATAAACATTTTTAGTTTACTATTTTTATTATGATGAAATATTTCTTTTTATATGACGCTTATTATTCTATTTAAAAATTGAAATGCAACGTAAATCTTCAGAAACTATATTAATAAGAACATCACACCCGCATGTATGAATACTTCTAGCAATTGATCTACTTTTCATGCAATCTTAAGTACCTATACAAAAACGACAACACTCACTTGGATTGTCTCAACGTCATAAAACACATTGTGTCCCCCCTAAAGGTCATGACAAAAACTTTATACTTACCTTTTTAGCGGAAATACGTTAAGTAGTTACTTATAATTTAATTTTGCTATAGACATGTGCGTATCACCTGTACACTGCGTATAGGAAAGAAGCACAGGAAGTTGCGATAATCTGATCGAGTGAGGAACTTTATAAGCCAATTCGAAATTGTATTATTTATTCAAATGTTATGTGAAGTACCAACGATAAATTGCTACGAAATTATTTGCTTTTTCAGAGCTTATTTCTAATAATAAAGATAATAAAATAAAGATTTGTGATTGAGGTTAAGTATGTCGAAAAACTACTTCCTGTTACCTACTGTTTGAAGGCAAAAGATTTTCAAGCTTACTTTTAAGGAATGAAAATGTAAACTTTTTGATTACGAAACGTGAAACCGAGTCTCATTTTATATCTTTTATTCGTATATTATATCTGAATTAAAAACTCCCAAACCAATTACAGAAAACTTTCTATTTTGAGTTTTCAAGTTGATCATTGCATAGAACTTAATGGTGATATTGGTGCAGAACGTGTATCAAAAACTTTTAATTCTTCTCTGTTTCGTTTTCACTAGTAAGCAACAATAACGGCGCTATAAACTAAATTTGAAAAATGGAACTAGAAAACATAACATTCAAAAATTATTCCAAATATTTAAAATGGAAACTGTTGTAACGAGGCTTCACTTTCACAATAATGAGATGTCTCACACGCCTTAGTGTTTTTATCGATCATTTGTCCTTTCTATTATTAGTTTGCAAAAAAACATATACTCTAAACGTCTAATCAAATACAACCTAATCTGCTCACAAGTAATGTAACACAAATATATTTTGGCTTTTAAATACACATATAAAACAATAATGAAACCAAGTAACTCCAAAACTACATGACCATAACTAAACACAATGGTTTTAACTAAGAATATATAATCAATGCGCATTAGATGGTTGCTACACACATTCACAAGTCAACTAACATTAAATCAGCTTCAAAATTACTGTATTTAGCATACATTTATATTTAAATACCTGTCTTTAATACGCAAATATTTTACGCATAAAAGTCCGACTTGAGCACGATATTTTGCCGCATCTTGCACAGTAATACGATAGACAGGCTTAGACTCACCAGCACGCGTTTAAACACTGGTTGCAAGTTGCAAGGGGCGCCCAAGATCGGCTCCCGGGTTTGAGACGCAATGGTTCAATTGGTTACGCTTGCAAATTCCAACTTGTATTGCATTTAAAAATGCCAATCCGTAGCTTTACACCTAGGGCAGGCTTTACCATTGTGCTGAAAGAGGGGGCTCTCGTCCGTGGTTGTCGTTCGCTTCAATGGGCTGCATCATCTTGTTGGCGATGTTTACAGCTTGTATTCCAAACTAGCTATTGTGCGGGGCCTGCCGCAATGTGCTGAGACCTAATTGTGCAACAAAACTCTTGAAATCAGGGCGTGATTTTAGGGCCCGCACGAAATTCATTTTGTTTGGTGTTGGCAAAACTTGGCAGCATCAATGAGCGAACTGTCAATCTCCAAGTATCGTACCATAAATGAATCTAGCCCGTTCAAAGCACACACTTCCGACAACGCTCGAATAAACTGCAAACTAAGACAGCGCGGGTCTGCCGGAAACAATACATGCTTGGCGCGTGTTTAAACCACACAAGGTGGTCAAATAGGCTTACATCTAAGTATTCTAATGTGCACTTGTTCAAATTGGCTATATATAAACTATTAATTGCAGTCAATGAGCTCATCCGGTACTGGTCCCGCTTCACAGTAAAATATATTATTCTAGCTGTTGCAGTGGAAAACAGACCGGACAACAAAACAAAATTTCTCCAGTCAGCTCAACAAAAGAGGGACGGGCTTTTGGCTGCAACTAAAATATACCTGAATTCGGATAATTGTAACACGCCACCTGTTGTGTCTACCTGAAAATGACGTGTGACGTTTCTCAACAGGACAGAACGGTTTCCCTCGGCTATAGGCAATTGCTCCGCCCCCAGAGATGACTTACCTTTTTAGTATCTAAAATGCGCACTTTTTGCAAAATTCGCGTAATTACATCCCTTTCACAAATGAATTATGCGTCAAATTCCGGAATGCCATATTGAAAAAAGCAAATACACTTATCGTAGTTCACAGCTGCTCACTATGACCGCCGTAATAAACAACCCAAATTCTATCTGCGGTGTGACCTCATGTTGCGCTACACAAAAAATCCCTGGCATATTTTATTTCGCTTTGGAATGCAGCAGTTTGGCTTCCCAGACGGCTGCACAGCACACGAACTGCCACACGCCCTGATTCTAACTTATTACTTACGGGCCAACCCTCACTTGACTGAAATGGGGAACCTCCCTGCATGCGTGAAAATGCGGATCATCGTAGCTTGGACACGATAATTTTAAAATTACATAACAGAGTGTTCACGATTACTTGGATTAGTAATGTAGCGGGCATACACAGAATGTACTGCAGCAATAAATAACCCCTGCGAAAAAGGCAAAAGAATGCAGCTGATAAATCCCGGAGGAAAAACTTCTGGTGGATTTCTCGATCGTCGTATGCCAGCAGGAAGTTCGCTTGGAAATCGTCAAAGGCGCGAGTGTAAACACAATTTGAAGAGGGTCGCAAGCGATTGTCAACCTCCGCTGACGCAGTGTCAGTACAATCTGCAATCAACGCAAGTATGATAAATTATCACGTATTACAGTATTCTGACACAGGCGTTAAATATGCGCTGCAGGAATTCCCGTCCCGCCAGATGGACGATTACCTAGCGAGGGACAAAACCATAAAACCCTCGAAGATACAATAACCCCATTAGCCTAATCAGAAAAACAAATCAAAACTTGAACACCCGGGCAGACGAGTCGAAGGACCATAATCATTCATGACAGGGTATTTCAATTCAGCTGAATAGACGAGTCGGGAGATCCATAAATCCTTCACTGATGCGATAAGACAGAAGTAAATATAAACACAATCGGGGGCCAGAAACCAAGCATTCTTTATGTGGTTATTCACCGAGGTCTGTCTTAACAGTAAAGATTTCACAGTTAGGACGCTAGTTATTAATCACGCACTATATTATTTGTGTGCTTATTTGTGTATTGATTTGTGTGTGTAGAAATTATTGTTATGTCCAACATATTTATTATTTCTATTTACGTGAGTGCAACCTCCAAATTGGCCACATCGCCTTACCAATAAACTAAGATGATTCGTAAGAAATAACTCTATGCCAGTGGTTCTCAACCTTTTTGTATCTGATCCCCCCCCCCCATTTCCTTATAAATATTATTCGCGACCCACCCACCCCCCCTTTCAATGCACTAACCGAACTCCGCGTGGGTGGTTACTAGCAATGTGCTAACGAGAAAGTTATCGATGGGAGTCTGGGGAACAGTGCTCCAGGTGAAAATTTTTTCAGAGTTCAAGGTCATTCATATTTATGGAGCCTAATATTTTGATGAAAACCAAGGAAAGTGAAAGAAATTTAATACCACACAATCTTTTCCACCAAAAATAACTTGAAAACGAGTTTTCAAGCAATTACCACATGGTATTGTAGTCGATCACTTAAGCTCAATACTGAATGTAAGAAACGGAAATGCTATAAACTAGAGAAGCAACGGTCGCTCTCAGCTGTCGTCATAGATAATGTACACAAAATATTTAATAATTTTGAGCTTTCCGAAAATGTATCACAAAGGTTATTATACAGTGTATCTCAGTGACTATCAGACATGGCAAAATTAACATTGGGAAATTATATAAGGATCAACTACTGCCTTTCTGAGTGGAAAAAAAAGATTTAAAACAAACAGAAATTTACTTCTGTCAAATAATTTTCATATTACATAATTATTTAAAGGAAATTTATTTAAAATAATTAATATTACATTTTCGAATACTTAACAATGAATGTGTATACAAAAAAAGAAAAATTCAAATGGCAACATGGAATTTAGCAGGGAACAGTTTGCGAAGAACTTGCGAGATTTTTATTGTACAAATATTTTAATGAACGGCCTATTCCCTGCAAACACACAGTTGCACGAATTGTAAAACAATTCCGAGAAACTGGGTGCGTCAATAGCCTTTGCAAAAGGAATAGAAACGAAAACCAGAATGTTAACAACGAACTAGATATTTTAGCAGCTGTCGAAGCCGATCCTAACGCAAGTGTGAGGAAAATTGCAAATAATCTCGGTGTATCTTAAACTCTTAAAAAACACAAATATTGCGCGCAGCAGGAGCTATTAGCAGCAGATAGTGAAAAACGAATCACCTTCTGTGAATTAATGTTTAATAAATGTCATACTGGTGAACATTCTTTAGAAAATATTTGTTTCACTGACGAGTGCACATTTACATTAAATGGAGAACCAAATCGTCAAAATTATCAGAATTGGAGTCAAACTAATCAACACAGGCAAACACATACACAATACCGCCTGAATAGCAGAATTTATTTAAATATGTTTCAAAATCGTATCAGAACGATGGAGCTCACTATTCAAGAGAAGTGCGAAACTACCTAAATGAAGTATTTGCCAACAGATGGAATGGTCGTGGTGGCCCTATTAACTGGGCTCCAACGTCACCAGATTTGTCACCCAATGATTTTTTCTTATGGGGCTTCCTAAAATCAAAAATTTATACTTCACGAAGGCATGCAATTTTAGAATCTCTAGAGAATTCTATTAGGGAGGCATGTTTTAACATATCCCCTCAAACTAAATGTACTATGCAAGACAAAAAAACTGGTACAACTCTTGATAGAGAGTTTAGCATAATTTGATTAGCTAAAACGAGGCTTTGAACAATTATGTTTACTATATCCATACCAACGTCTAAACAATTTGACGGTTAAGTTAGAAATACCTACCTAGCAACTGTACATATTAAAGCAGTCATATTCACAACAGACCATACTTAGGCCCGGTATTACAATATCAGCTTAAACTGGAGATTGACAGTTAAACTGCAGATTTCGTGAATACTGCGTATTACAATCTTCAGTTTTCACACAGCGACGCTTAAACTTCCAGTAAACTTAAACGTCCGATCGGTACAGTTTAAACCGCAGTTTACATCAACCTGGCATATTCTAACCTGACAAATCGGGTATTGTTGACAAAACGCGAAAGAATGGAAGACATATTCGAGATATTTGAAGATTTATTATCCGATGACGAAGATGTAATTAATGTAGTGGAAATGCCACGTCAACCAAAAATATTTAGAGAGGTTAAATCATTTTGAATTGTGGAATGATATGGAATTTATTAATAGATTTCGAATATCCAAAAACAGTGTCCAACTAGTATTAAATGATATAGAACATCTTATAGCATTTCCCACTGATAGGTATCTTGGTTATTTTATAATAAGGCTAAACTACAGAATCTGGGGCACATTCCCCTTCTTTTATTTACTTCCTTTGTAAATTTAGTTATGGTTACTGGAGAAACATGGTTAATAAATATTAACAATATAAGAGGAATGTGCTCTTATTTCAAACAACCACAAAT